>JAVIAB010000107.1:33678987-34206487 GCA_032433765.1 Megaustenia siamemsis
TTATGGACAATCAGAAAACAGACATAAAAACGTTGGAGGTGCTTGTGAAGAATGTTAACAATACCATGGGTAGCTTAGAAGAGTTATTCATTTACTTCTTACATTTTCTTCTCACATTTTCTTCTTACATTTTCTTCTTACATTTTCTTCTCTGGCTGAAGACGGCGCTTGGGATGGAAGTCATTATTCTCCACGATATGTTGTGGTGTAGTGACATAAGCATAACATTAGTAAATGGACTTCCGGTCAATATGGCGGATAGGCGGCAAGAACCGTTAAAGGCTGTTTCTGAAAAGTGTACCTTGCTACAGTTTCCTCATATTCCATGTCCGGCTTGCTGCCGAAGCTACTGAGTTAAGCGCTCTGTGCACACCGTGAGCTGTGTGTTTCATCCGTTTTGATCGTTTTTCGATATTTCGATTGCTTGCGATGAATGATGATATCGTATAACGTGGAACAAATGGTTGTGCTCACTTTCTGTGCGGTTTCGCCTTATGTCTTTTGTGAAAACCTTATGTTTTCTGGCGTGTACAGAGACTGCTATAATATGGACTGCAGCTACCTTTCTTTTATTTTAGTGATAAGATATTCATTCAGATGATTCCACTGGCACGGGTGGTTGCACAATTATGGATTCGTTTGCAGCGATACCGGGTCCTTCAAAAGCCATAACCATAATCATAACATTAGTAATAGAAACTATTGAGAATAACAACCTATAATATTTATGGAGATAATATACAATACTAAACATATATCAGTATAATAATATTATTATTGAATATATTAAACAAACAAGCTGCCAAGGTCGAAGAAAGTTAGAGCGATCACTCGAAAATCGAAGGCGTAAGTGCTGAACAAAAAAGTCATGTGATTAGGTGGGGCATATATCGAGGAAAAGTGAAGCAGGGATAGGCTGTTGAGAAGATTCGTCCATCGAGTCAGGACATTTGAATTGTGTGAGTTAGTTTTCTCAAGATTAGATGTCACCAACTAGAATAGAATAGAAGTAGATAACAGAGAGTGGTCTGAAATCATAGAATCCAGTGAGATATCATGAAAAGACAAGTTGATATTTTGTCCACAAAAGAAATGTGCAAAGACATTACTCATTATTTCATGTATTAGAACACAACTGTTAGAAGTCTCAAATTAAATGTGTGAATGATTGCCATATTCGGTATCACATACTTTGTATGTCGTCCAAAAATGCGGCTGTGTTGTGATGTGACCAGTCATCTATAGGGATCTTGAACCATGAGTTGTGTCAACGATTTGTGAATCAGAAATACAAGAATCCCCATAAGTAAACGTGTCAGTCATCATTGGTATTATCAAGAAGTAAATGTGTCAGTCATCATTGGTATTATCAAGAAGTAAATGTGTCAGTCATCATTGGTATTATCAAGAAGTAAACGTGTCAGTCATCATTGGCATTATCAAGAAGTAAATGTGTCAGTCATCATCGTATTATCAAGAAGTAAGCGTGTCAGTCATCATTGGCATTATCAAGAAGTAAATGTGTCAGTCATCATTGGTATTATCAAGAAATAAATGTGTCAGTCATTGTTGACATTATCAAGAAGTAAACGTGTCAGTCATCATTGGTATTATCAAGAAGTAAACGTGTCAGTCATCATTGGTATTATCAAGAAGTAAACGTGTCAGTCATCATTGGTATTATCAAGAAGTAAACGTGTCAGTCATCATTGGTATTATCAAGAAGTAAACGTGTCAGTCATCATTGGTATTATCAAGAAGTAAACGTGTCAGTCATCATTGGTATTATCAAGAAGTAAACGTGTCAGTCATCATTGGTATTATCAAGAAGTAAACGTGTCAGTCATCATTGGTATTATCAAGAAGTAAACGTGTCAGTCATCATTGGTATTATCAAGAAGTAAACGTGTCAGTCATCATTGGTATTATCAAGAAGTAAACGTGTCAGTCATCATTGGTATTATCAAGAAGTAAACGTGTCAGTCATCATTGGTATTATCAAGAAGTAAACGTGTCAGTCATCATTGGTATTATCAAGAAGTAAACGTGTCAGTCATCGTTGGTATTATCAAGAAGTAAACGTGTCAGTCATCATTGGTATTATCAAGAAGTAAACGTGTCAGTCATCGTTGGTATTATCAAGAAGTAAACGTGTCAGTCATCATTGGTATTATCAAGAAGTAAATGTGTCAGTCATCGTTGGCATTATCAAGAAGTAAACGTGTCAGTCATCATTGGTATTATCAAGAAGTAAACGTGTCAGTCATCATTGGTATTATCAAGAAGTAAACGTGTCAGTCATCATTGGTATTATCAAGAAGTAAACGTGTCAGTCATCATTGGTATTATCGAGAAGTAAACGTGTCAGTCATCATTGGTATTATCAAGAAGTAAACGTGTCAGTCATCATTGGTATTATCAAGAAGTAAACGTGTCAGTCATCATTGGTATTATCAAGAAGTAAACGTGTCAGTCATCATTGGTATTATCAAGAAGTAAACGTGTCAGTCATCATTGGTATTATCAAGAAGTAAACGTGTCAGTCATCATTGGTATTATCAAGAAGTAAACGTGTCAGTCATCATTGGTATTATCAAGAAGTAAACGTGTCAGTCATCATTGGTATTATCAAGAAGTAAACGTGTCAGTCATCATTGGTATTATCAAGAAGTAAACGTGTCAGTCATCATTGGTATTATCAAGAAGTAAACGTGTCAGTCATCATTGGTATTATCAAGAAGTAAACGTGTCAGTCATCATTGGTATTATCAAGAAGTAAACGTGTCAGTCATCATTGGTATTATCAAGAAGTAAACGTGTCAGTCATCATTGGTATTATCAAGAAGTAAACGTGTCAGTCATCATTGGTATTATCAAGAAGTAAACGTGTCAGTCATCATTGGTATTATCAAGAAGTAAACGTGTCAGTCATCATTGGTATTATCAAGAAGTAAACGTGTCAGTCATCATTGGTATTATCAAGAAGTAAACGTGTCAGTCATCATTGGTATTATCAAGAAGTAAACGTGTCAGTCATCATTGGTATTATCAAGAAGTAAACGTGTCATTATTCAACATTGCGACTTCATGGTGGAGGATAATAACACTTATTGATAAATTTGATATCACGTAACTGATATTAAGTCATACATCAGAAGACAATAACACTTATTGATAAATTTGATATCACGTAACTGATATTAAGTCATACATCAGAAGACAATAACACTTATTGATAAATTTGATATCACGTAACTGATATTAAGTCATACATCAGAAGACAATAACACTTATTGATAAATTTGATATCACGTAACTGATATTAAGTCATACATCAGAAGACAATAACACTTAATGATAAATTTGATATCACGTAACTGATATTAAGTCATACATCAGAAGACAATAACACTTAATGATAAATTTGATATCACGTAACTGATATTAAGTCATACATCAGAAGACAATAGCACTTATTGATAAATTTGGTATCACGTAACTGATATTAAGTCATACATCAGAAGACAATAACACTTATTGATAAATTTGATATCACGTAACTGATATTAAGTCATACATCAGAAGACAATAACACTTAATGATAAATTTGATATCACGTAACTGATATTAAGTCATACATCAGAAGACAATAACTTATTGATAAATTTGGTATCACGTAACTGATATTAAGTCATGCATCGAAAGACAATAACACTTATTGGTAAATTTGATATCACGTAACTGTTATTAAATCAGGCATGAGAATACAATAAAAATTTGGTAACTGTCGATATCCTACGATGGCTGGCCTGTTTGGCCGTCGATTAACCGTCCATGGCAAAAGTGGAGAATAACATCTCCAATCTTGAAGCGGAATTGAGAGAGATTAATGACGGTGTTCTTTATAAAAAAGGTCAAAGGGAAACAAAATAAACATTAAAACTTGTAGCCAATAAAGAGGTGGGGAAGGGGTGGGGGAGGGAGGGAATTTAATTCTTGGCTTTGTTGTGAGAAGGGAACAGCTAGAATATTTTGTGATAACTGGAAATATTGAGGAGAAAAGAGAGAAGGGAGTTTAACAGAAATATTTGGTAGTGTTGAAACAAGCAAAATTATTAATGGAGATTATCATCCACGCCAAGGTGGAGGTAACTTGATGAAGAATCATCAGCAATGGTATCTCTAATAGAGTTCTGAGGGACATCAGACATCTTGACAGTCTTCCTACCACAGTGAAGAAATGTAAGCGGTTCGGTCAATTGCTTTGCTCTTTATGCCTAGCAAGAACAATATTGTAAAGAAATGTAAGAAACAAGAAAGAATGGCAGGCAAAAAAAAAATAGGAAGACAAAAATAATGATGGAATATTTTTTAACTTCGCTGACTCTCGGGTTTACTGACATCAGCACATGAACGATTCTCAGCGGTTCAGGGAACCTGACAACGGAACCATCAGTGCAACAACGCTCCTCAGCGGTTCAGGGAACCTGACAACGGAACCATCAGCACAACAACGCTCCTCAGCGGTTCAGGGAACCTGACAACGGAACCATCAGTGCAACAACGCTGCTCAGCGGTTCAGGGTACATGACGATGGAACCATTAGCACTTGCTACAAGAACAGTTCGTGTATGTTTACATTAATTTCGTTGGTTTGATCGTAAAATGTTGGTGTGCTGTTTGTGCCTTTGTGGATGACCAATTGTTGAAATGAAATCTTTCTATTTCAATGGGGACTTGACTTTCGGCAAATGAAATGACTCATGTTGTAAAATGGCGAGATATGATCTTCTCTTTCGGCAAATGAAATGACTCATGTTGTAAAATGGCGAGATATGATCTTCTCTTTCGGCAAATGAAATGACTCATGTTGTAAAATGGCGAGATATGATCTTCTCTTTCGGCAAATGGAAACTTGGAAGTGCGCAACAAACGTCTCTCCACATTTCCAAGTGATGTGTGAGTTCGTAATATTGGAAGACAGCTGCAGAAATCGGAGATTTGTTTGTAGATTACAAGTAATATAGATACGTCCCTGGTAGCACACACGCGTGCTCACACACAGATACAGAAATAAAGAGACAAACATAAGAAATAGGGGAGAGAAATGTCGTCAAACTGAGATTGAAATTTGGCGCTATCTGATAACAGGGAAATGTGAAATGATACATTCGCTGTGTGATAACATCGGGAGTGGAGGTGTGGGGGCTGTGAGCTGCCACATCGACGACTTTTATTTGACGTCCGCTCCAGGGTAATTGCAACCTCCAGGGGTGGTCAAGGAAACTTAACTTAATAAAGTAGCCTATGGCAATCAGGCTTGAAAAATATCAACCATCCCTGATCGTTATTTCCCTAAATGAACATCCCAATATGCGACACTTGATGGGCAGCGACCATGCTAGCAGTACCTCTGTAATTGAATTTGACAGTGATCACCATTTGGGGAATAATGTTAACAATAGCTGGTCTATGGCATTGTTCTTCTTGCATACGATGTGTGTAGCATGACGTTCACTTTATAAAGTGCGTCTACGAGAATTGTATTCTGTATTGTTGTATTGATGTATTATGTATTGTTGTATTGTTGTATTGTTGTATTATGTTTTGTTGTATTTAGAGAGACAAAATGACTGGATACTCCCATTTCCAGCAAATTTTCTTTGGGCTCGATGCGGCTTCCAACTAAGCCCAGCCTCTGAAAATTGCTATTAGAGATTTTTGTGTGTGGAAAAGTAGAGCGGCTTGAAGTAATATTGTCCACATATGACGCTGGTAGCTGAAAAATGTGGGCCATAACACCATATTCTCCATACAAATCAGGATGTTGAGGAAATATGTCCGTTTTTGTTCTCAACTCAATAATATTGACAACATTGTGTCATTTCTCTCTCGTTATTTGATCGCGTTTTATGTTGCTTCGTCCTTATTGAATTCTTTTTTAGTTTCAAGGAGGAGCGGAAATGAAACATAGGAATATGTTTATTGTCCATTGAAAGAAAGAAAGGATAGGTTTCATGAAAGAAATTAAACCTTGATTGGGAAATGAAAATTAAATTCTAGACATAGAGAAATAGAGAAAGACAGAAGGAAAAAGGAGAAGAATAAGAAGAAATAGACGGAGAAGGAGATGGAATTCTCAATAAGCAGATGTTAACACTTCAATGTGCGAACATAAAGCAAACCTGAACGAGCTTTGTATATCACTGACTGGATATCGTTGCTGCATTCCACATCACAGTGTCAATAAACAGGGGTGTGACGTCACGCAAGCAAATCTGTGGGTGGAATTGGCCTGCCTGATTAAAATTGTTGGTCAGAAAGGGGTAAGTATTCTGACTTTGAAATATCACATTAGAAATAAATGGGACTCCTAATTTGCTCGTTTGTGTCCAGTTGTGTTCTCATTAGTGGTCTAGTAGTTAATGACTCACTTCTAACTAAAAGTGTTCTGGTTCAATTCTTAGTTACTGCATCTGTTTGTGTACCGACACGTCTTCATGCTGAATACTGCCACTGAACATAATTACTAACGATTTTGTTTTTGGGGCGGCCTGGCGTTATACCGACTACATCACCCACCATGAATATGCTGTTGGTCAGGTATTTCTTTAAATGTTGGCATTAATCAAGTACTCATAGTACTTCTAGCTTAAGGTGTGCATGTAACCTTGACCTACCTTTTGCTCACCTGACAATACGGAGATTGTCTTCGTGAATCTAAGGGGAGATCATCACAAGTGCCCCAATAGTGAACATATAAATGATGGGGCCTTTACCGTTGACCCACGCTGCATTTATTCCTCATTCATCATCATCATCGAGTGCCGTCTCCGTATCGAAGGTTGGCTACCATGGAGCGCCATTCATCTCTGTCTTTTGCTTTGATAGTGCAGGCTGTCGTAGGCTGACTTGACCATCTTTTAATGTTAATCGTCCATGTTAGTCTTGGTCTGCCTCTGACTGTTTTACCTTGTATTTTCCATTCCAAGATTAATTTTTAGTAGACTGTTGTGTCTTTTAACATGCCCCACAAATTATAATTTGTCTTGTTTGAATTGTGTATAGTAATTCTCTTTTCATTTTTAGTTGTTTTAAGACTTCATCGTTTGTTTTCCTTTCTTCCCATTCAATTCTTCCTATTCTTCTATAAATGCACATTTCAAAGGCTTCCATTTTCTGTTCTGTTTTCTTGTCTGCATGTTTCTGCACCATAAAGGAATTTCATTTTCAGTTCGTCATTACATTAAAACACTTTTGCTTTGTCGGGGGAAATTATCTTAGTTTTCTGTATGTTTAGATGGATGTTTTGACCTTCACTATATGTTTAGATGGATGTTTTGATCTTCACTGTATGTTTAGATGGATGTTTTGATCTTCACTGTATGTTTAGATGAATGTTTTGATCTTCACTGTGTGTTTAGATGGATGTTTTGATCTTCACTGTGTATTTAGATGAATGTTTTGATCTTCACTGTATGTTTAGATGGATGTTTTGATCTTCACTGTATGTTTAGATGAATGTTTTGATCTTCACTGTGTGTTTAGATGAATGTTTTGATCTTCACTGTGTGTTTAGATGTATGTTTTGACCTTCACTGTGTGTTTAGATGAATGTTTTGATCTTCACTGTGTGTTTAGATGGATGTTTTGATCTTCACTGTGTGTTTAACCAACTCCTTCTGCTCTTTCAATCTCATTGCACAATTTGAGAGAGAGGATAAATATGTCATAAGCGTATGTGAGATCTGGAATTATGTTGGCATTTATTGTGAAAAGGTGTCATCTCACAAATGTGTCATCCCTTCTGACATTCTTGATAATGTTCTCATAGCAGATGTTCAACTAGTATGGACAGATTATACAACCCACCTCCCCCCCCCACCCCCTTTCCATTTTTTTTGGGGACAAATTGATGTTTCACCCATTATCCTGATAGCAGTTGATGTTCGTGATACAGAGATTCGATCAATTATTATAGGAAAAACAAGGAGAGAACTTTTTTAAATACACGTCAAGACCAAACACCCCAATGACAACATTAACTACTTAATAAGAAGAGACCAAAAATAATCTTCAGACTAAGAACCAGTGATGTACCACTGAACAACCATATCAATTGCTTTTCACGCATACTTTCTTCAATGAGCATCTATCACTCTTCTATCACAAAACATTCACTTTCACAAATACGCCATTCTGTACAAGGAAACCAAACTTCAGCATGTCCGCTAACATCTACATGAAACAGTAGAACATCTCCTTTTTGACTGTCCAAAGCTCACTGACAGCAGAGCAACTCTACTTATTAAATGGAACACATTGTACAGAACTACAAGGGAACTCAGAATTACCTGCAGATACTACACGGCAGATATTAAAAATGAGGAAGATACTAGGCAATCCATTTTTGACAATAGAAACAAGAAAAAGAGTCCTTAAATGTTATGTGGAGCCTGTCTTAACATATGGATGCGAATCATGGACAATAGGACAACAGACAAGAAAATCACTGGAGTCTGTAGCAATGTGGTTTCACAGAAGAATGTTGAGAGTACCATGGACAGCTAAGAAGAGTAATAAAGATGTTCTGAGAGAGGTCAAAGCAAAAGAGAGCTAATTTCCAATATTAGGAAGAAACAATCATCATTTTTTGGCCATGTAATGAGAAGAGAACAACTGGAACATATTGTAACAACTGGGAAAATTGAGGAACGAAGAGATAGAGGGAAGCAAAGAGATAAAATAACAGACAGCTTAAGAGAATGGCTTGGCAGAAGGTCAACAACAGAAATGATAAATAGCTGCGGAGATCGAAAGTTGTGGAGAGACATGATCACCTACGCCAATAGGCCCGGTACTTGATGATGATGATGATGATTACACGGCATTGGGCCGAAGAGTGTTGGATCACGGGCCGCTTGATCCATAACAACAGAAGTTGTATTAAGCGTGTTAGAAAGCCCATATCTTTCATGATGTTCAAGTTTCTGATGTTGTACGCAGTCAAAGACCTTGTAATCTGTGAAGCATGCATGAAGTTCTATCTTGTATTACCTACATTTCTCAATGATGTTTTTTCATGTTAAAGATGTGGTCAAATGTGCCTCTGTCATGTCAGAAACATGTTAAAGATGTGATCAAACGTGCCTCTGCCATGTCAGAAACATGTTAAAGATGTGGTCAAACGTGCCTCTGTCATGTCATAAACATGTTAAAGATGTGGTCAAACGTGCCTCTGCCATGTCAGAAACATGTTAAAGATGTGGTCAAATGTGCCTCTGTCATGTCATAAACATGTTAAAGATGTGGTCAAACGTGCCTCTGTCATGTCATAAACATGTTAAAGATGTGGTCAAATGTGCCTCTGCCATGTCATAAACATGTTAAAGATGTGGTTAAACGTGCCTCTGTCATGTCATAAACATGTAAAAGATGTGGTTAAACGTGCCTCTGTCATGTCATAAACATGTTAAAGATGTGGTTAAACGTGCCTCTGTTATGTCATAAGCATGTTAAAGATGTGGTTAAACGTGCCTCTGTCATGTCATAAACATGTTAAAGATGTGGTTAAACGTGCCTCTGCCATGTCAGAAACATGTTAAAGATGTGGTTAAACGTGCCTCTGTTATGTCATAAGCATGTTAAAGATGTGGTTAAACGTGCCTCTGCCATGTCAGAAACATGTTAAAGATGTGGTTAAACGTGCCTCTGCCATGTCAGAAACATGTTAAAGATGTGGTTAAACGTGCCTCTGTTATGTCATAAGCATGTTAAAGATGTGGTTAAACGTGCCTCTGCCATGTCAGAAATATGTTAAAGATGTGGTTAAACGTGCCTCTGCCATGTCAGAAACATGTTAAAGATGTGGTTAAAAGTGCCTCTGCCATGTCAGAAACATGTTAAAGATGTGGTTAAACGTGCCTTTGCTATGTCAGAAACATGTTAAAGATGTGGTTAAACGTGCCTTTGCTATGTCAGAAACATGTTAAAGATGCGGTCAAACGTGCCTCTGCCATGTCAGAAATATGTTAAAGATGTGGTTAAACGTGCCTTTGCTATGTCAGAAACATGTTAAAGATGTGGTTAAACGTGCCTCTGCCATGTCAGAAACATGTTAAAGATGTGGTTAAACGTGCCTTTGCTATGTCAGAAACATGTTAAAGATGTGGTTAAACGTGCCTCTGCCATGTCAGAAACATGTTAAAGATGTGGTTAAACGTGCCTCTGCCATGTCAGAAATATGTTAAAGATGTGGTTAAACGTGCCTCTGCCATGTCAGAAACATGTTAAAGATGTGGTTAAACGTGCCTCTGTCATGTCAGAAACATGTTAAAGATGCGGTCAAACGTGCCTCTGCCATGTCAGAAACATGTTAAAGATGTGGTCAAATGTGCCTCTGTCATGTCAGAAACATGTTAAAGATGCGGTCAAACGTGCCTCTGCCATGTCAGAAACATGTTAAAGATGTGGTCAAACGTGCCTCTGCCATGTCAGAAACATGTTAAAGATGCGGTCAAACGTGCCTCTGTCATGTCAGAAACATGTTAAAGATGTGGTCAAATGTGCCTCTGCCATGTCAGAAACATGTTAAAGATGCGGTCAAACGTGCCTCTGCCATGTCAGAAACATGTTAAAGATGTGGTCAAACGTGCCTCTGCCATGTCAGAAACATGTTAAAGATGTGGTCAAACGTGCCTCTGTCATGTCATAAACATGTTAAAGATGTGGTCAAATGTACCTCTGTCATGTCATAAACATGTTAAAGATGTGGTCAAACGTGCCTCTGTCATGTCAGAAACCTGCTTGGGATTTATGAAGTTCGTGTTGTAGCTGACTTTCTGTCCACTTCATGATAATCCGACGACGAACTGTGTTTTATATGTTCGGAATTGGAGTCAAAAACAATGTCCTAACATCATTAAGCGCTATTTTAAAAATATGACGATCATCATTTACAGGAGAACTTGAACTTCTGGTCAATATGGTGGATAGGCGGCAGGAACCTTTGAAGACTATGCCTGAAAAGTATTTCTTATTGCAGTTTTCCTCATATTCCAAGTCCGGCTTGTTGAAGGAGCTACTGAGTTAAGTGCTCTGTGCACACCGTGAGTTGTGTGTTTCATCCGTTTTGATCATATTTCGATATTCCAGTTGTTTACTATGAATGATGATATCGTACGACAAGGAATAGTTGGCTGTGTTCATTTTCTGTTCGGTTTCGCATTATGTCTTTTGGCGTGTGCTGAGACTGCTATAATGGGGACTACAGTTACCTTTCTTTGTTTGGGAGATGAGTTAGTAATTCGGATGATTCCACTGGCATGGGCGGTTGAGCAATTATGGATTTCAATTCGTTTGCAGTGATACCGGGGCCTTCCATAACCACTTTATGGTGATCCTCAAGAGTATTTTGCTAGCATACCTTAATAGAGTGGTAGCTCTGTAGTTTTTTGACAGCTTCAAGTTTCCTTACTTTGGAATGGGAATGTACACTGATCTTTTCAATGCTTTGACCAGTCTGCATTTTTCCAGATCTTCATACACAGCGCGTGGTAAACACGAGCACAATTATTTATTATTAATAATATTAAATATTAATATTAATATTAATTCTATAATATTATTAAATTAATTACATTCCAGCCTGGATAAATTCAGCTGGAATGTCCTCACTTTCTGGTAACTTTCCCCTCTTCAGATTTTTTTTATTTTATTTGCGAGCGCACTTCACCTGGCCTAGGCTCTAGATAGTGTCATCACTTCCTGCCATTATATTTGTGTACTTTGATGTATCTTCACTTCCTGTCATTATATTTGTGTACTTTGATGTATCTTCACTTCCTGCCATTATATTTGTGTACTTTAATGTATCTTCACTTCCTGCCATTATATGTGTATACTTTGATGTATCTTCACTTCCTGCCATTATATTTGTGTACTTTGATGTATCTTCACTTCCTGCCATTATATTTGTGTACTTTAATGTATCTTCACTTCCTGCCATTATATTTGTGTACTTTGATGTATCTTCACTTCCTGCCATTATATTTGTATACTTTGATGTATCTTCACTTCCTGCCATTATATTTGTATACTTTGATGTATCTTCACTTCCTGCCATTATATTTGTATACTTTGATGTATCTTCACTTCCTGCCATTATATTTGTGTACTTTGATGTATCTTCACTTCCTGCCATTATATTTGTGTACTTTAATGTATCTTCACTTCCTGCCATTATATTTGTGTACTTTAATGTATCTTCACTTCCTGCCATTATATTTGTGTACTTTAATGTATCTTCACTTCCTGCCATTATATTTGTGTACTTTAATGTATCTTCACTTCCTGCCATTATATTTGTGTACTTTGATGTTTCTTCATAAACTATTGCTCTGATCTCCCTCGACGTTTCTCCGTCTCTCCCTCGTTTATAGAGCTCTTCTTGTCTGCATCAGGCATTTATAATATTTCGTTTTTTTCTCTCATGATCCCTTCAATAATTGATCGTGTATGTTTTCTCTATTTGTCGCTGTTTCGTTCCACTCCCATTTGTTTCAATTTCTTTGTCTTCTTTCTTCTCAATGTTTTTGTCTGAGATGTAGTTCTGCTTCTTGCGCGATTTTTTAGAGATGTTGTTTTGTGCTGATGAGATGAGAATACCTCTTGCATGTGTGGCTAGTTCGTCTGGCATTTGTCTTTTTGTACTGTCTTCAAGCAGTTAAATTTGCTATGTACTTCAATGCTGTATTCTGATTTATAGCACTTGTGTGGAAGCGCATTGTATTGGTCTCTCTCACAACTTTAATAAAATATAAACACGCATTCGCACATTTCTATTTATTGTTTTCACCTGTCAATCTAAGATATCTCGCGTTCTTCTATCACAAAACATTCACTTTCACAAATACGCCATGCTGTAAAAGAAAAAGACATGTCTTTAATAAACATAGATTGAAATGCCATCTATATTCCTCATTATCTTTCTCTCTCTCTTATATATATATATATATATCACCCCACATAAGACATTTCTTAGAAACAAATTAAACTTGATTACAAAATCTATTTTTTAAATTCGCTAATTAGTTGATTGTCTTCATAATGTAGACAGAAAATCGATTAATACAAAGTGATGATGTCAGTGACATGTGCGTCATTAACGACATGAACGGTGTCGTATGCCAGCTCGTCACTCATTGTCCTAGTAAACATGTGTCAGATGTCACAGCAGACTAGGCTAACGACCTTCACTGTCTTGGGATATTCTTATACAGAATAGGAAGCTAAGTGTTAGCACAAGTATAGACAACATGTCAATCTTCTATAGAAGATATATTTTTAGGCTAGCACAAGGATGACCAACGCTAGCACCAGGATGACCAACGCTAGCACCAGGATGACCAACGCTAGCACCAGGATGACCAACGCTAGCACCAGGATGACCAACGCTAGCACCAGGATGACCAACGCTAGCACCAGGATGACCAACGCTAGCACCAGGATGACCAACGCTAGCACTAGAATGACCAACGCTAGCACTAGAATGACCAACGCTAGCACTAGGATGACCAACGTCTAGATGTGCCAGTACTAAAAGAAAACTAACTGTCATGGTAGCTTAGTTAAGATGACATTTGCTCGTATTACTGGCAGGAGTATCCATGTCAGTTAGGAGCTGTAGAAATGCTAGTAGCTGTGAGTGTATGATATTAAAAGTCTCAGTTCCGTGGCAGTGTTGACATGCGTGATAGCCTTCACCTGAAAGCTTCAATCAGGTAAGCCGTCTATTATAAGATAATTGATCTCAGGTCTGTAACAACCATCAGAGATCAACGTCTCTTCGTACTTAGTGTGATTAGCACTCGCTGTATTCACTCTTGGTTTGTTGGAGACTAGGTCAACTGGCAACCCCGAATTGTTTGCCTGAATGTCATTATACCTAGTCATTAAGGTATGGTTGAGATGGGTGTCGACACGTATCTGTTAGGTATTGTTCAACATTCGTATGATCACGTTCACTTCCAACATGAGTCACTTCATTTCTACGGACAGATTTGGACTCACGACAACAGCACATCAATAGTGAATAGATGAAACTCTCGGTTCATAATTAAGAAGTATCATCATCATCAAATACCATGCCTGCTGGCGTAGGTGATCATGTCTCTCCACAACACTCGGTTCATAATTAAGAAGTATCATCATCATCAAATACCATGCCTGCTGGCGTAGGTGATCATGTCTCTCCACAACTCTCGGTTCATAATTAAGAAGTATCATCATCATCATCATCAAATACCATGCCTGCTGGCGTAGGTGATCATGTCTCTCCACAACTCTCGATCTCGACAGTTATTTATCATTTCTGTTGTTGACCTTCTGCCAAGCCGTTCTTTTAAGCTGTGTGGTATCTTTTCTCTTTGCTTCCCTCTATCTCTTCGTCCCTCAATTTTCCCAGTTGTTACAAAATATTCCAGCTGTTCTCTTCTCATTTCATGGCCAAAAAATGATTAAGTTTCTTCACATTGGAAATAAGCTCTCTTTTTGCTTTGGCCTCTTTCAGAACATTTTCATTACTCTTCTTACCTGTCCATGGTATTCTCAACATTCTTTTGCAAAACCAGATTTCTACAGCCTCCAGTGATTTTCTTGTATCTTTTCATATTATTCATGAATAACATCCATATGTTACGACTGGCTCTACATAACATTTAAGAATTCTTTTTTTGTTTCTGTTATAAAAAATGGACAGTAGCTTCCTCATTTTTTGGAAAGCTGCATTTTCCTTATCCATTCTACATCTCACCTCTGTTGTACATCTACCATCTGAGTAAGATGTAAGAAGTATATTGATGCAGAAAATGCAAATAGCTACTCTCTGATACATTCAGCTACCTGAAGTATACAATCTCCTGTAATATACTCTTGTGTACATTCGTCAATGTATTATCCATTCACATACAGGTCGGGTTCGCTCCTGATCGACGGCTTCTTGGTTCACTTATCCTTAGGTGGGTACTATATTTTTTCTGATAAAGTTAAGCGGCACGGGCGTAATACTGACCACATTACCAAAAAAATCATGAACTGAAGGTCTATACAAATTATGGTCACTAACACCATATTCCATTTACACGTCACGTGGGAGTCATGAGTTGAGTGCATTCCCCTTATTCTTCAATTATGTATTTTATGGACGTGGTTTCAATTTGTGACACCAAACTCCAAATGTGCCATTGTTAGCTCAAGTAGACATCGATGTAGGAATGATATTTTAGTAGTTAACACTTGATCAAATAAATAAAAGATTTGCAAATCTGAGAGTTTTGGAAGATGCAATATTCAGCCACAAAAGAGTTTACATTTGAAGATACAACTGCTTCTAACCGCTTTGATTGTATAATTGAAGTAATATGTGTATTTTATCATTCTTGGAAGATAAACATGAGCAAATGAACCAAAGTATCGGTGACAAACAACTGTTCCCATCTCACGCATCATAGAGACAGTTTTCTACATTCGGACTATCCCTGTTAAAGTCATTTACAACTGTGCCCATGTAGAGACAGTTTTCTACATTCGGGACTATCCCTGCTAAAGTCATTTACAACTGTGCCCATGTAGAGACAGTTTCTACATTCGGGACTATCCCTGCTACAGTCATTTACAACTGTGCCCGTGTAGAGACAGTTTTCTACATTCGGGACTATCCCTGCTAAAGTCATTTACAACTGTGCCCATGTTGAGACAGTTTTCTACATTCGGACTATCCCTGATAATGTCATTTGCAACTGTTCGTCCTTGACCAATTTAATTTATTATCACTATTCCCTCTTCTAACCCATTTTATAACATCGACACTGTATGAAAATTTGGTGTTAGAATGCATCAAGAACAAGCACAACACGCTTCTCTAGCTGAAAGTGAAGCAGCAAAATATCAACGACAAGCCATCAGATCAAGCAATGGTCGCATTTGATCTGTTCAGTTTATGTGCGAGTGTACAAGAATGCTTCATTGACACTACAGCCAAATCTTCGTCAAATTCCATGTCCCAAAGTGAACGAATGCGCTGAACAATGTTTTCAGCCTGATCCATCAAAGTTGTCCTTCTCCATAACCCACTGTCCCTGATCTCAATGAGTAGTAGATGCTGTGCATCAGCGCTGACTCGAAGTTAGATACGAACTCGGCGTATGTGTGTGTTGTCTTCCATGTTGTGAGATCAAGGAGGTAACACACATTTATGTGTCTTTTGTTATTTGACAATAATGCCATTACCTTGATACTTTCTAATCTTTCAATTTGGGTGAGGTTAAAGGTCACTATAGCCAGAACGAACCAGTTCATGGTATCAGAGAACAAGATGATGCTGCTCGCAGTCTACCACCACCATTATCCTCGTTGCAGAGCAACTTTTCCCAGCTTTCATAACTACTTAGTCTATGGTCTAGCTTTCATAACTACTTAGTCTATGGTCTAGCTTTCATAACTACTTAGTCTATGGTCTAGCTTTCATAACTACTTAGTCTATGGTCTAGCTTTCATAACTACTTAGTCTATGGTCTAGCTTTCATAACTACTTAGTCTATGGTCTAGCTTTCATAACTACTTAGTCTATGGTCTAGCTTTCATAACTACTTAGTCTATGGTCTAGCTTTCATAACTATTTAGTCTATGGTCTAGCTTTCATAACTATTTAGTCTATGGACTAGCTTTCATAGTTATTTAGTCTATGGTCTAGCTTTCATAACTATTTAGTCTATGGTCTAGCTTTCATAACTATTTAGTCTATGGACTAGCTTTCATAACTATTTAGTCTATGGTCTAGCTTTCATAACTATTTAGTCTATGGTCTAGCTTTCATAACTATTTAGTCTATGGTCTAGCTTTCATAACTATTTAGTCTATGGACTAGCTTTCATAGTTATTTAGTCTATGGTCTAGCTTTCATAACTATTTAGTCTATGGTCTAGCTTTCATAACTATTTAGTCTATGGACTAGCTTTCATAACTATTTAGTCTATGGTCTAGCTTTCATAACTATTTAGTCTATGGTCTAGCTTTCATAACTATTTAGTCTATGGTCTAGCTTTCATAACTATTTAGTCTATGGTCTAGCTTTCATAACTATTTAGTATATGGTCTAGCTTTCATAACTATTTAATCTATGGTCTAGCTTTCATAACTATTTAATCTATGGTCTAGCTTTCATAACTATTTAATCTATGGTCTAGCATTCATAACTATTTAGTCTTTGGGCTAGCTTTCATAACTATTTAGTCTTTGGGCTAGCTTTCATAGCTATTTAGTCTATGGTCTAGCTTTCATAACTATTTAATCTATGGTGTAGCTTTCATAACTATTTAGTCTTTGGGCTAGCTTTCATAGCTATTTAATCTATGGTCCAGCTTCCATAACTATTTAGTCTATGGTCTATCTTTCATAACTATTTAGTCTATGGACTAGCTTTCATAGTTATTTAGTCTATGGTCTATCTTTCATAACTATTTAGTCTATGGTCTAGCTTTCATAACTATTTAATCTATGGTCTAGCTTTCATAACTATTTAGTCTATGTACTAGCTTTCATAACTATTTAGTCTGTGGTCTATCTTTCATAGCTATTTAGTCTATAGTCTAGCTTTCATAACTATTTAGTCTATGGTCTAGCTTTCATAGTTATTTAGTCTATGGTCTATCTTTCATAACTATTTAGTCTATGAACTAGCTTTCATAACTATTTAGTCTATTGTCTAGAAGGACACAGGACTTCGATAACCATGAGTTCACATCACTCCTTCGGATGAAAGAGATTGGAGTTAAGATGGGCACAGTCAGAAACGAGAAACTTAGTGGGCGTGTAAGAAGACTTATCAACCAACACAGAACTGGAGTCGTCAGTCGCTGGACACTGCGGGACTTGCTGAGGAGGGGATCTGAGCACCCATGGACATGTTCTGATTGTAATGATGATGACCCACAAATAACTCAATAGCTCTTTAAACCATGAGATCAAATCACCCCTCCAAGTATTTCACTGAGTTCTTTCCACTACCTCCTGGCCCACAATTGGTGAGTTGACGAGATGGTTATTCAGATAAAACCACGTCACTTCCGCCTTTGGTAGGTTCACTAAACTTGCTGCCTACCTTCACATGCGGTCGAGTTCTATGTGTCATTTCTTCAGCAACCTACTCCAAGTCTTTTCCTTGACACATATGTCTCAAATAACGTTTTTAACGAAAGCTCACATACATCTCACTTAACTTCTATATCTTACATAACGCTGGTAACAAAAGCTCACATACATCTCACTTAACTTTTTATCTCACATAATATATGTGCCAAAGCTCACATACATCTCACTTAACTTCTATACTTCACATAATGTGCGTGGCAAATCTCACACACATCTAACTTAACTACTATGATAACTCATAAGGAATGTGGGAAAGCTCACAAACATGTCACTCAACTACGAATAAACATATAAAGTTAACTGTGCCTCTCAGAATCACCCCATATATATAATATACGTATCATTGTCGAGCAGTTTACTGTCATATGATCATTATTTGCTGCAGTGACCGAGCGTTAGTCTGAAAATAACTGAGTGGATTATTCTTATCAAGGAAACACTTTCCCTCCTTGGGGGCCTCGGTAGCCTAGTTGGGACAACCACCCGACTGGTGGCCTCGGTAGCCTAGTTGGGACAATCACCCGACTGGTGGCCTCGGTAGCCTAGTTGGGACAATCACCCGACTGGGGGCCTCGGTAGCCTAGTTGGGACAATCACCCGACTGGTGGCCTCGGTAGCCTAGTTGGGACAACCACCCGACTGGACTACCGACGTTCGGACAACCCGTGTTCGATTCCCGCTGGGAGCAGTGTGAGTTGTACTCGTGGTTGGGAAAAAAACAATTACCCCCACGGTCGACCCAGCCCGTGGCAGAAATGGGTACCAGGATATTACTCTGGGACGGTGAGGAATGTCGCCTCGCATCATGAAAATCAATGCTTGAGGCGACACTATCCAGTAATCTTCGAACATTTCTGGATAGGCGGCCGAGCACATATGGGTGGAAACTCGCGTGCTAAGACGCCGGTTCATGTCTCGTACTTTACCTTTACCTTGACCTTTACCTTTACATTAACCGTTACCTTGACCTTTACCTTGACCTTGACCTTTACTTTCTCTCCACTCTTACATCGGGATTTTTGACCCCTTGGATGTTGTTCTCTTAACTGAACTGTCATTGTATCTAACTATTGTTGTATTAATTCAGTTCAGCTTTTCTAGTCTCCCAGCGACTCTATTTTCTCACAAATAATAGTAATGTTATTTTGATTGGATTCCTATGGTTGGATGACCAGGGTATGAATGTAAGTGGCAACATTGATAACCGATTGGTTTCGTTCTCTGTGATATCCAGTAAAGACTAGCATTATAGACGATATAGTTATTCAGATAAAACCACGTCACTTCCGCCTTTGTTAGGTTCACTAAAGTTCCTGCCTACTTCCGCATGCGGTCGACTTCCATATCGCCAATAACAAATACGTTGTTGTCTTTCTCTCTTTTCATATGGTGGTTGGTGTTACAGCAGAGCTCAGAATGAACATGTTGTGCCCAGTCAAAGGTTAGTCTACCATTTGGGAAGTTCTATTTGTTCACCAACTCAGAAAAGAGACAAAAAGTCAGTCGCCCTGAAGTGAATCCTGGAGCCGTACATTTGCTGGTCAAACAATCTCTTTTCCGTTCCAGACAATTTCTATTTGTCATTGACTTGTTTTCCTTTCCCTTTTAAACTTCATCCAACACATAGTCTGTCATTACTGTTACTAACATCCTTATCTTACTCATAGTCTGTCATTGTTGTTACTAACATCCTTATCTCACTCCTAGTCTGTCATTACTGCTACTATCATCCTTATCTTACTCCTAGACTGTCATTACTGCTACTATCATCCTTATCTTACTCCTAGTCTGTCATTACTGCTACTATCATCCTTATCTTACTCATAGTCTGTCATTACTGCTACTATCATCCTTATCTTACTCCTAGTCTGTCATTACTGCTACTATCATCCTTATCTTATTCATAGTATGTCATTACTGCTACTATCATCCTTATCTTACTCCTACTCTGTCATTACTGCTACTACCATCCTTATCTTATTCATAGTCTGTCATTGTTGTACTAACATCCTTATCTTACTCCTAGTCTGTCATTACTGCTACTATCATCCTTATCTTACTCATAGTCTGTCATTACTGTTACTAACATCCTTATCTCACTCCTACTCCGTCATTACTGTTACTACCATCCTTATCTTACTCCTAGTCTGTCATTACTGCTACTACTATCCTTATCTTACTCTAGTCTGTCTATAATATAGGTACTAATATCATAATATAGGAAATAACATCATAATATAGGCACTAACAACATAATATAGGCACTAACATCATAATATAGGTACTAACATCATACTATAGGTACTAACATCATAATATAGGTACTTACATCATAATATATGTACTAACATCATAATATAGGTACTAACATCATACTATAGGCACTAACATCATACTATAGGTACTAACATCATAATATAGGTACTAACATCATAATATAGGCACTAACATCATAATATAGGCACTAACATCATAATAGAGGTACTAACATCATACTATAGGCACTAACATCATACTATAGGTACTAACATCATAATATAGGTACTAACATCATAATATAGGTACTAACATCATAATATAGGCACTAACATCATAATATAGGTACTAACATCATAATATAAGTACTAACATCATAATATAGGTACTAACACAATAATATAAGTACTAACATCATAATATAGATACTAACATCATAATATAGGTACTAACACCATGATATAGGTACTAACACAATAATATAGGTACTAAAACAATAATATAGGTACTAACATCACAATATATGTACAAACAACATAATATAGGTACTAACATCATAATATAGGTAATAACATCATAATATAGGTACTGACATCATAATATAGGTAATAACATCATAATATAGGTACTGACATCATAAATAGGTAATAACATCATAATATAGGTACTAACATCATAATATAGGTACTAACACAATAATATAGGCACTAACATCATAATATAGGTACTAACATCATAATATAGGCAAAAACATCATAATATAGGCACTAACATCATAATATATGTACTAACATCATAATATAGGCACTAACATCATAATATAGGTACTAACATCATAATATAGGTACTAACACAATAATATAGGTACTAAAACAATAATATAGGTACTAACATCATAATATATGTACTAACACCATAATATATTTACTAACATCATAATATAGGTACTAACACCATAATATAGGTACTAACATCATTATATAGGTACTAACACAATAATATAGTTACTAACATCATAATATAGGTACTAACATCATAATATAGGCACTAACATCATAATATAGGTACTAACATCATAATATATGTACTAACATCATAATATAGGTACTAACATCATAATATGGGTACTAACATCGTAATAGAGGTACTAACATAATAATATAGGTACTAACATCATAATATAGGTACTAACATCATAATATAGGCACTAACACAATAATATAGGTACTAACACAATAATATAGGTACTAAAACAATAATATAGGTACTAACATCATAATATATGTACTAACACCATAATATATTTACTAACATCATAATATAGGTACTAACACCAAAATATAGGTACTAACATCATTATATAGGTACTAACACAATAATATAGTTACTAACATCATAATATAGGTACTAACATCATAATATAGGCACTAACATCATAATATAGGCACTAACATCATAATATAGGTACTAACATTATAATATAGGCACTATCATCATAATATAGGTACTAACATCATAATATAGGCACTAACATCATAATAGAGGTACTAACATCATAATATAGGCACTAACATCATAATATAGGTACTAACATCATAATATAGGTACTAACATCATAATATAGGTCCTAACACAATAATATAGGTACTAACATCATAATATAGGTACTAACATCATAATATAGGCACTAACATCATAATATAGGTACTAACATCATAATATATGTACTAACATCATAATATAGGTACTAACATCATAATATAGGTACTAACATCGTAATAGAGGTACTAACATAATAATATAGGTACTAACATCATAATATAGGTACTAACATCATAATATAGGCACTAACACAATAATATAGGTACTAACATCATAATATTGGTACTAACATCATAATATAGGCACTAACATCATAATATATGTACTAACATCATAATATATGTACTAACAACATAATATAAGCGCTAACATCATAATATAGGTACTAACATCATAATATAGGCACTAACATCATAATATAGGCACTAACATCATAATATAGGTACTAAGATCATAATATAGGTACTAACATCATAATATAGGTACTAACATCATAATATAAGTACTAAAATCATAACATATAACCTGATTTAGGAAGGTATCAATATCATGGAAGTTCACCTAATTTATGAAGGTATCAACATCTGGAAAGTGCACCTATTTTAGGAAAGTATCAACATTTGGAAGTGCACCTAATTTATGAAGGTATCAACATCTGGAAAGTGCACTTATTTAAGGAAGGTATCAAAATCTGGAAAGTGCACATAATTTAGGAAGGTATCAACATATAGAAAGTGCACCTAATTTAAGAAGGTATCAATATCTGGAAAGTGCACCTAAATTATAAAGGTCATCAACACCTCATCTGGAAAGTTCACCTGATTTAGAAAGGCATCAACATCTAGAAAGTGCATCTGATTTAGGAAGGTATCAACATCTGGAAAGAGCACCTGATTTATGAAGGTATCAACATCTGGAAAATGTACCTGATTTATGAAGATATCAACATCTGGAAAGTGTGCTTGATTTATGAAGGTATCAACATCTGGAAAGTGTGCTTGATTTATGAAGGTATCAACATCTGCAAAGTGTACCTGATTTATGAAGGTATCAACATCTGGAAAGTGTGCTTGATTTATGAAGGTATCAACATCTGGAAAGTGTGCTTGATTTATGAAGGTATCAACATCTGGAAAGTGTACCTGATTTATGAAGGTATCAACATCTGCAAAGTGTACCTGATTTATGAAGGTATCAACATCTGGAAAGTGTGCTTGATTTATGAAGGTATCAACATCTGGAAGGTGTGCCTGATTTTGGAAAATATCAACATCTGGAAAGTGCATCTGATTTAGGAAGGTATCAACATCTGGAAAGTGCATCTGATTTATGAAGGTATCAACATCTGGAAAGGGTGCCTGATTTATGAAGGTATCAACATCTGGAAAGGGTGCCTGATTTATGAAGGTATCAAAATCTGGAAAGTGTGTCTGATTTATGAAGGTATCAACAACTGGAAAGGGTGCATGATTGATGAAGGTATCAACATCTGGAAAGTGCATTTTATTTATGAAGGTATCAACATCTGGAAAGTGTAGCTGATTGATGAAGGTATCAACATCTGGAAAGTGTGTCTGATTTATGAAGGTATCAACATCTGGAAAGTGTGCCTGATTGATGAAGGTATCAAAATCTGGAAAGTGCATCTTATTTATGAAGGTATCAACATCTGGAAAGTGCATCTTATTTATGAAGGTATCAACATCTGGAAAGGGTGCCTGATTGATGAAGGTATCAACATCTGGAAAGTGCATCTTATTTATGAAGGTATCAACATCGTGGAAGTTAACCGTCGTCGATTAGTTGTGTGAGATTAAACACTTGACTTAATGAGATGTAATACTACTATTATTTCCGGTGTCATGGCGGCTTCGTGTAGTCGATTTTTATAATTCGGCTCTTGCTGATATATTTAAATGATTTACGCGACAGTCTAGTTGTGAAATTATGTGTTGCTATTCTCCCGTTTGGTGTATGTTTTACTTCTAACGTGGGGATGGACTGTGATTGCCGATATTTAAGTGGAATATGATTTATTCTTCTTTGTGTTGTGTGTTCGCGGTTCGATAGGCAAGCACATGGTTTGACAAAGATGTCAACGGAAAAACGGGTATGTTCAACCCTTATGTGAAAAGTCTGTGACGGTGGATGGAGGCGGAGGAATCAAGAATGATCAACGGCCCAGAAAGCGAAAACAGCAAAGTGTGTGGTACACAAGAGGCATGTTCAGAACACGAAAGACGAACATGGCTGACCACCGTGAAAGAGATTGGAGCCTCATCACGTACCAGTCCAGAGGAAGCCATGGAGAGTCGGAGAAATTCGAACTTATGTCGGAGGAAAGCTCTTAAAATAAGTACTTGGAATGTTAGGACTCTATATCAACAAGGGAAATTGGAAAATCTAATTCAAGAAGCAGAACGAATGAATATAGATATTTTAGGCATATCAGAGACTAGATGGAAGGAATGTGGGTACATTGAAGACGAAAAATATACATTTATATACTCAGGAAACACAACAGAACATCAAAGGGGGGTAGGAATACTGATAAAAAGAGAGCTACAAAAATATATAAGTACCCACTGGACATACAGTGATAGGATTATACTACTCAAGTTGAAAGCAAAACCATTCGACATAGCAATAATACAGACATATGCACCTACTCAAGACTACACAGATGAACAAATAGAGGCATACTATGAAGACCTAAATAAAGTTATGAAGCAAGTGAAATCTTCAGACATCTTGATTGTAATGGGTGACATGAACGCTAAAGTAGGAAAAGGTAGATATAAGACAATTATAGGAAATCATGGTTTAGGAAAAAGAAATGACAGAGGAGAAAGATTAATACAATTCTGTGAAGAAAACAGGCTGATAATATGTAACACCTACTTTGAGCAAGAGAAAAGGAAACTATACACATGGAAAAGCCCTGGAGATAGGAAGAGGAATCAAATAGATTACATAATGATAAAAGAAAGGTTCCGTAACAGCGTAAAGAAAGCCAAAACCTACCCAGGAGCAGATATTAATTCTGATCACAATCCTGTAATGATTAAAATTAAAATCAAACTAAAGAGAAACAAGCAAAAATCTGATTCATCAACAAACCCACTCGACATAACAGCTTTAAATCAAAAAGATATTAAAGATACCTATACAATACAAGTAAAGAACACATACCAGAAGCTGCTAGAGGAAGGAATTGAACAATACAGAAGAGAAAATCCTGATGAAAAAGTAACAACCAAATGGCAATGCATAAAGAAAAGCATACAAAAAGCCTGCGACACCTTACCCAAAAGAGAAAAGAACAAAAAACAAAAATGGATAACTAACACCATCTTAGAAAAAATGGAAGAAAGGAGACAAGCGAAGAACACTGCCCAATACAATAAAATAGATAATGAGATACGCAAAATGTGCAAAAAGGCAAAAGAAGACTGGCTCAGCCAAAAATGTAGAGAAATAGAAACTATGGAAAGCAAACAAGACCTAAGAGGAATGCACACAGAAATAAAGAGAATGACTAATAAAAATAAAAAAGCCACAGAAGGTGGATGCATTGCAGACAAAAAAGGAAAAATGCTAACAGACAATAAGGATATCATAGATAGATGGCAGGAATATATAACAGAACTATTTCATGATCAAAGGGACAAGAAACCAGTTATAAAATGTACATCAGGCTATAAAATCTTAAAATCTGAGGTGGAAAAAGCTATAAAAACAATGAAAAGGGGAAAAGCAGCAGGACCTGAAAGCATACAGATAGAGATGATACAGGCACTTGAATATTTTGGCATTGAAGTGATTACAGACATATGCAACGACATATACCACACAGGATACATACCAAATGAACTAAAAACATCAACTTTCATTGCATTGCCTAAAAAGAATGGTGCAGTTGAATGCAGTGACTTTAGAACAATAAGCCTAATGAGCCATGTTACAAAAATCTTGCTAAAAGTTATACAAGGAAGGATTCAGAATAAAATCAATACTGAATTAGATGAGCAGCAATTTGGATTTAGGAAAAATAGCGGGACAAAAGAAGCCATATTCTGCATGAGAACATTAATCGAAAAATACACAGAAGTAAACAAACCAATATATGCCTGCTTCATAGACTACACCAAAGCTTTTGATAGAGTACACCACAAACAACTTATAGAATGCCTAAAAGAGATACATCTAGATGACATGGATATACGACTAATATGCAATCTATACTGGGAGCAAACAGCAATAATAAAATATAACAAAGAGTTCTCTACACCCATTGATATAAAAAGAGGAGTAAGACAAGGATGCATCCTATCACCAAGCTTGTTCAATCTATACACTGAGCAAATCTTTAAAAACATCATAGAGATGCCAGGCCTACAAATTAATGGAAAGATAATCAATAACCTAAGATATGCTGACGATACTGTACTACTAGCAGAAAATCCTAAAGACCTACAACAATTACTTAATGAAATAAACACGACAAGCAAAAAATATGGACTAGATATGAATATCAAAAAGACTAAAACTATGATCATAAACAAAGAAAATACTCAAAACCCACAAGTGGATATCAAAATTGAAGGAATAGACCTTGAGACAGTTCAGAACTATAACTACCTTGGACATACTATAACCAGTGATGGAAAATGTACAACTGAAATAAACAAAAGAATAGGAATGGCAAAAAGTAATTTTAATGTCATGAAGGACATACTAACATCAAAACAAATAACACCAGAGCTAAAACTAAGAATAGCAAAATGTTACATCTTTTCAATATTCCTATATGGTGCTGAAACATGGACATTAGACAAGAAAACAGAACAGAGAATTGAAGCCTTTGAAATGTGGATATATAGAAGAATAGGTAGAATTGGATGGAAGGAAAAGAAAACAAATGACAAAGTCTTAAAACAACTAAAAATGAAAAGAGAACTTCTGAACACAATTAGAACAAGACAAATGCGATTCTTGGGCCATGTTAAAAGACACAACAGCCTACTGAAAGTGATCCTGGAGGGGAAAATACAAGGTAAAAGAGGCAGAGGCAGACCAAGATTAACATGGACGAGTAACATCAAGAGATGGACAAATCAACCGATGACAACCTGCACCATCAAAGCAAGAGATAGAGCAAAATGGCGCTCCATGGTAGCCAACCTTCGTTGCGGAGACGGCACTCAATGATGATGATGATGAATACTACTATGGATATGGTTATTCAGTAAGCAACAACTGGCTTATTAATGGAACAAATTATGCCATACTTTCCTCACATCAAACACCATAGTAGCTTTGGAAAAGCAATAATGGAGGGTATAGTCTATGAAAAATGAAGAAGGAGACGACTCAAATGTACAGAGATATAAACATTTATAACATTTTACAGACCACATTCTCTGAACTAGGTAACGCTCTGTCTGTAATCAGAAAACTGAAGACCTCGTTTAAGCAAGCTACAAGATGATGATGATGGTATCGTTAACCTATTTTTATTCTTGTTTCTCTCTCATTTTATCCCCATATCTGTGTATGTCTCCCTATTTATTCGCTTGATTTAATTGTCTCTTTGTAATGTTGCATAAACCAGAAGAGGGACAATATTTGCTTTCTTGATGGATAAGACGTTACCGTAAGTTGAGATGATTTCTCCAGATCTGGTTTTGAATGGCCCACGTACTTAACGATCCATTCTTATTTGCGCTTCCAGATAACGACGTCGCTAAGTCGGTTTTGTTATCTGGCGAGTTTCCATCACGATTGCCTGGAGAAACGTACTCACTAAATGTTACAAATGTCAACTCATTCCAGTGACTGATTGCTGGAGAAACGTACTCACTAAATGTTACAAATGTCATCTCATTCCAGTGACTGATTGCCTGGAGAAACGTACTCACTAAATGTTACAAATGTCAACTCATTCCAGTGACTGATTGCCTGGAGAAACGTACTCAGCTAAATGTTACAAATGTCAACTCATTCCAGTGACTGATTGCTGGAGAAACGTACTCACTAAATGTTACAAATGTCATCTCATTCCAGTGACTGATTGCCTGGAGAAACGTACTCACTAAATGTTACAAATGTCATCTCATTTAAGTGACTGATTGCCTGGAGAAACGTACTCACTAAATGTTACAAATGTCATCTCATTCCAGTGACTGATTGCTGGAGAAACGTACTCACTAAATGTTACAAATGTCATCTCATTCCAGTGACTGATTGCCTGGAGAAACGTACTCACTAAATGTTACAAATGTCATCTCATTCCAGTGACTGATTGCCTGGAGAAACGTACTCACTAAATGTAACAAATGTCATCTCATTTAAGTGACTGATTGCCTGGAGAAACGTACTCACTAAATGTTACAAATGTCATCTCATTCCAGTGACTGATTGCTGGAGAAACGTACTCATTAAATGTAACAAATGTCATCTCATTCCAGTGACTGATTGCCTGGAGAAACGTACTCACTAAATGTTACAAATGTCACCTCATTCCAGTGACTGATTGCCTGGAGAAACGTACTCACTAAATGTTACAAATGCCATCTCATTCCAGTGACTGATTGGCGCTAGCATTATTCAGCAAAGACACATGGAAACTTGTTGTAGACGTGCAGGCTTTGACCAAAACTATCCTGAGTTAAAGAAAACCACCTTTAGTATCGGAAAGCCACCGTCAGCCTTGGAAAATCACATTCAGTCTTGGAAAGCCATCTTCAGTCTTGGAAAGTCACATTCAGTCTAGGAGAGTCACATTCAGTCTAGGAGAGTCACATTCAGTCTAGGAAAGCCATCTCCAGACTCAGAAAGCCACTTTCAGTCTCAGAAAGCCACTTTCAGTCTCGGAAAGCCACTTTCAGTTTCAGAAAGCTACCTTCATTCTCGGAAAGCTCAGTGACAGAAAAGCACCCTCATTCACAGATTAATTTTATGGTCTAAATTCGATGTTGTTATTTGTCAGATGATCATAAAGATGTCATGAACATTTTAAATGTAATTTTGTTTCGCTATCTTCATACCAACTTTACCTTACTGTATGACTAAGTATGTTATTTGTAATATACGCCCATTCACATGTCCATGATTCATTTCCACATGTCAGGACTGACTGCACACACATTGTTAAAAATAGGCTGCTATAGGTTAATTACCGTCATTTAATTAAGTGCAACCTTATTGTCAGCTATTCCCAAGTCTGTTGTACCGTCTAGAGTTAACCTCATTGCCAGGTATCTGAATTTCTTCACGAGTTTTAATTATGTTCCATTTACTTCTGTCTTGTGTATTTCTGGGAAGTCGTTTTCCTAGCTACGACCATTACTTCTGTCGTTGTAAATCTGTGTAATTTTGATGAGTCAACACAATTATTTTACTACCGACGCTGAGATGACGCATGTTACATATTTGGTTGTCATTATTAAACATGTTATAGCTAATTTCCAATATTAGGAAGAATCAATCATCATTTTTTGGCCATGTAATGAGAATAGAACAACTGGAATATATTGTAACAATTGGGAAAATTGAGGAACGAAGAGATAGAGGTAAGCAAATAGAAAAAAATACAACACAGCTTAAGAGAATGATTTCGCAGAAGGTCAACGACAGAAATGATAAAGAGCTGTCGAGATAGAAAGTTGTGGAGAGACATGATCACCTACGCCAGCAGGCCCGGTACTTGATCATGTTATTCTTCTTCAGCGTTCGAGTCTTGTGATCATGCGACCTTGACTCTCTGTTCTGTTTCATAATGGAGGAGTAAGAGCAACATTGGCACACGATGATCTGCTCACACGATAAGTACTCGAAAATGTGTAGATGTCCTGATTATCCCTCTAAACCTGCGCCGTGGCTGACACACTCCTTCCTCGGCAAGTTGAGTTAACATGGAAACTCACAAAATCGAATTTTTCGAATCTACTATTTTGTGAAGTGTAAGGGGCGTACAATTTGTGAACAATTGATTAAATGTCTGTTTAGATTTAGTTGTACAATTGAAGGATGAACTTTCTTGCCGCACACTCTCCACTTTTCTCCTTCTGTCACGTTTGTCAACAACAACGTTGTCGCACTTAGCACATTAATGTCATCTCATTCCAGTGACTGATTGCTGGAGAAACGTACTCATTAAATGTAACAATGTCATCTCAGATGAAATGTCAGAAATTATTTGATCTAGCAACAAAATTGTCGCACTTGGCACTTTAATGTCAGTCTTGGTATTTGATCTAGCATCGTCACACCCGAAACATTATTATGAGTCCAGGCATCTGCCAAATAATAGCGTTAACACAAGGACGGGATGCCATTAGGCATGTCAAGACACACGTTTGCACATCCACTATTTCTGTCAACATGTGTTCGATCAAATAATTTCTCACCGTACATCAAGAAAGCCGTGTCAACATCGATGTGATCAATAGGCATGTCAAAATCCATATGATCGATACAGCTGTCAACACATATGCGATCAGTAGGCCTGTGAAAGATTGTACCTCACCCCTGACTTTATGTGCCCATAGTAACGGCTACCAATGCATCTTCCATCTCCGCCTTCACCAACACCCCCACCTTCACCAACACCCCCAGCTTCACCAACACTCCCACCGTCACCAACACCCCCACCTTCACCAACACCCCCACCTTCACCAGCACTCCCACCGTCACCAACACCCCCACCTTCACCAACACCCCCACCTTCACCAGCACTCCCACCGTCACCAACACCCCCACCTTCACCAACACCCCCACCTTCACCAACACATCCACCTTCACCAACACCCCCACCTTCACCAACACATCCACCTTCACCAACACCCCCACCTTCACCAACACCCCCACCTTCACCAACACATCCACCTTCATCAACACCTTCATCAACTCCACCATCACCAACACCTTTACTTCTAATAAACATCTCCACCTCTACAAACACCTCCACTTCCAATAAACACCTCCACCTTCACCAACACCCCCACCTTCACCAACTCCACCTTCACCAACTCCACCTTCACCAACTCCACCTTCACCAACAACTACACCTTCACCAATACATCCACGTTCTTCTTCATCAAAAATTCCACCTTCACCAATACCTCCACCTTCACCAACACCCCCACATTCACCAACTCCACCTTCCCCAACTCCACCTTCACCAACTCCACCTTCACCAACTCCACCTTCCCCAACTTCATCTTCACCAACTCCACCTTCACCACTCCATCTTCACCAACTCCACCTTCATCTTCACCAACAATTCCAACTTCACCAACACCTCTACTTCCCCCAACACCTCTACTTCCACCAACGCCTCCATCTTCACCAAAATCTCAACCTTCATTAACACCTACAACTGCACCAACAACTCCATTTTCACCAACAGCTCCACCTTCCCCAACAACTCCACTTTCACCAACAACTCCACCTTCACCAACACCTCCACATTTTTATAACACCTCCACCTTCACCAACAACTTCATTTTCACCAACACCTCCACCGTCACCAACAACTTCACTTTCACCAACAACTCCTCCTTCATTAACACCTCCACCATCAACAACAAGACCTTCACCAACAACTCCACCTTCACAAACAACTCCACCTTCACCAAAACCTCCACATTCACCAACAACTCCACCTTCACCAACAACTCCACCTTCACCAACAACTCCACCTTCACAAACAACTCCACCTTCACCAACAACACCACTTTCACCAACAACTCCACCTTCACCAACAACTCCACCTTCACCAACAACTCCACCTTCACAAACAACTCCACCTTCACCAACAACACCACTTTCACCAACAACTCCACCTTCACCAACAACTCCACCTTCACAAACAACTCCACCTTCACCAACAACTCCACCTTCACCAACAACTCCACCCTCACCAACAACTCCACCTTCACAAACAACTCCACCTTCACGAGCAACTCCACCTTCACCAACACCTCCACCTTCACAAACAACTCCACCTTCACCAAACCAAAAACTCCACCTTCACAAACAACTCCACTTTCACAAACAACTCCACCTTCACGAGCAACTCCACCTTCACCAACAACTCCACCTTCGACAACTCCACCTTTACCAACAACTCCACCTTCACCAACAACTTCACCTTCAACAACATCTCCACATTTACCAACGCCTCCACCTTCACCAACACCTCAACCTTCACCAATGTAATAGTGTAATGTAATAGTGTAATGGGATAGTGTAATGTAATAGTATAATGGGATAGGGCAAAGTAATAGTGTAATGGAATGATGTAATGGGAACTGAGATAATCATTGTGTGTTAGGGGTGAGGAAGACTCACGAGACAGAGTACGAGTGCAGGGGTCGCATGAAGATTAAAATGACTTGAGTCGCGGAGAGCAGTCAAGCGTGAAGAGATAGGACAATAAGTAGGATTGAGCACTTCTCGGGAATATTATAAAATGTCTAGAAACACGTAGAGTGATCAAAATTATTGGAGTGAAGCTGAGAAGTGACGTGGCGAGATTCTATTGGTTAAGATACGAAGTAGTTAAGGGTCTGTACAAGTTGAAAAGTCAGGAAGTCACATGTAGGCTAAGGGAGGTAGAGAGACTGGCCCACGCCAGTAGGATGTGGATCCTTTAGTTAGGAACAGTGCGAAACACTCTTGTTAGTAGATGTGTGTAGGAACAACTAGACTGTGAATAATTCATTTGGAAGAGCTTTTTTTTCACAGGAGTCTTGTTTAGTAAACAGGTTGTTCTTTAATCATACAGTAGAGTGAGAGTGAGCATACTAGTGAGTAAGTGTCTGTAATGATATGTTCCGTGATAGAAGTTTGTGACATGGACATTACGATGGTTATAAGTTCTGTAACGACATGTTTCAGAGAATGAGGACAGAGGTAATTGAAGCAATGTGTGATTAGAGAATCCTGGGATTATTTACGAATAATTAGGATGTAATCAGAACTTCCTTAGCACTACTTTGACACTCGAGCGGTCATCCACGCCGCACAGACGTGTGTAATGAGATTGTATACTCAGTGGATTTGTGTAAATAAACGTCTTTGAAGTAATTGTTTACCATCAGACTTGTGTACTAACTGAGTTGGCTATAGATGTGATTATTAGCTGCATCCAGTGTCCGGCCCAAACACCATCACGAAGCACAACACAACGCGAAGTACCCATGAGTTACGACGTTAACGGAAGCAAGGCTTCCACGTCATGTGAACATATTAGAGTTATCGTTCTTAATTGGCTCAAAGATAGTTCACCGTTGACGCAAGTCAGAACGACATTACAGTCAGTTAATCGTGTAGATCATGATCAGATTATAAGCAAGATATACAAGTGATCAGTCCAGTTCATAATCAGATCACAAACAGTCGAGAGCCAGTTCAAGTTGAGCCATAGAGAACATCATCATCATGAGCAATTATCAATTGTTATCAAGTGTCCTTACCATCAACTGAGGACACCAATGGGATAAACACTTTACACCTCCACCTCCACTTTCGTCAACATCTCCACCTACACCAACATCTCCACCTATACCAACACTTCCACCTACACTAACATCTCCACCTACACAAACAACTCCACCTACACAAACACCTCCACCTACGCCTCCACCTACACTAACATCTCCACCTACACAAACAACTCCACCTACACAAACACCTCCACCTACGCCTCCACCTACACTAACATCTCCACCTACACAAACAACTCCACCTACACAAACGCCTCCACCTACAACAACACCTCCACCTACACAAATACCTCCACCTACACCAACACCTTCAACAACACTTCCACCTACACCAACACCTTCACCAACACTTCCACCTACACCAACACCTTCACTAACACCTCCACCTACACCAACACCTCTACCTATACAAACACCTACACCAACACCTTCACCAACACCTCCACATACAACACCTCCACCTTCACCAACACCTCCACCTACAACACCTACACTTACACCAACACCTCCACCTACACCAACACCTCCACCTACACCAACACCTCCACCTACACCAACACCTCCACCTACAAAAAAACGTTCAGCTTCACCAACACCTGTACCTTCACAACACCTACACCTACACTAACAACTCCACCTACACCAACACCTTCACCTAAATCTCAACCTACACCAACACCTCCACCTACACCAACACCTTCACCTAAATCTCAACCTACACCAACACCTCCACCTACAACAACACCTCCACCTCCACCTACACCAACACCTTCACCTAAATCTCAACCTACACCAACACCTCCACCTACAACAACACCTCCACCTACACCAACACCTTCACCTAAATCTCAACATACACCAATACCTTCACCTAAATCTCAACCTACACCAATACCTTCACCTAAATCTCAACCTACACCAATACCTTCACCTAAATCTCAACCTACACCAATAACTTCACCTACACCAACACCTCCACCTTCACCAACAACTCCACCTACACCAACACCTACACCAACACCTCCAACTACACCTACACCTCCACCTACACGAACACCTTCACCAACAACTCCACCTACACCAACACCTACACCTACACCAACACCTCCATCTACACCAACACCTCCACCTACACCAACATTTTCACCTTTACCAACAACTCCAACTACACCAACACCTCTACCTAAATCTCAACCTCAACCTACACCAACACATTCACCAACAACTCCACCAACACCAACACCTACACCAACACCTCCACCTACAACAACACCTCCACCATCACCAACACCTGCACCAAGACCTCCAAATACACCAACACCTCAACCTACACCAACACCTCCACCTGCACCAACACCTCCACCTACACCAACACCTTCACCAATACCTCCATCTTCACCAACACCTCTATCTTCACCAACACCACCACCTACGCTAACACCTCCATCTACACTAACACCTCCTCCTAAACCTCCACCTCCACCTACTCCAATACCTCCACCTACACCAACACATCCACCTACACTTACACCAACATCTCCACCTACAACTCCACCTCCACCAACACCTCGACCTCAATCTCCACCTACACCAACACCTTCGCCTACACCTCCACCTACACCAACACATCCACCTAAACCTCCACCTCCACCTACTCCGATACCTCCACCTACACCAACACATCCACCTACGCCTACACCAACACCTCCACCTACAACTCCACCTCCATCAACACCTCGACCTCAATCTCCACCTACACCAACACCTTCGCCTACACCTCCACCTACACCAACATCTCCACCAACACCTCCACCAACACCTCCACCTACACCAACACCTCTACCTACACCAACATCTCCACCTACACCACCACCTACACAACCACCTCCACCTACACCATCACCTCCACCTACACCAACTACTCCACCTACAACAACACCTTCACCAACACTTCCACCTACACCAACATCTACACCTACACCACAGCCTCCACCTACACCAACTACTCCACCTCCACCTACACCAACACCTACACCTCCACATCACCTACACCTCCACCTACACCTACATCTCCAGCTACACCACCACCTATACCAACACCTACACCTACACTTACACCAACAACTCCACTTACACCAACACCTCCACCTACATCTTCCCTACACCTGACCTACACCAGCACCTTCACCTACACCTCCACCTACACCAACACCTCCACTTTCACCAACACCTCCACTTTCACCAACATCTTCACCAACACCTCCACCTACACCTCCACCTCCACTTTCACCAACACTTGCACCTACACCTACACCAACACCTACACCTACACCAACACCTTCACCTACACCTCCACCTACACCAACACCTCCACTTTCACCAACACCTCCACTTTCACCAACATCTTCACCAACACCTCCACCTACACCAACACCTTCACCTACACCTCCACCTACACCAACACCTCCACTTTAACCAACACCTCCACTTTCACCAACATCTTCACCAACACCTCCACCTACACCTCCACCTCCACTTTCACCAACACTTGCACCTACACCTACACCAACACCTACACCTACACCAACACCTTCACCTACACCTCCACCTACACCAACACCTCCACTTTCACCAACACCTCCACTTTCACCAACATCTTCACCAACACCTCCACCTACACTTCCACCTCCACTTCCACCTCCACTTTCAACAACACCTCCACCTACATCAACATGTCCACCTCCACTTTCACCAAAACCTCCACCTCAACTCCACCAACACCTCCACCTCCACCTTCAGCAACATCTCCACCTACACCAACACCTACACCCTCATCTTCAGCAACACCTTCACCTACACCAACACCTTCACCTTCACCTACACCAACACCTCTACCTTCAGCAACACCTCCACCTACACCAACACCTCTACCTTCAGCAACACCTCCACCTGCACCAACACCTCCACCTTCAGCAACACCTCCACCTCCACTTCCACCAAAATTTCCTCTTCCAGCAGCACCTCCAACATCAGCAACACCTCCATCTCCACTTTCTCCAACAACTCCACCTTCAGCAACACCTCCACTTCAACTTCCACCAACATCTCCACCTTCAGCAACACCTCCACCTCAACTTCCACAACATCTCCACCTTCAGCAGCACCTCCACCTCAACTTCCTCCAATACCTCCACTTCAACTTCCACCATCTCCACTTTCAGCAACACCTAAACTTCCACCAACACCTCCACCTTCAGCAACACCTAAACTTCCTCCAATACCTCCACCTTAACTTCCACGAACATCTCCACCTTCAACAACAACTCCACTTCAACTTCCACCAAAACCTCCACCTTCAGCAACCCCTAAACTTCCACCAACACCTCCACCTTCAGCAACACCTCCTCCTCAACTTCCACCAAAATCTCCACCTTCAGCAACACCTAAAATTCCACCAACACCTCCACCTCAACTTACACCAACATTTCCACCTTCAGCAATACCACCACCTCAACTTTATCCAACACCTCCACTTTCACCAACACCTCCACCTCAACCTACACCAACAACTCCACCTCAACTTACACCAACATCTCCACTTTCAGCAACACCTCCATCTCAACTTTCTCCAATACCTCCACTTTCAGCAACATCTCCACCTCAACTTCCACCAACACCTCCACCTCAACCTCCACCAACACTTCCACTTTCAGCAACACCTCCACCTCAACTTCCACCAACACCTCAACCTCCATCAACACCTCCACTTTCAGCAACACCTCCACCTCTACTACCACCAACACCTCCACCACAACCTCCACCAACACCTCCACTTTCAGCAACACCACCACCTTTACTTTCTCTAGCACCCCCACCTTCAGCAACACCTCCACCTCAACTTCCACTAACACCTCCACCTGAACTTCCACCAACACCTCCACCTCAACTTCCACCAACACCTCCACCTCAACCTCCACCAACACCTCCACTTTCAGCAACACCACCACCTCTACTTTCTCTAACACACCCACCTTCATCAACACCTCCACCTCAACTTCCACCAACACCTCAACCTGAACTTCCACCAACACCTCCACCTTCTGCAACACCTCCACCTCAACTTCCACCAACACCTCCACCTCAACTTCCACCAACACCTCAACCTGAACTTCCACCAACACCTCCGACTTCAGCAACACCTCCACCTCAACTTCCACCAACACCTCCACCTCAACTTTCACCAACACCTCCACCTTCAGCAACACCTCCACCTCAACTTCCACCAACACGTCCACCTTCAGCAACACCACCACCTCAACTTTATCCAACACCTCCACTTTCACCAACACCTCCACCTCAACCTACACCAACAACTCCACCTCAACTTACACCAACATCTCCACTTTCAGCAACACCTCCATCTCAACTTTCTCCAATACCTCCACTTTCAGCAACATCTCCACCTCAACTTCCACCAACACCTCCACCTCAACCTCCATCAACACCTCCACTTTCAGCAACACCTCCACCTCAACTTCCACCAACACCTCCACCACAACCTCCACCAACACCTCCACTTTCAGCAACACCACCACCTCTACTTTCTCTAGCACCCCCACCTTCAGCAACACCTCCACCTCAACTTCCACTAACACCTCCACCTGAACTTCCACCAACACCTCCACCTCAACCTCCACCAACACCTCCACTTTCAGCAACACCACCACCTCTACTTCCACCAACACCTCCACCTTCAGCAACACCTCCACCTCAACTTCCACCAACACCTCCACCTCAACTTCCACCAACACCTCAACCTGAACTTCCACCAACACCTCCACCTTCAGCAACACCTCCACCTCAACTTCCACCAACACCTCCACCTCAACTTTCACCAACACCTTACCCTGAACTTCCACCAACACCTCCACCTTCAGCAACACCTCCACCTCAACTTCCACCAACACGTCCACCTTCAGCAACACCTCCACCTCAACTTCCACCAACACATCCACCTCAACTTCCACCAACACCTCCACTTTCAGCAACACCTCAACTTCCACCAACACCTCCACCTTCAGAAACTCCTCAACTTCCACCAACACCTCCACCTCAACTTTCACCAACACCTCACCCTGATCTTCCACCAACACGTCCACCTTCAGCAACACCTCCACCTCAACTTCCACCAACACATCCACCTCAACTTCTACCAACACCTCCACTTTCAGCAACACCTCAACTTCCACCAACACCTCCACCTTCAGAAACTCCTCAACTTCCATCAACACCTCCACCTTCAGCAACACCTCCAGCTTCAGCAACACCTCCACCTTCAGCAACACCTCCAGCTTCAGCAACACCTCCACCTTCAGCAACACCTCCAGCTTCAGCAACACCTCCACCTTCAGCAACACCTCCACCTTCAGCAACACCCCCACCTTCAGCAACACCTCCACCTCAACTTCCACCAACACCTCCACTTTCAGCAACACCTCAATCTCCGCTAACACCAATGTGCAGCGAGCCATCAATATAAGTCTGAAGCTATTATCATAACTGCCTGCGATGTACGCATGGGAATTAAACACCTTCGGGGTAGACTGGACAGCAATGATGCCTATTCTGACAACAATCAACCATTTACAGGTCACGCTAATTGGCACAAAAATTGGTTTTGAATCGTTTAGAATTGTTTTTATATCCAAATATACGACTGTATCCTGCCAGGACAATTTTCCCCACATGCCGTCACATTGTATTCAACAAGTTGTTACAAACGTTTTGATTGGTTAAATATTCGATGTCCAGAAACCAACCACAGTTCAGTGGAAACAACAGTGGCGCTGCACAAATTGCCCAGACTTGGCAATACTTAGTGTCCGTATGCATTTGGGATAATTAGGTAGTGGTCCCATGTGGTTTGTCCTCTTGTTCCCAGGTCGTTATCCCAGAGGTTCTGTTTTCTGTTTCCAAAAAGAGTTGAAAAAAAAACACGCCAGGCACTGCTGCCTGTTTAACTGTGGTGACGAAATATGATCTCTGGGCAATGGGTCAATGTTGCCCAGGGAATGTGCTGTCTGATTTTACCCACGTTGACTGTCTGTGTAGTACAAGTTGTATGCTAATTTTTAGTGATTATATCCAGTTCGCGTTATTCAATTGTCAATGTAAATGTCTTTATGTAGTTGAGATCAGAGAAACGACAGATTGTTCATTTTACTAATGGTTAGATATGATGAGGTCTCTTTTATTTGTACTTTATTCATTAAGGTCAATACTGAAGGCGGGCATATGTCGACCATGTGATTAGACAAACAAATCAGGGAATTATAAAACAAGTTCTCAATAGCCAATGAAGAAAACTCGAACTCACTAGACACTTAGAAGAAACCTGACAAGATAGGCAAAGATCGCAGGCGTCGACTACGCTAATGAGATAACGAGTTTTGCCCTGAATAGGAACAGGTTGAGGTACTGTGAGAGACGCATGACGGTACTAGAAAGATGTCAGATGTGACGGTACTAGAAAAATGTCAGATGTGACGGTACTAGAAAGATGTCCGATGTGCCGGTACTAGAAAGATGTCCGATGTGCCGGTACTAGAAAGATGTCAGATATGACGGTACTAGAAAGATGTCCGATGTGACGGTACTAGAAAGATGTCCGATGTGACGGTACTAGAAAGATGTCCGATGTGACGGTACTAGAAAGATGTCAGATATGACGGTACTAGAAAGATGTCCGATGTGACGGTACTAGAAAGATGTCCGATGTGACGGTACTAGAAAGATGTCAGATATGACGGTACTAGAAAGATGTCCGATGTGACGGTACTAGAAAGATGTCCGATGTGACGGTACTAGAAAGATGTCCGATGTGACGGTACTAGAAAGATGTCCGATGTGACGGTACTAGAAAGATGTCCGATGTGACGGTACTAGAAAGATGTCCGATGTGACGGTACTAGAAAGATGTCCGATGTGACGGTACTAGAAAGATGTCCGATGTGCCGGTACTAGAAAGATGTCAGATATGACGGTACTAGAAAGATGTCCAAAGTGACGGTACTAGAAAGATGTCAGATATGACGGTACTAGAAAGATGCCCAAAGTGACGGTACTAGAAAGATGTCAGATGTGACGGTACTAGAAAAATGTCAGATGTGACGGTACTAGAAAGATGCCCAAAGTGACGGTGCTAGAAAGATGTCAGATATGACGGTACTAGAATAATGCCCAAAGTGACGGTACTAGAAAGATGCCAGATATGACGGTACTAGAATAATGCCCAAAGTGACGGTACTAGAAAGATGCCAGATATGACGGTACTAGAAAGATGCCAGATATGACGATACTAGAAAGATGCCCAAAGTGACGGTATTAGAAAGATGTCAGATGTGACGGTACTAGAAAGATGTCAGATATGACGGTACTAGAAAGATGTCAGATGTGACGGTACTAGAAAGATGTCAGATGTCACGGTACTAGAAAGATGCCAGATATGACAGTACTAGAAAGAGGCCAGATATGACGGTACTAGAAAGATGCCCAAAGTGACGGTATTAGAAAGATGTCAGATGTGACGGTACTAGAAAGATGCCCAAAGTGACGGTACTAGAAAGATGTCCAATGTGACGGTACTAGAAAGATGTCAGATGTGACGGTACTAGAAAGATGCCAGATATGACGGTACTAGAAAGATGCCCAAAGTGATGGTATTAGAAAGATGTCAGATATGACGGTACTAGAAAGATGTCAGATATGACGGTACTAGAAAGATGCACAAAGTGATGGTATTAGAAAGATGTAAAATATGACGGTACTAGAAAGATGCACAAAGTGATGGTATTAGAAAGATGTCAGATATGACGGTACTAGAAAGATGTCAGATATGACGGTATTAGAAAGATGTCAGATATGACGGTACTAGAAAGATGCACAAAGTGATGGTATTAGAAAGATGTCAGATATGACGGTACTAGAAAGATGCACAAAGTGATGGTATTAGAAAGATGTCAGATATGACGGTACTAGAAAGATGCACAAAGTGATGGTATTAGAAAGATGTCAGATATGACGGTACTAGAAAGATGCACACAGTGATGGTATTAGAAAGATGTCAGATATGACGGTATTAGAAAGATGCAAAAAGTGATGGTATTAGAAAGATGCCAGATATGACAGTACTAGAAAGATGCACAAAGTGATGGTATTAGAAAGATGACAGATATGACCGTACTAGAAAGATGCCAGATATGACGGTACTAGAAAGATGTCAGATATGACGGTACTAGAAAGATGCACAAAGTGATGGTATTAGAAAGATGTCAGATATGACGGTACTAGAAAAATGCAAAAAGTGATGGTATTAGAAAGATGCCAGATATGACGGTACTAGAAAGATGCACAAAGTGATGGTATTAGAAAGATGTCAGATATGACGGTACTAGAAAGATGTCAGATATGACGGTACTAGAAAGATGTCAGATATGACGGTACTAGAAAGATGTCAGATATGACGGTACTAGAAAGATGCCAGATATGACAGTACTAGAAAGATGTCAGATATGACAGTACTAGAAAGATGCCAGATATGACAGTACTAGAAAGATGCCAGATATGACAGTACTAGAAAGATGCCAGATATGACAGTACTAGAATAATGCCAGATATGACAGTACTAGAAAGATGCCAGATATGACAGTACTAGAAAGATGCCAGATATGACAGTACTAGAAAGATGCCAGATATGACAGTACTAGAAAGATGCCAGATATGACAGTACTAGAAAGATGCCAGATATGACAGTACTAGAAAGATGCCAGATATGACAGTACTAGAAAGAGGCCAGATATGACGGTACTAGAAAGATGCCAGATATGACAGTACTAGAAAGATGCCAGATATGACGGTACTAGAAAGATGCCAGATATGACGGTACTAGAAAGATGTCAGATATGACGGTACTAGAAAGATGCACAAAGTGATGGTATTAGAAAGATGTCAGATATGACGGTACTAGAAAGATGCAAAAAGTGATGGTATTAGAAAGATGCCAGATATGACGGTACTAGAAAGATGCACAAAGTGATGGTATTAGAAAGATGTCAGATATGACGGTACTAGAAAGATGTCAGATATGACGGTACTAGAAAGATGTCAGATATGACAGTACTAGAAAGATGTCAGATATGACAGTACTAGAAAGATGCCAGATATGACAGTACTAGAAAGATGCCAGATATGACAGTACTAGAAAGATGCCAGATTTGACAGTACTAGAAAGATGCCAGATATGACAGTACTAGAAAGATGCCAGATATGACAGTACTAGAAAGATGTCAGATATGACAGTACTAGAAAGATGCCAGATATGACAGTACTAGAAAGATGCCAGATATGACAGTACTGGAAAGATGCCAGATATGACAGTACTAGAAAGATGTCAGATATGACAGTACTAGAAAGAGGCCAGATATGACGGTACTAGAAAGATGCCAGATATGACAGTACTAGAAAGATGCCAGATATGACGGTACTAGAAAGATGCCAGATATGACGGTACTAGAAAGATGTCAGATATGACAGTACTAGAAAGATGCCAGATATGACAGTACTAGAAAGATGCCAGATATGACGGTACTAGAAAGATGTCAGATATGACGGCACTAGAAAGTTGCCAGATATGACGGTACTAGAAAGATGTCAGATATGACGGTACTGGAAAGATGTCAGATATGACAGTACTAGAAAGATGCCAGATATGACGGTACTAGAAAGATGTCAGATATGACAGTACTAGAAAGAGGCCAGATATGACGGTACTAGAAAGATGTCAGATATGACGGTACTAGAAAGAGGCCAGATATGACAGTACTAGAAAGATGCCCAAAGTGATGGTATTAGAAAGATGTCAGATATGACGGTACTAGAAAGATGCCCAAAGTGATGGTATTAGAAAGATGTCAGATATGACGGTACTAGAAAGATGCCAGATATGACGGTAATAGAAAGATGTCAGATATGACGGTACTAGAAAGATGCCCAAAGTGATGGTATTAGAAAGATGCCAGATATGACGGTACTAGAAAGATGCCACATATGACGGTACTAGAAAGATGTCAGATATGACGGTACTAGAAAATTGTCATATGTGGAGGTACTGGAAAGATGTCAGATATGACGGTACTAGAAAGATGTTGAGTGTATCATTCAAGTTTCTCCTGCCGATGGATTTAATGAAGTAGCAGAGATTATGATGAACGTCATATTGTAGACATATACAGCGTAACATGGACAAGACGTAAATGACACTTTTCTCCAGACGCTGAGAGGCAACAGAGGAAAAGTAAAGTAAAGTAAAGTAAAGTAAAGTAAAGTAAAGTAAAGTAAAGTAATGTAAAGTAAAGTAAAGTAATGTAAAGTAAAGTAAAGTAAAGTAAAGTAAAAGTAAAGTAAAGTAAAGTAAAGTAAAGTAAAGTAAAGTAAAGTAAAGTAAAGTAAAGTAAAGTAAAGTAAAGTAAAGTAAAGTAAAGTAAAGTAAAGTAAAAGTAAAAGTAAAAGTAAAGTAAAGTAAAGTAAAGCCTATCTATCTATTTTTCGTTCGCCTGAAGTATTGTCTATATCAGCAATGTCGTTTCCTGTATGAATTTTACTGTCTTTTGTAATTCTTGCAGTGGCCTATATAGTTTTGTCTGTAGTGTTGTATCTATGGGCCAATGGATTTTCCTCAGTCTACTATATTCAGTCCAGTCTTGAAGTATGTGTTCAGCAGTCTGGGGTGCCTGTCCACATGTACAAGTAGTTGATGTGCTGATCTTGAATTTTGTATTCATGTGACTATGGAGTCGATTGTTCTTAGGCGTATAATGATAACTTGTTCACATCTATTCATATTATGAAAGGCATCCTGATTTGGGGCTTGTGGTCCTCTGATTGATTTCATTATCTGTTTCTTATGATGGTATGTAACCGGTGTATCTAGTTGTGTGCCTGTTGAACCTTCCTTTGCCAACTGATCTGCTTTCTCATTTCCTGGTATTCCACAGTGAGACGGGATCCACTGCAGGGCAACCCTGTGGTGCTTGCAGAGTTCAGTCAATAAGGTCTGCAGATGTGGTAATTTTCTGGATTGTAGTGCCTGGAGTACTGATCTTGCATCTGTCAAAAACACTACAGGCTGTGGGCTAAGAATACTGTTCAGCAGTTTTTCTATTGCCAACTTTATTGCTTGTATTTCTGCATCATAATTGTGACAATATTTCCCTGTTGCTAATTTATTCATATCCCTAGTGTTATTTGGGTACTCTATATATGCACCTGCTCCCCCATTCTTTACTGCATTATGTGCTGATCCATCTGTGTACACACGGATCCATAGGTCTTGTGGGTATTCTTCATCCAGGAAACTGAGAGTTATTGTTTTTCGCTGTAGACTATTTTGTTCCTCTTTGTCAACTATTCCTTTCACTTCTGTCCGTATTTGAACTGATAATCCTGATTCCTCTGTCCAGGGAGTCTGTTCTGGTATGTGCAGTAGGGGGTTAACAGCTCTTGGCATGTCTGGTGTTTGTCTACTAATACGCTTGGCTTGGTGGATAAAACTGCTTCTCTTAAGTCGTCCCAATGCAAGATTTTGGAATCTGTCCTTCATTGGATGTCTCGGCATGCATACAAATTTTTCTGCCTGTATCAGCACCTTTGTGTCTCTCCGTTCTCTCAGTGCTGGTATCCTCCACAATTTCTCCATCTCCAATATTGGTGTTGATTTCATTGCTCCTGTGATGACCCTAAGTGCCTGGTTTTGTACTTTATCCAGTTCTTGCAATGTGGTGTTTGATGCTGAGCACCATGCGGGTGATCCATATTCTAAATGTGGGCGTATACTCTGTTGGTAAACTTTACTGAGTATTTTCCCACTCGCACCCCATGTGGTTCCACACAACTTTCTTAGAATAGCCAATTTCCTCCTTGCTTTTTGGGTTGCCTTATTTATCTGCTGTTTCCAAGATAGTTTGTTATCAAATGTAGCTCCGAGATATGTAGCTTTGATGTCTTCTTTCGCAGGCTCATTGTTTATGTATATGGCTCCTGCTTTTTGTTTTGGGGAGAGTGTGAAAAGTGTAGTACTGCATTTGTCTGTATTGATGCTGATACACCATCTATTTGTCCATGAATTCAGTGCATTCATAGCTCTTTGTAGCAATTTGGAGGCCACTGTTGCATACTCCTTTGTGCACCACATTACCAAGTCATCTGCATACATTGCCACTTTGATGCCATGTGGTAGTTCAGTAACTAGGTCATTGATGTAGATCAGAAAAAGTGTTGGAGATAGTACCCCTCCTTGTGGAACGCCCTGGCGCAATAAGACCTTCTTACTCTTAAGACCATCCAGATGCACTCTGTCTCTCCTGTTATGCTGGTATGCTTTGACCCATTTGTACATCCTGCCATTTACTCCATAATTTATCAGTTTCTTCAAAAGCCCTTCCTTCCATACCTTATCAAATGCTTTCTTTAGGTCTATCCATGCTGCTAGTACCAGTTTCTTTTCTTGAAACGCATCTTCAATTTCCTGGGAAAGATAGTTTGCTTGATCTTCGGTAGAGTAACACTGTCTAAAGCCTGCTTGTTGTGGGACAAGGAGATTTTCACTTTCCAGGTACCACTGCAGTCTGAGATTGATTATACGTTCCATTGTTTTACACAAACAGCTTGTAAGGCTGATTGGTCTATAGCTGGATGTCATTGAACCATCTTTTCCTGGCTTTAGTAATGGACTTTTCTCCAGACGCTGAGAGGCAACAGAGGAAAAGTAAAGAAGAGTAAAGTAAAGTAAAGTAAAGTAAAGTAAAGTAAAGTAAAGTAAAGTAAAGTAAAGTAAAGTAAAGTAAAGTAAAGTAAAGTAAAGTAGAGTAAAGTAAAGTAAAGTAAAGTAAAGTAAAGTAAAGTAAAAGTAAAGTAAAGTAAAGTAAAGTAGAGTAAAGTAAAGTAAAAGTAAAGTAAAGTAAAGTAAAGTAGAGTAGAGTAAAGTAAAGTAAAGTAAAGTAAAAGTAAAGTAAAGTAAAGTAAAAGTAAAGTAAAGTAAAGTAAAGTAAAATTAAAGTAAAGTAAAGTAGAGTAAAGTAAAGTAAAGTAAAGTAAAAGTAAAGTAAAGTAAAGTAAAGTAGAGTAAAGTAAAGTAAAGTAAAGTAAAGTAAAAGTAAAGTAAAGTAAAGTAAAGTAGAGTAGAGTAAAGTAAAGTAAAGTAAAGTAAAGTAAAGTAAAGTAAAGTAAAGTAAAGTAAAGTAAAGTAAAAGTAAAGTAAAGTAAAGTAAAGTAAAGTAAAGTAGAGTAAAGTAAAGTAAAGTAAAGTAAAGTAAAGTAGAGTAAAGTAAAGTAAAGTAAAGTAATGTAAAGTAAAGTAAAGTAAAGTAAAGTAGAGTAAAGTAAAGTAAAGTAAAGTAAAGTAAAGTAAAGTAAAGTAAAGTAAAGTAAAGTAGAGTAAAGTAAAGTAAAGTAAAGTAAAGTAAAGTAAAGTAAAGTAGAGTAAAGTAAAGTAATGTAAAGTAAAGTAATGTAAAGTAAAGTAAAAGTAAAAGTAAAGTAAAGTAAAGTAAAGTAAAGTAAAGTAAAGTAAAAGTAAAGTAAAGTAAAGTTAAGTAAAGTAAAATAAAAGTAAAGTAAATTAAAGTAAAGTAAAGTAAAGTAAATTAAAGTTAAAGTAAAGTAAATTAAAGTAAAGTAAAGTAAATTAAAGTAAAGTAAAGTAAAAGTAAAGTAAATTAAAGTAAAGTAAAGTAAAGTAAAGTAAAAGTAAAGTAAAGTAAAGTAAAGTAAAATAAAGTAAAGTAAAGTAAAGTAAAGTAAAAGTAAAGTAAAGTAAAGTAAAGTATAGTATAGTAAAGTAAAGTAAAGTAAAGTACAGTAAAGTAAAGTAAAGTAAAGTAAAAGTAAAGTAAATTAAAGCTTCTCTTGGATTATTTCTCTCTCGTTATTTTCTACTTCTTGATCACTGAGAGCGGTCCCAACGACCTGCAACATCTTGTAGGACAATTGTAAACATTTCCTCCATTATCAAGATAAACTTTCTTATTTATATTATGTCTCTCTATTTGATTTGTTGCCGCTTTTTATACAAAAATATTTTCTCCACTATATCGTCAATAAGCTCTCTCCACTATAGCGTAAATAAGCTCTCTCCACTATATCGTCAATAAGCTCTCTCCACTAAATCGTCAATAAGCTCTCTCCACTATAGCGTGAATAAGCTCTCTCCACTATATCGTCAATAAGCTCTCTCCACTATATCGTCAATAAGCTCTCTCCACTATATCGTCAATAAGCTCTCTCCACTATATCGTCAATAAGCTCTCTCCACTATATCGTCAATAAGCTCTCTCCACTATATCGTCAATAAGCTCTCTCCACTATATCGTCAATAAGCTCTCTCCACTAAATCGTCAATAAGCTCATCCACTATATCGTCAATAAGCTCTCTCCATTATATCGTCAATAAGCTCTCTCCACTATCGTCAATAAGCTATCTCCACTATATCGTCAATAAGCTCTCTCCATTATTTCGCCATTAAGCTCTCTCCACTATATCGTCAATAAGCTCTCTCCACTATATCGTCAATAAGCTATCTCCATTATATCGTCAATAAGCTCTCTCCACTATATCGTCAATAAGCTCTCTCCATTATATCGTCAATTAGCTCTCTCCACTATATCGTCAATAAGCTCTCTCCACTATATCGTCAATAAGCTCTCTCCACTATATCGTAAATTAGCTCTCTCCACTATATCGTCAATAAGCTCTCTCCACTATATCGTCATTAAGCTCTCTCCACTATATAGTAAAAAAGCTCTCTCCACTATATCGTCAATAAGCTCTCTCCACTATATCGTCAATAAGCTCTCTCCACTATATCGTCAATAAGCTCTCTCCACTATATCGTAAATTAGCTCTCTCCATTATATCGTCAATAAGCTCTCTCCACTATATCGTCAATAAGCTCTCTCCACTATATCGTCAATAAGCTCTCTCCACTATATAGTAAATAAGCTCTCTCCACTATATCGTCATAAGCTCTCTCCACTATATCGTAAATAGGCTCTCTCCACTATATCGTCAATAAGCTCTCTCCACTATATCGTCAATAAGCTCTCTCCACTATATTGTCAATAAGCTCTCTCCACTATATCGTCAATAAGCTCTCTCCACTATATCGTCAATAAGCTCTCTCCACTATATCGTAAATAAGCTCTCTCCACTATATCGTCAATAAGCTCTCTCCACTATATCGTCAATGAGCTCTCTCCACTATATCGTAAATGAGCTCTCTCCACTATATCTTCAATAAGCTCTCTCCACTATATCGTCAATAAGCTCTCTCCACTATATCGTCAATAAGCTCTCTCCACTATATCGTCAATAAGCTCTCTCCACTATATCGTTAATAAGCTCTCTCCACTATATCGTCAATAAGCTCTCTCCACTATATCGTCAATAAGCTCTCTCCACTATATCGTAAATAAGCTCTCTCCACTATATCGTCAATAAGCTCTCTCCACTATATCGTTAATGAGCTCTCTCCACTATATCGTCAAAGAGCTCTCTCCACTATATCGTCAATAAGCTCTCTCCACAATATCGTCAATAAGCTCTCTCCACTATATCGTCAATAAGCTCTCTCCACTATATCGTCAATAAGCTCTCTCCACTATATCGTCAATAAGCTCTCTCCACTATAGCGTCAATAAGCTCTCTCCACTATATCGTTAATAAGCTCTCTCCACTATATCGTCAATAAGCTCATCCACTATATCGTCAATAAGCTCTCTCCACTATATCGTCAATAAGCTCTCTCCACTATATCGTCAATAAGCTCTCTCCACTATATCGTCAATAAGCTCTCTCCATTATTTCGCCATTAAGCTCTCTCCACTATATCGTCAATAAGCTATCTCCATTATATCGTCAATAAGCTCTCTCCACTATATCGTCAATAAGCCCTCTCCATTATATCGTCAATAAACTCTCTCCACTATATCGTCAATAAGCTCTCTCCACTATATCGTCAATAAGCTCTCTCCACTATATCGTAAATTAGCTCTCTCCACTATATCGTCAATAAGCTCTCTCCACTATATCGTCATTAAGCTCTCTCCACTTTATCGTCAATAAGCTCTCTCCACTATATCGTCAATAAGCTCTCTCCACTATATCGTCAATAAGCTCTCTCCACTATATCGTCAATAAGCTCTCTCCACTATATCGTAAATTAGCTCTCTCCACTATATCGTCAATAAGCTCTCTCCATTATATCGTCAATAAGCTCTCTCCGCTTTGTCGTCAATAAGCTCTCTCCACTATATCGTAAATAAGCTCTCTCCACTATATAGTAAATAAGCTCTCTCCACTATATCGTCAATAAGATCTCTCCACTATATCGTAAATAAGCTCTCTCCACTATATCGTCAATAAGCTCTCTCCACTATATCGTCAATAAGCTCTCTCCACTATATCGTCAATAAGCTCTCTCCACTATATCGTCAATAAGCTCTCTCCACTATATCGTCAATAAGCTCTCTCCACTATATCGTCAATAAGCTCTCTCCATTATATCGTCAATAAGCTCTCTCCGCTTTGTCGTCAATAAGCTCTCTCCATTATATCGTCAATAAGCTCTCTCCGCTTTGTCGTCAATAAGCTCTCTCCGCTATATCGTCAATAAGCTCTCGCCGCTTTGTCGTCAAGAAGCTCTCTCCGCTATATCGTCAATAAGCTCTCTCCGCTTTGTCGTCAATAAGCTCTCCCCACTATATCGTCAATAAGCTCTCTCCGCTTTGTCGTCAATAAACTCTCTCCGCTTTGTCGTCAATAAGCTCTCTCCACTATATCGTCAATAAGTTCTCTCCACTTTATCGTCAATAAGCTCTCTGCGCTTTGTCGTCAATAAGCTCTCTCCATTATATCGTCAATAAGCTCTCTCCGCTTTATCGTCAATAAGCTCTCTCCACTATATCGTCAATAAACTCTCTCCATTATATCGTCAATAAGCTCTCTCCGCTTTGTCGTCAATAAGCTCTCTCCGCTTTGTCGTCAATAAGCTCTCTCCGCTTTGTCGTCAATAAGCTCTCTCCACTATATCGTCAATAAGCTCTCTCCGCTTTGTCGTCAATAAGCTCTCTCCACTTTATCGTCAATAAGCTCTCTCCGCTTTGTCGTCAATAAGCTCTCTCATTATATCGTCAATAAGCTCTCTCCACTTTATCGTCAATAAGCTCTCTCCATTATATCGTCAATAAGCTCTCTCCGCTTTGTCGTCGTCAATAAGCTCTCTCCGCTTTGTCGTCAATAAGCTCTCTCCATTATATCGTCAATAAGCTCTCTCCGCTTTGTCGTCAATAAGCTCTCTCCGCTTTGTCGTCAATAAGCTCTCTCCATTATATCGTCAATAAGCTCTCTCCGCTTTGTCGTCAATAAGCTCTCTCCATTATATCGTCAATAAGCTCTCTCCGCTTTGTCGTCAATAAGCTCTCTCCACTATAATGTCAATAAGCTCTCTTCCCTTTATTGTCAATAAGCTCTCTTCACTTCATTGTCAATAAGCTCTCTTCACTTCATTGTCAATAAGCTCTCTTCACTTCATTGTCAATAAGCTCTCTTCACTGTATCGTCTCTCTCCACTTTATTGTCAATAAGCTCTCTTCACTTCATTGTCAATAAGCTCTCTTCACTTCATTGTCAATAAGCTCTCTTCACTGTATCGTCTCTCTCCACTTTATTGTCAATAAGCTCTCTTCACTTCATTGTCAATAAGTTCTCTCCACTTTATCGTCAATAAGCTCTCTTCACTTTATTGTCAATAAGTAAAAAGTATTGTTATTGAAACAGAGCCATAGATTTTAGAATCAGTGATCTCTGCAATATGTGCCATTTTGGCATGCACGGTTTCTGTTTTTGAGATTGTGGTTCTGCCCTATGTGCCGTCTTCGGCTCGAAAGGACAATAGATAGAATAATAAAAAGAATGGGAAGAAGAGCAGAGGAAAACTAAGAGAAAACATTAATCAGCTTATCCAAATGGCAAAACAAAATATCACCGACTGAAATGATGGCATGTTGGGTGGACCGAGTGATGTGGAGATAGATGCTTCCCTTTGTCAACCCGCACGACACCTGATGATGATGAGTTGGAAAGGCGATACAAAACTGTTCAATTTTTGGCGAAACAATTTCAAAATCGGTATAAATATCATAGAAATATCTTCAAGATTATCTCCCCTTTTTACATCAACAGCTTTTGTTTTAAAAATAGGACCAAAAAAAAATGATTCCCCGGTGTCAGCATATCTAGAACATTCTAATGCTACCAAACAGGCAGATAATGTCTTCACAACAAGAAGAGCGCCGTTGTTACTTGAATCCTCTCCCATACAAATTAATAAATGGATTTCACGTTGTTTCAGACACAGCTTTGGGCATGCGCAGGAAATACGTTTCCTGCCGGCTGGGTCCAATTGGGACGGAGACTCGGCTCCGGTGTTGAAAATATCAGAACTCCATTTTGGATTCCCCAAAGGCAAGAAGTTTATGAACGCTCCAGTAAACTGCATTCTCTGATGAATGTCATCAATTGTGATCATAATGACGCATGAAGGAAAACCACCAAATATAAATTATGAATGATTCTTGTGAAAAGTGATATTTTGTGGGATATATATATATATATATATATATATATATATGGCCCTTTTCGTCTTGTCAGACGGTCTGGAGGCTATTGCGTATTTTTTTGAGGTATTGTTTTTGCCGAACAGCTTCTCTCGTGGCTAATTCTACCAATGTTTGACAAACACACGCGGTCACATAATGAACAGGTCAGGCTCGCTGGAGGGATATGTATGACTTTAATATGAATGTAGTAAACAAGGGGGTCAATAGTAAGATACTAGGCACTCCATTGTTGACAATAGAAACAAGAAAAAGAGTTCTTAAATGTTATGTAGAGCCAGTCTTCACATATGGATGTAAATCATAGACAATAGGACAACAGACAAGAAAATCACTGGAGTCTGTGGAAATGTGGTTTTACAGAAGAATGTTGAGAATACCATGGACAGCTAAGAAGAGTAATGAAAATGTTCTGAAAGAGGTCAAAGCAAAAAGAGAGCTAATTTCCAATATTAGGAAGAAACAATCATCATTTTTTGGTCATGTAATGAGAAGAATAGTGACACTGTGACCTTCCAGGCATGTCGTAAGAGGCGACTAAGGAGGTTGATCGATGGCTTGACAAGCTGTCATTGTAAAAAGTATTGTTATGGAAACAGCGCCATAGATTTTAGAGCAGTGATCTCTGCAATATGTGCCATTTTGGCACGCAAGGTTTCTGTTTTTGAGATTGTGGTTCTGCCCTATGTGCCGTCTTCGGCTCGAAAGGACAATAGATAGATAGAATGAGAAGAGAACAGCTGGAATATATTGTAACAACTGGAAAAATTGAGGGACGAAGAGATAGAGGGAAGCAAAGAGAAAAAATAACAGACAGCTTAAGAGAATGGCTTAGCAGAAGGTCAACAACAGAAATGATAAATAACTTTCGAGATCGAAAGTTATGGAGAGACATGATCACCTACGCCAGCAGACCCGGTACTTGATGATGATGATGATGATGATGATGATGATAGTGATGATGAAAGAAAGGGGGAGGGGGAATATAAAGACCTGTGGCATCATGTTGTAGAGAAGTGGGATGTTACTGCACGTGGGCGCAGCATTTTGGAATATTTGAGATCAGTGCGCTTCCTCGCTGTCATTACTGTCTCCTTTTCTGTGAGTTTCTTCGTCAGCTGGATCGGCAGACAAAGCTGTGTTTGAACCTACCCCTATTGTATCGCCAAGCCTGGCCGTTACCAAAACGCTCTTCAGCATTCACGAAGTTTGTTCTTCATACCTAAGTAAAGAGGATGACGGTTGGTACAACGATGTCTACATTGAGGCCAACGATGTCTACATTGAGGCCAACGATGTCTACATTGAGGCCAACGATGTCTACATTGAGGCCAACGATGTCTACATTGAGGCCAACGATGTCTACATTGAGGCCAACGATGTCTACATTGAGGCCAACGATGTCTACATTGAGGCCAACGATGTCTACATTGAGGCCAACGATGTCTACATTGAGGCCAACGATGTCTACATTGAGGCCAACGATGTCTACATTGAGGCCAACGATGTCTACATTGAGGCCAACGATGTCTACATTGAGGCCAACGATGTCTACGTTGAGGCCAACGATGTCTACATTGAGGCACTCATGGTGGTAGAGGGTCTGGTCGTTCCGGAGTAAAAGTCAAGAGCCCTGTCACGTCACGTGACGTACAGGGAATATGGTGTTAGTGACCATCATTCTTATGGACCTTCGGCACATGATTTTTGGGGTAATGTGGTCAGTATTACGCCCGTCCCAGGAACAAACATCCGGTAGCCATTTTAAGGCTGGGTGAACTCGAAAGCCGTCGATCAGGATCGAACCCGCTCTTGTCCTTTGTAGTCTAGTTCATCGATCGGAATGCTTAGTGGGAAAAGTAGACGCATCTACAATCAACAAAGTAGATGTATCTACAATCAACAAAGTAGATGTATCTACAATCAACAAAGTAGATTTATCTACAATCAACAAAGTAGATGTATCTACAATCAACAAAGTAGATGTATCTTCAATCAACAAAGTAGATGTATCTACAATCAACAAAGTAGATGTATCTACAATCAACAAAGTAGATGTATCTACAATCAACAAAGTAGATGTATCTACAATCAACAAAGTAGATGTATCTACAATCAACAAAGTAGATGTATCTACAATCAACAAAGTAGATGTATCTACAATCAACAAAGTAGATGTATCTGCAATCAACAAAGTAGATGTATCTACAATCAACAAAGTAGATGTATCTACAATCAACAAAGTAGATGTATCTACAATCAACAAAGTAGATGTATCTACAATCAACAAAGTAGATGTATCTACAATCAACAAAGTAGATGTATCTACAATCAACATAGAAGATGTATCTACAATCAACAAAGTAGATGTATCTACAATCAACAACGTAGATGCAACTACAATCAACACCTTACCGGGACATTCAGTCTGCATACGCTTCGAGAAATGTTGATGAGGGAGGAGGAACGGATATGGGGTGCCCTGACTGCAATGAAACTGACTTCATTTTATGAACAGAATCTGAAGCATTCACACCTATCCTACTTGTAATGTGTGTTTTTGTTTCCCTGGTCCCTGTTATAAGAGGCCACTTTCTCAACAGAAGGAAACAATCACTAGATCTAGACCACGGAGGGGAGCGGCTGGAAGGTGGCAAGAAGAGAGATAGAGGAAAGATGAGATAGAGGAAAGATGAGACAGAGGAAAGATGAGATAGAGGGAAGATGAGATAGAAGAAAGATGAGACAGAGGAAAGATGAGACAGAGGAAAGATGAGATAGAGGGAAGATGAGATAGAAGAAAGATGAGATAGAGGAAAGATGAGATAGAGGAAAGATTAGACAGAGGAAAGATGAGACAGAGGAAAGATGAGATAGAGGGAAGATGAGATAGAAGAAAGATGAGATAGAGGAAAGATGAGATAGAGGAAAGATGAGATGGAGGAAAGATGAGATAGAAGAAAGATGAGATAGAGGAAAGATGAGATAGAGGGAAGATGAGATAGAGGGAAGATGAGATAGAGGGAAGATGAGATAGAGGGAAGATGAGATAGAGGAAAGATGAGATAGAGTTAAGATGAGACAGAGGAAAGATGAGATAGAGGAAAGATGAGATAGAGGGAAGATGAGGTAGAGGAAGGATGAGATAGAGGGAAGATGAGATAGAGGGAAGATGAGATAGAGGGAAGATGAGATAGAGTGAAGATGAGGTAGAGGAAAGATGAGATAGAAGGAAGATGAGATAGAAGAAAGATGAGATAGAGGGAAGATGAGGTAGAGGAAAGATGAGGTAGAGGAAAGATGAGATAGAGGGAATATGAGATAGAGGGAAGATGAGATAGAGGAAAGATGAGATAGAGGGAAGATGAGATAGAAGAAAGATGAGATAGAGGGAAGATGAGGTAGAGGAAAGATGAGGTAGAAGAAAGATGAGATAGAGGAAAGATGAGATAGAGGAAAGATGAGATAGAGGGAAGATGAGATAGAGGAAAGATGAGATAGAGGGAAGATGAGATAGAGGGAAGATGAGATAGAGGGAAGATGAGATAGAGGGGAGATGAGATTGAGGAAAGATGAGATAGAGGGAAGATGAGATAGAGGGAAGATGAGATAGAGGAAAGATGAGATAGAGGGAAGATGAGATAGAGGAAAGATGAGATAGAGGGAAGATGAGATAGAGGAAAGCAAGACAAGAAACTATAGATGATAGTTTACGAGAGTGGTTTGGTCGTAAGTCAATATCAGAAACTATAAATAGCTACAACTTGGGAAATATTGAAGACACATCATCAATTAAGCCAGTAGACACGGAACTTGATGATAATGAATAAAGTCTAGCTCTGATTGTGTCTTAACTGTTGAGAATATGACTTCTTTCTGTTCAGCCGTCAGCTCAAGCCCGCAACGTAGACAAGGACAGAACTTGAAGACTTCTCTGCCTCTTAGCTTGAAATGCATGGCGTTCAACACAACTCATTTCTACCCAAATCTTCATCAAGACCAGACACTTGAGCCTCAACGGTGACAACTGACTGTGTTTCATTTGAGAAGCTAAAATATGAAACTATCTTTAGTTATTTACACAACATTGTCTCCTGTTTGGCTGCTGCTGCCAGTGAATGAACTTTGAAATACCCAAGACACTACACGGTTGAACAATTTTGTCTTTTCAGAAAAGTTCTTGTAGATTCCAAAATAGCATTTCAGAAAATGAAAAATATCTTATGCAACAAATCTATGTCAATAGAAGTGAGAAAGAGAGTTCAACGGTACTATATAGAACCAATTCTGACCTATGGAAGCGAATCATGGACAATAGACAAACAAATGAAAAGACGATTAGAAGCCACAGAAATGGGATTTCTCAGAAGAATGTTGAAAGTTCCATGGACAGCTAAAAAGAGTAATGAGGAAGTTCTCAAGGAGGCCAACACTAAAAGGGAACTCCTAAAAAATATCAGAGAGAGAAACAAACAACATTTTTGGGCACATCATGAGAAGAGGAAAGTTGTATTACTTGGTTACAGTTGGCAAAATAAAAGGAAAGAGAGATCGTGGACGACAAAGAGAGAAAATACTGGATAGCTTGGTGTCATGGCATGGAAAACAGTCAACAACAGAACTGATACGATGCACTGTAGATAGAAGATTGTGGTAGACCATGATCACCTACGCCAACCGGTATGGCACATGATAATGTTGATGTTGTATATTACCTATCTTATGTTTGCTTTTTCAGCAGTTCTCATTACCCCTCTCACCTCCAAACTCCATTAACAGTTTTCATTCATTTGTTTCTTGCAAGAGCCGCTTTCTCAACCTTTGATGACGACACCAATGCTGTTCTGGCAGAGATACTAATGGAAATGTTCTGCTGGCAAGAGCCGCTTTCTCAACCTTTGATGACGACACCAATGCTGTTCTGGCAGAGATACTAATGGAAATGTTCTGCTTGCAAGAGCCGCTTTCTCAACCTTTGATGACGACACCAATACTGTTCTGGCAGAGATACTAATGGAAATGTTCTGCTGGCAAGAGAACGATAATATACAACCAAAATAAAGGGGCACGAGGATACTATAGCTCGTTTCAAAACATTTGTCCAACTTCAAAAGGCTATTACTCTCTAACCGTTTGTTAAATACTTTTGAAATTTTCCACATGTTATTAGAATGCAAAAGACCCTTTAAATCTATATTTAACAAATATCTTGCAGTGCTCGTAAACCTGGGAGGGCCTACCATCTAAGGGCAGAATCCCCCTACAGAAAAGACAATCTACTGCCTTGCAGGAAGATTGGGGACAATCAAAGGCTAGGGAAAGCAAACCCGAATAAAATGCTGGCTAAAATCGGATGCACTGGGCCACTGGCGCAGAACACAGTGCAACGTATTAACGGGTGTTCAGTCAGAGTGGATCTGACAGACTCTAATTGTGATGTTCTGTCTGTGGGGGCGATCAACACACTTAGCCTGACAGCTGACTTCATATGAGAGTCTGGAATCCTTACTCTGATTGAGTCCTGAACGCAGAGAGAGAGAGAGAGAGAGAGAGAGAGAGAGAGAGAGAGAGAGAGAGAGAGAGATTTATCATTTCTGTTGTTGACCGTCTGCCAAGCCATTCTTTTAAGCTGTCTGTTATTTTTTCTCTTTGCTTCCCTCTATCTCTTCGTCTCTCAATTTTTTCAATTGTTACAATATATTCCAGTTGTTCTCTTCTCATTACATGGCCAAAAAATGATGATTGTTTCTTCCTAATATTGGAAATTAGCTCTCTTTTTGCTTTGACCTCTCTCAGAACATCTTCATTACTCTTCTTAGCTGTCCATGGTGCTCTCAATATTCTTCTGTAAAACCACATTTCTACAGACTCCAGTGATTTTCTTGTCTGTTGTCCTATTGTCCATGATTCCCATCCATATGTTAAGACTGGCTCTACATAACATTTAAGAACTCTTTTTCTTGTTTCTATTGTCAAAAATGGATTGCATAGTATCTTCCTCATTTTTTTTGGAAAGCTGCTTTGCCTGAGCCATTCTGCATCTCACCTCTTTTGTACATCTTCCGTCTGAGGTTAACAAAATAAATTCCCAAATATTTAAATTCATTTGCCTGTTTTAATATTGTTCCACTTGTCTTTATTTTGCACTGAATGATGTCTTTTTCTTTGTTGTTACCATTACCTCTGTCTTTTTGCTATTAAGGCTGAGTCCTTTATTTTTGCTTTCTTTCACTATAATGTCCAACATTTCTTGTAACTCATTTTCACTCTTAGCGATTAAGACTGTGTCATCAGCAAACCTTTGATTATTTATATTATGAACTCCAATTGTTATTCCAGGCATGTCCCTTATGGATCTTAAAATAATCTCACTATAAATATTAAACAAATCTGGTGACAGCACACAACCTTGTCTAACACCCTGTTTTATTTGTTGAAACATTCCCAATTGGTTTCCAGTTCTTATGGCCGCTGTTTGTTGCCAGTACATGTCCTTTATTATTTTTAGATCTTTGCTGTCTACGTTTATGCTTTCTAAAATTGTGATTATTTCTTGGTGCTTTACTTTGTCAAATGCCTTGGTGTAATCTATGAAATATAGGTATAGATCTGTTTTCATCTCTGTGGCTCTTTCTACTAAAGACCTTATGATATAAATGGCATTGCTTGTTCCTTTATCTCTAACAAAACCACACTGTTCATCGCTAATTTCTGGACTGATTTTGTTTCGCACTCTTCGCATGATGATTCTTAGTAATATCTTAGTCATATGACTCATAAGGCTTTTTGTGCGATGATCATCGCATTCAATCGCGCCCGATTTCTTTGGTAGGGCTATGAATATTGATTTGAGCAGGTCGTCTGGTATATATCCACTGTTGTAGATATCATTCAATATTTTTGTTATTATTTTTATTCCAAAATCACCCATGGCTTCAATCTCTTCTTTAGTTATATTATCTGGTCCAGGAGCTTTGCTTGCTTTCTTATTGCGCAAGGCGTCTTCCACTTCTTCTCTGAGTATGTCTGGTCCTTCTCCATTATCCTTTATATTTACTTCCGTTCGTTCATCCTTATAAAGATCTTTAATGTATTTTGTCCATCGTTCCCTTATGTATTTTTGATCAATCAACAGTTCTCCTTCCTTTGATCTTAGACATCCATTTTTTTATTGAGTTTTTCTTCCTGTTAATTCCTCAATTTGTTTGTATATAGTTTTAGCATCTCCTTTTTGTTGCATTTCAATCTCGTTGCATCTCTTTTAGCCATGCTTCTTTTGCTTTATTGCATTTTACTACAATTTATTTATTTAATCTCTTATACTCATCTTTATTTTCTTTATTTCTTCTTCTTGTATCCATTAGCTGCAAAATGTCATCTGTCATCCATTTCTTTCTTGAGTTTGTCCTCACTGGTGGTATGAACTCTTTTGATGTTTGTTGCATTGATTATTTTAGCATTTCCCACTGTTCATCAATGCTTTATATCTTCTCGATTGCATTGTACCGGTTCTGAATTGTGATTTTATATTTGTCTTGCAACTTCTTGTCTGATTTTAGAAAATCTAAATTTAACTTGATGTTAACTGATGCTCGTTTTGTTGTTTTTAATTTTACTCTAAGCTTTCCCACAACTGGTACATGATCACTATTGCAATCTGCCCCTGGTCTAGTTTTCACACACACCAGACTGTTCCTAAATCTATTGCTTATCATTATATAATCAATTTGATTACGTGCGTTGTCCACTGGGCTTTTCCATATCCATAGACGTCTTGAATGTTGCTTAAACCAGGTGTTTCCTATCATCATGTTGTGTTTTCTTGCCGAGTCAATAAGTTTCTCACATCTTTCATTCCTCTCGCCTAAGCCATAATGACCAACTACTTTCTCAACTCTTTCCTTTCCTACTTTTGCGTTAAAATCCCCTAGAACTATGGTGTTTTCATGTGGTTTGCATTTATGAAGTGCCTCATTTAACTCGTTGTAAAATTTATCAATTGTTTCCTCTAGACCAGATTGAAATTATACATACATTAAAAATGTACGTATGTTAAAAATGAGAGGGTGACACTACTTCGCGGTTTTTCACTTATCGCGGCCGGTTCTGGTCCCTATTAACCGCGATAACTGAGGGATTACTGTATTCCAATAAATTTTTACTTTATAGCAACTTGAAATCAGGGAGTGTTTTTGTGGACACCCTGTAGAATCAAAGTCAATGAAGATTAATTGCATGTGAACTTTGAAACTGAGAGGAAATTAGTTTGATTCCATTGACTACCCTTGCATTATTTCATCTGATATCATTCTGTTACAATAGACGAACTGGACAAAGGTCTTGGACAAAAGTAGATAAGTTGATACAGCCATAGATGTTGAGAAAGTCCATGCGAGAATATCAACTTAGCTAGAGATGAAGGTTATGAAAGATTCACTGTTCTCTTGGACGTGTAGACACGTGATCGGACATGACTTTATCGGAAACAAACGGTATCGCCATCAATCAATGTCTACGTAGGATGTTCTATCGCAAGTTCGACTGTTGGACGTCCCTTGGTTTAATCTTGTGTTAAGTTGAATCTTTAGCCAAGTTACTTGCCCAGTCACGTTCTGTTTGTCATCCTTACTTTCTCATCATTCATCAGCCCACTGCCAGCACCAGCGCTTGTTTAACAGCCCTACACTCACTGAATGTTACATTAGTTATGCTTTACTTCAACTCACGAAAACATCAAACATCGTGTCTCATAACACATTTCATCTCTAACTAACAATAACAAAGGATATCACGTCCATGAGATATTTCACTTCTAGCCAGCGATAAAGTCAGACATTATGTCCTCATAACATATTTAATGTTTAACTAACGATAACATAAGACATTATGACCTCATAACATATTTCATCTCTAACTAACGGTAACATGAGACATCATGTCTCATAACATATTTCATTTCTAACTAACGGTAACATGAGACATCATGTCTCATAACATATTTCATCTCTAACTAACGGTAACATGAGACATCATGTCTCATAACATATTTCATCTCTAACTAACGGTAACATGAGACATCATGTCTCATATCATATTTCAATTCTAACTAACGGTAACAAATGACAGCACATCTCATAACTTATTTCACCTCTAACTAGCGACAACATAAAACATGATGTCTTCATAACATATTTCATATTTAACTAACAATAACATAAGACATCACGTCTCATAGCATATTTCATCTCTATTGAGTTATTGAGTTATTTAGGGGCTGTCATCATTGCACTCCGAACATTTTCATATGTGTTCAGATCCCTCCTCAGCAAGTCCAACAGTGTCCAGCGACTGACGACTCCAGTTCTGTGTTGGTTGATAAGTCTTCTTACACATCCACTAGGTTTCTCGTTTCTGGTCGTGCCCATCTTAACTCCAATCTCTTTTATCCGAAGGAGTGACGTGGACATATGGTTGACGAAGTCATGTGCCCTTCCAATATCTCGGTTGACATTGATGATATCCACTATGTTTATTATTTGTACTACATCAGAGTTACATCCACTATGTTTGATATTTGTACTACATCAGAGTTACGTCCACTATGTTTGATATTTGTACTACATCAGAGTTACGTCCACTATGTTTGATATTTGTACTACATCAGAGTTACGTCCATTATGGTTGGTATTTGTACCACATCAGAGTTACGTCCATTATGGTTGATATTTGTACTACATCAGAGTTACCTCCATTATGGTTGATATTTGTACTACATCAGAGTTACGTCCATTATGGTTGATATTTGTACTACATCAGAGTTACGTCCATTATGTTTGATATTTGTACTACATCAGAGTTACGTCTACTATGGTTGATATTTGTACTACATCAGAGTTACGTCCATTATGTTTGATATTTGTACTACATCAGAGTTACGTCCATTATGTTTGATATTTGTACTACATCAGAGTTACGTCCATTATGTTTGATATTTGTACTACATCAGAGTTACGTCCATTATGTTTGATATTTGTGCTACATCAGAGTTACGTCCATTATGTTTGATATTTGTGCTACATCAGAGTTACGTCCATTATGTTTGATATTTGTGCTACATCAGAGTTACGTCCATTATGTTTGATATTTGTACTACATCAGAGTTACGTCCATTATGGTTGGTATTTGTACTACATCAGAGTTACGTCCACTATGTTTGATATTTGTGCTACATCAGAGTTACGTCCACTATGTTTGATATTTGTGCTACATCAGAGTTACGTCCACTATGTTTGATATATATGTACAGCTACATTTGATAACTGCACTACTCCAAACCAACAGCTACATTTGATAACTGCACTACTCCAAACCTACAGCTACATTTGATAACTGCACTACTCCAAACCTACAGCTACATGTGATAACTGCACTACTCCAAACCTACAGCTACATTTGATAACTGCACTACTCCAAACCTACAGCTACATTTGATAACTGCACTACTCCAAACCTACAGCTACATTTGATAACTGCACTACTCCAAACCTACAGCTACATTTGATAACAAACTTTGGAGAATGAAGGTCACATGCCCAGAATAGTCTCCACGAGGTGTTGGAGTCAGTGTATTTTTTTTTCACAATTTCAAACCATATTTTGCTTTTGGACTCTGTAAAAGTTGCGTCCAGGATTTGCTATATACGGATAGTATTAAAGTTATGACTGTTGGATGTTCTTTGAATTACACCAGAGATATGTCCACTCTATTTGAAATCTCCACGTATGTTGTTTCAATTACACCAGAGATATGTGCACTCTATTTAAAATTTTCACGTATGTTGTTTCAATTACACCAGAGATATGTCCACTCTATTTGAAATCTCCACGTTTGCTGTGTGAGTTGCACCAAACCGCCGTCCACTGTGTTTGATACTGAACTAAACTCGATCGTTATACCCGCTATCAACATTTTCCTTTCATTCTGTATATTTGTTTATGTGAACATTGCTCTCTTTGATCAAGCTTGTTTGGTTAGACAAACCCAAAATCGTTTAGTCAAATTACCATGTCCTAACTTGTTCCAAATATAATGTCAACAAACATGTTTCTCTTTAGATGACGTTAATATTCGTCACTCACCCGACGAATAAATGCGTGGGAGGTAAACACAATGGCTACACTAATATGATATATCAACATAGTTAACGATGTGTTCAATGCGTGCGTTGCAGTTAATGAGTCAAGAGGAATGTTTTCAATTCACATATTGGAGTGTAATACATTCACACAGTGCCTGTGTTGCCACGCTCTATAATAGCCTGCGTCAATCTACTGATTGCAGGTTTCCCATATTTAACCGCCTTTCACAAAGCAGCTCTGGGTTTCAATGAAATGCTAACTCGGATGTCTAGAGCAGTTTATAAAGGCGGCCTTTGTGGCCCAATTTACAAAACATTTGCACAGAGCAGAAGCACAACAATATCATCATGTGTCTGCCTCGAGGCAATGGTCATACATTTTTCCACAAATGTGTTTTAAACTCTTCATGAATCATTAAGCACTGGTCGCAAACAGTTCTTATTTCGTCCCAGATTGTTTTCTGTCTTTCTTCCTCTGCTCCACTGGCACTTGATCTTGTCATATATCACTCAATCTTGTCAGTCATTCTCATTAAATGTTCAATATAAATTTGTCTTTCACTTTTAACACGACGTTTCTTTTCTCCCCTGTTTCCAAGTATATTTTCCCTCTGCTTTTTTTGCTCATTTTCTAAGCGGATGCCCTGAGCTGTCTTGACAAATTTTAACAATAATAAACTATCAACCTTGTTACGATAATAAACTATCAACCTTGTTACAATAATAAACTATCAACCTTGTTACAATAATAAACTAACAACCTGGTTACAATAATAAACTAACAACCTTGTTACAATAATAAACTAACAACCTGGTTACAATAATAAACTATCAACCTGGTTACAATAATAAACTAACAACCTGGTTACAATAATAAACTATCAACCTGGTTACAATAATAAACTAACAACCTGGTTACAATAATAAACTAACAACCTTGTTACAATAATAAACTATCAACCTTGTTACAATAATAAACTAACAACCTGGTTACAATAATAAACTAACAACCTGGTTACAATAATAAACTAACAACCTGGTTACAATAATAAACTATCAACCTGGTTACAATAATAAACTAACAACCTGGTTACGATAATAAACTAACAACCTGGCTACAATAATAAACTATCAACCTGGTTACAATAATAAACTAACAACCTGGCTACAATAATAAACTAACAACCTAGTTACAATAATAAACTAACAAACTAGTTACAATAATAAACTAACAACCTGGTTACAATAATAAACTATCAACCTGGTTACAATAATAAACTAACAACCTGGTTACAATAATAAACTATCAACCTGGTTAAAATAATAAACTAACAACCTGGCTACAATAATAAACTAACAACCTAGTTACAATAATAAACTAACAACCTGGCTACAATAATAAACAAACAAACTAGTTACAATAATAAACTAACAACCTAGTTACAATAATAAACTAACAACCTAGTTACAATAATAAACTAACAACCTAGTTACAATAATAAACTAACAACCTAGTTACAATAATAAATTAACAACCTGGCACAATAATAAACTAACAACCTAGTTACAATAATAAACTAACAACCTACTTACAATAATAAACTAACAACCTAGTTACAATAATAAACTAACAACCTGGCTACAATAATAAACTAACAACCTGGCTACAATAATAAACTAACAACCTGGCTACAATAATAAACTAACAACCTGGTTACAATAATAAACTAACAACCTGGCTACAATAATAAACTAACAACCTAGTTACAATAATAAACTAACAACCTAGTTACAATAATAAACTAACAACCTAGTTACAATAATCTAACAACCTAGTTACAATAATAAACTAACAACCTAGTTACAATAATAAACTAACAACCTAGTTACAATAATAAACTAACAACCTAGTTACAATAATAATCTAACAACCTGGTTACAATAATAAACTAACAACCTGGCTACAATAATAAACTAACAACCTGGTTACAATAATAAACTAACAACCTGGCTACAATAATAAACTAACAACCTAGTTACAATAATAAACTATCAACCAGGCTACAATAATAAACTAACAACCTAGCTACAATAATAAACTAACAACCTAGTTACAATAATAAACTAACAACCTAGTTACAATAATAAACTATCAACCTAGTTACAATAATAAACTAACAACCTGGTTACAATAATAAACTAACAACCTGGTTACAATAATAAACTAACAACTTAGTTACAATAATAAACTATCAACCTTGTTACAATAATAAACTAACAACCTGGTTACAAAAATAAACTAACAACCTGGTTACAATAATAAACTAACAACCTAGTTACAATAATAAACTAACAACCTAGTTACAATAATAAACTAACAACCTAGTTACAATAATAAACTAACAAACTAGTTACAATAATAAACTAACAACCTGGTTACAATAATAAACTAACAACCTAGTTACAATAATAAACTATCAACCTTGTTACAATAATAAACTAACAACCTGGTTACAAAAATAAACTAACAACCTAGTTACAATAATAAACTAACAACCTAGTTACAATAATAAACTAACAACCTGGTTACAATAATAAACTAACAACCTAGTTACAATAATAAACTAACAACCTAGTTACAATAATAAACTAACAACCTGGTTACAATAATAAACTAACAAAATAGTTACAATAATAAACTAACAAACTAGTTACAATAATAAACTAACAAACTAGTTACAATAATAAACTAACAAACTAGTTACAATAATAAACTAACAAACTAGTTACAATAATAAACTAACAACCTGGTACAATAATAAACTAACAACCTAGTTACAATAATAAACTAACAACCTGGTTACAATAATAAACTAACAACCTAGTTACAATAATAAACTAACAACCTAGTTACAATAATAAACTAACAACCTGGTTACAATAATAAACTAACAAAATAGTTACAATAATAATCTAACAAACTAGTTACAATAATAAACTAACAAACTAGTTACAATAATAAACTAACAAACTAGTTACAATAATAAACTAACAAACTAGTTACAATAATAATCTAACAACCTGGTACAATAATAAACTAACAACCTAATTACAATAATAAACTAACAACCTAGTTACAATAATAAACTAACAACCTAGTTACAATAATAAACTAACAACCTGGTTACAATAATAAACTAACAACCTAGTTACAATAATAAACTAACAACCTAGTTACAATAATAAACTAACAACCTGGTACAATAATAAACTAACAACCTAGTTACAATAATAAACTAACAAACTAGTTACAATAATAAACTAACAAACTAGTTACAATAATAAACTAACAACCTAGTTACAATAATAAACTAACAACCTAGTTACAATAATAAACTAACAACCTGGTACAATAATAAACTAACAACCTAGTTACAATAATAAACTAACAACCTAGTTACAATAATAAACTAACAAACTAGTTACAATAATAAACTAACAACCTAGTTACAATAATAAACTAACAAACTAGTTACAATAATAAACTAACAACCTAGTTACAATAATAAACTAACAACCTAGTTACAATAATAAACTAACAACCTGGCTACAATAATAAACTAACAACCTAGTTACAATAATAAACTAACAACCTAATTACAATAATGTATATTCCACCTGATTACAATAATACATTATCCACTTGGTTACAATAGCACACTTTCTACCAGGTTACAAACATACACTAAAACCTAGTTTTCTAAATACCATACTTATTATATAATATTGTGAACTATCATTTTCCGTCTATACAAATCTCATGTAATTGGTGTTATGGTTATGGAAGGCCCCGGTATCATTGCAAACAAATTAAAATCCATAATTGCTCAACTGCCCGTGCCAGTGGAATCAAAGGAATTAATATTTCATCTCTCTCCCAAACAAAGAAAGGTAGCTGCAGTCACCATCATTGCAGTCTCAGCACACGCCAAAAGACATAAGGCGAAACCGCACAGAAAGTGAACATAGCCATCTGTTCTCCGTTATACGATATCATCATTCATCGTAAGCAATCGGAATATCGAAACCCGATCAAAATGGATGAGACACACAGCTCACGGTGTGCACAGAGCACTCAACTCAGTAGCTACGGCAGCAAGCCGGACTTGCAATATGAGAAAACTGCAACAAAGAAAACTCCTCAGGCACAGCCATTAAAAGTTCCTGCCGCCTATCCGCCCTATTGACCGGTATTCCAATGATGACGTATACTGCCTCCAACACAGAACACACTATTGCGCACACTGTAGAGGACATCAGATCACATGCACGTAACCCGCTTCACCAGCGAAGATCCCAACAGTGGAACTTCCTATCTATACATTTATCTGCATTGTAAAGATAGAATTAACCATCTTTCCAACAGTGGAACTTCCTATCTATACACTTATCTGCATTGTAAAGATAGAATTAACCATCTTTCCAACAGTGGAACTTCCTATCTATACACTTATCTGCATTGTAAAGATAGAATTAACCATCTTTCCAACAGTGGAACTTCCTATCTATACACTTATCTGTATTGTAAAGATAAAATTAACCATCTTTCCAACAGTGGAACTTCCTATCTATACACTTATCTGCATTGTAAAGATAAAATTAACCATGTTTCTAACAGTGGAACTTCCTATCTATGCACTTATCTGTATTGTAAAGATAAAATTAACCATCTTTCCAACAGCGGAACTTCCTATCTATGCACTTATCTGTATTGTAAAGATAAAATTAACCATCTTTCCAACAGTGGAACTTCCTATCTATGCACTTATCTGTATTGTAAAGATAAAATTAACCATCTTTCCAACAGTGGAACTTCCTATCTATGCACTTATCTGTATTGTAAAGATAAAATTAACCATCTTTCCGGCAAAAACGTAACAGTGAACGTTGACGCAAAGATGGCCGATCTTGGAATATGATCTTGAAACCGGAAGTTCAATTAATATTTTATTATTTTTTATTTAATCTAATTTAATACATTTTATTTAATAGTCCTATCTACCCTAATCCTGTACCTAAATGTCTCATTTAACACAGGGCCTACATCTCTCTGTCCACTTTCTGTCCTAAAACAAGATTATCTCTGTCCATCTTTCCGCCCCTAAATGCATACAATTATTCACATCCCATCTACCTCTCTTCCTGCCGATGTTCATAATTATCAAACATATCATCTACCTCTCATCTTGCCGATGTCCATAACCATCTAACATATCATCTACCATATCATCTACCATATCATATACCATATCATCTACCATATCATATAACATATCATCTACCATATCATATAACATATCATCTACCATATCATCTAACATATCATCTAACATATCATCTACCATATCATCTAACATATCATCTAACATATCATCTAACATATCATCTACCATATCATCTAACATATCATCTACCATATCATCTACCATATCATCTAACATATCATCTAACATATCATCTAACATATCATCTAACATATCACATACCATATCATCTAACATATCATCTAACATATCATCTACCATATCATCTACCATATCATCTAACATATCATCTAACATATCATATAACATATCATCTACCATAGCATCTAACATATCATATAACATATCATATAACATATCATCTAACATAGCATCTAACATATCATATAACATATCATCTACCATATAATCTAACATATCATATAACATATCATCTACCATAGCATCTAACATATCATATAACATATCATCTAACATATAATCTAACATATCATATAACATATATCATATAACATATCATATAACATATATCATATAACATATCATATAACATATATCATATAACATATCATATAACATATATCATATAACATATCATATAACATATATCATATAACATATCATATAACATATATCATATAACATATCATCTAACATATCATCTAACATATCATCTAACATATCATCTACACAATTCCCTAACTCTCTCTTCCTGTTTACAAACTGCCCTGACCGCAGCCCAGGCCGGACCGAGGGTGTATACGTCATCATGTCCATAACTACATCATTCATTTAAGTCTGGCCCTGGCATCAAAGCCACAAACTTGGGGCCCGAGAACAGGCCTGTCAGCGCCGCAGACAAATCAAGGTCCGATCTGTCAATCAGCACCCGCGGCAACAGGCAAGGTCCACATCCCTCAGGTCACCCCCGCCTGGGTTTATTTGACTGTCAGATTAAAGGAATACACGTCACCAGTAATTGTGTAGAAATGTTCAGATAGCCCTCAATAGAACAATGATTCTCATCCTGGAGTACACGTACCCCAAATGGATACGAACAGGAACATTACAAGGTGCGCGGTAAAAGTACTCGAATTATTAATTACTGTTACTATCACAGCACTCCATGCAGACCCTAAGGTGTTCAGTAGTTGACGAGTTGTGCATTATTTGGGAACAGGCAAATAACTGCAGTGCTGCGGTAAAGCTGGTAGACGGAGCAAGCAGTGGGCACTGAAATTCAAATCTGACGTACTACATGTTTTATTTTCACATATCAATGTAATAATATCATACAAGTTGATAAATGTAATAATATCATACAAGTTGATAAATGTAATAATATCATACAAGTTGATAAATGTAATAATGACATACAATTTGATAAATATAATAATATCATACCATTTAATAAATGTAATAATATCATCGTCAAGTACCAAACCTGCTGGCGTAGGTGATCATGTCTCTCCACAACTTTCGATCTCGATAGTTATTTATCATTTCTGTTGTTGACCTTCTGCCAAGCCATTCTCTTAAGCTGTCTGATGTCTTTTCTCTTTGCTTCCCTATATCTCTTCGTTCCTCAATTTTCCCAGTTGTTACAATATATTCCAGTTGTTCTCTTCTCATTACATGGCCAAAATATTATGATTGTTTCTTCCTAATATTAGAAATTAGCTCTCTTTTTGCTATGGCCTCTTTCAGAACGTTTTCATTAACTTTTCTAGCTGTCCATGGTATTCTCAACATTCTTCTGTAAAACCACATTTCTACAGATTTCAGTGATTTTCTTGCCTGTTGAAGACAATAATATCATACAATTTGATAAACGTAATATCCATTCGATAAATGTAAGTGCTCCAGAGATTCAGAGCCCTGTATATCATGACTTTCCTCGTGAATGGGATGACAGATTTCTTATAAACTTTTGTTTTTTATTTGTATTATTTTTTAGAAAAAAATCCCTTCGTGTGTGTGTGTGTGTGTCTCTCTCTCTCTCTCTCTCTCTCTCTCTCTCTCTCTCTCTCTCTCTTCTCTCTGTATACATACACACATATATAGAGCACATTATTTAAACTAATTTCTGTAATAGAACATACTTAAACTAATTTCTGTAATAGAACATACTTAAACTAATTTCTGTAATAGAACATACTTAAACTAATTTCTGTAATAGAACATACTTAAACTAATTTCTGTAATAGAACATACTTAAACTAATTTCTGTAATAGAACATACTTAAACTAATTTCTGTAATAGAACATACTTAAACTAATTTCTGTAATAGAACATACTTAAACAAATTTCTGTAATAGAACATACTTAAACAAATTTCTGTAATAGAACATACTTAAACTAATTTCTGTAATAGAACATACTTAAACTAATTTCTGTAATAGAACATACTTAAACTAATTTCTGTAATAGAACATACTTAAACTAATTTCTGTAATAGAACATACTTAAACTAATTTCTGTAATAGAACATACTTAAACTAATTTCTGTAATAGAACATACTTAAAGTAATTTCTGTAATAGAACATACTTAAACTAATTTCTGTAATAGAACATACTTAAACTAATTTCTGTAATAGAACATACTTAAACTAATTTCTGTAATAGAACATACTTAAACAAATTTCTGTAATAGAACATACTTAAACAAATTTCTGTAATAGAACATACTTAAACTAATTTCGGTAATAGAACATACTTAAACTAATTTCTGTAATAGAACATACTTAAACTAATTTCTGTAATAGAACATACTTAAACAAATTTCTGTAATAGAACATACTTAAACTAATTTCTGTAATAGAACATACTTAAACTAATTTCTGTAATAGAACATACTTAAACTAATTTCTGTAATAGAACATACTTAAACTAATTTCTGTAATAGAACATACTTAAACAAATTTCTGTAATAGAACATACTTAAACAAATTTCTGTAATAGAACATACTTAAACTAATTTCTGTAATAGAACATACTTAAACTAATTTCTGTAATAGAACATACTTAAACTAATTTCTGTAATAGAACATACTTAAACAAATTTCTGTAATAGAACATACTTAAACAAATTTCTGTAATAGAACATACTTAAACTAATTTCTGTAATAGAACATACTTAAAGTAATTTCTGTAATAGAACATACTTAAACTAATTTCTGTAATAGAACATACTTAAACTAATTTCTGTAATAGAACATACTTAAACTAATTTCTGTAATAGAACATACTTAAACAAATTTCTGTAATAGAACATACTTAAACAAATTTCTGTAATAGAACATACTTAAACTAATTTCTGTAATAGAACATACTTAAACTAATTTCTGTAATAGAACATACTTAAACTAATTTCTGTAATAGAACATACTTAAACTAATTTCTGTAATAGAACATACTTAAACTAATTTCTGTAATAGAACATACTTAAACTAATTTCTGTAATAGAACATACTTAAACTAATTTCTGTAATAGAACATACTTAAACTAATTTCTGTAATAGAACATACTTAAACTAATTTCTGTAATAGAACATACTTAAACAAATTTCTGTAATAGAACATACTTAAACTAATTTCTGTAATAGAACATACTTAAACTAATTTCTGTAATAGAACATACTTAAACTAATTTCTGTAATAGAACATACTTAAACTAATTTCTGTAATAGAACATACTTAAACTAATTTCTGTAATAGAACATACTTAAACTAATTTCTGTAATAGAACATACTTAAACTAATTTCTGTAATAGAACATACTTAAACTAATTTCTGTAATAGAACATACTTAAACTAATTTCTGTAATAGAACATACTTAAACAAATTTCTGTAATAGAACATACTTAAACAAATTTCTGTAATAGAACATACTTAAACTAATTTCTGTAATAGAACATACTTAAACTAATTTCTGTAATAGAACATACTTAAACTAATTTCTGTAATAGAACATACTTAAACAAATTTCTGTAATAGAACATACTTAAACAAATTTCTGTAATAGAACATACTTAAACTAATTTCTGTAATAGAACATACTTAACTAATTTCTGTAATAGAACATACTTAAACTAATTTCTGTAATAGAACATACTTAAACTAATTTCTGTAATAGAACATACTTAAACAAATTTATGTAATAGAACATACTTAAACAAATTTCTGTAATAGAACATACTTAAACTAATTTCTGTAATAGAACATACTTAAACTAATTTCTGTAATAGAACATACTTAAACTAATTTCTGTAATAGAACATACTTAAACTAATTTCTGTAATAGAACATACTTAAACTAATTTCTTTAATAGAACATACTTAAACTAATTTCTGTAATAGAACATACTTAAACTAATTTCTGTAATAGAACATACTTAAACTAATTTCTGTAATAGAACATACTTAAACTAATTTCTGTAATAGAACATACTTAAACTAATTTCTGTAATAGAACATACTTAAACTAATTTCTGTAATAGAACATACTTAAACTAATTTCTGTAATAGAACATACTTAAACTAATTTCTGTAATAGAACATACTTAAACTAATTTCTGTAATAGAACATACTTAAACAAATTTCTGTAATAGAACATACTTAAACTAATTTCTGTAATAGAACATACTTAAACTAATTTCTGTAATAGAACATACTTAAACTAATTTCTGTAATAGAACATACTTAAACTAATTTCTGTAATAGAACATACTTAAACTAATTTCTGTAATAGAACATACTTAAACTAATTTCTGTAATAGAACATACTTAAACTAATTTCTGTAATAGAACATACTTAAACTAATTTCTGTAATAGAACATACTTAAACTAATTTCTGTAATAGAACATACTTAAACAAATTTCTGTAATAGAACATACTTAAACAAATTTCTGTAATAGAACATACTTAAACTAATTTCTGTAATAGAACATACTTAAACTAATTTCTGTAATAGAACATACTTAAACTAATTTCTGTAATAGAACATACTTAAACAAATTTCTGTAATAGAACATACTTAAACAAATTTCTGTAATAGAACATACTTAAACTAATTTCTGTAATAGAACATACTTAAACTAATTTCTGTAATAGAACATACTTAAACTAATTTCTGTAATAGAACATACTTAAACTAATTTCTGTAATAGAACATACTTAAACAAATTTCTGTAATAGAACATACTTAAACAAATTTCTGTAATAGAACATACTTAAACTAATTTCTGTAATAGAACATACTTAAACTAATTTCTGTAATAGAACATACTTAAACTAATTTCTGTAATAGAACATACTTAAACTAATTTCTGTAATAGAACATACTTAAACTAATTTCTGTAATAGAACATACTTAAACTAATTTCTGTAATAGAACATACTTAAAGTAATTTCTGTAATAGAACATACTTAAACTAATTTCTGTAATAGAACATACTTAAACTAATTTCTGTAATAGAACATACTTAAACTAATTTCTGTAATAGAACATACTTAAACAAATTTCTGTAATAGAACATACTTAAACAAATTTCTGTAATAGAACATACTTAAACTAATTTCTGTAATAGAACATACTTAAACAACTTTCCAATAAACAAAATTCATTCAACCTTGTAAGATATGAATGGCTGAATAATTTCTGATCTTTCGAAGTTTCTCTCCATCCTAAAGTACGCAACCCGTTAACATAGAAGAGTCACAAGTGTCTCCCTTGATGTGAATGGAAAGTTACTTAGGTCAGAATTTGGGGCTTTTATTTTGGCTCTCTCTCTCTCATCATCATCATGTTCCATACTGGTTGGCGTAGGTGATCATGTCCCCCCACAATCTTCTATCTACAGTGCATCGTATCAGTTCTGTTGTTGACTGTTTTCCATGCCATGACACCAAGCTATCCAGTATTTTTTCTCTTTGTCGTCCGCGATCTTTCTTTCCTTTTATTTTGCCAGTTGTAACCAAGTATTCCTACCCTCCTCTTCTTATGATGAGCCCGAAAAATGTTGATTGCTTCTTTCTGATGTTTTTTAAGAGCTCTCTTTTTGTGTTGGCCTTTTTGAGAACTTCCTCATTGGTCTTTTTAACTGTCCAGGGAACTTTCAACATTCTTCTGAGAAATCCCATCTCTGTGGCCTCTAATCGTCTTTTCATTTGTTTATCTATTGTCCATGATTCGCTTCCATAGGTCACAATTGGTTCTATATAGCGCCGGTGAACTCTCTTTCTCATTTCTATTGACATAGATTTGTTGCATAAAATATTTTTCATTTTCTGAAATGCTATTTTGGCCTGAGCTATTCTGCTTTTTATTTCTGTGGGTCCATCTCCCATCCGATATTATTGTAAGTAAGTAAAGTACCCCCGTCACGCCAAGTGGCGTATAGGGAAATATGGTGTTAGTGACCCTATATTTTACAGACCTTCAGCACACGATTTTTGGGGTAATGTGGTCGGTATTACGCCCGTGCTGCTTTACTTTCCCAGAAAAAAATCCGGTACCCATTTAAGACTGGGTGAACCTGGACGCCCGCCCGTGCGCTGCCGGGGCCCGAAAGGGGAGTAAAGAATAGCGGCGCTGTACCCTACCAGGCATGTTCGTAAGAGGCGAGAAAGGAGGGTTAGGCATGGAACTGGCTATCCCATACTGTAAAAAAAGTAAGCCGAAAAAACTTCACAAACATGAACAAGTCAAAGAAAGATAAAGTTAATCCGTCAACCAGGAAAGAGAAGGGCTCTCTGTCTAAGAGACGTATGACGCAATCCGGAGAAAGCCATAAGGAGTCCGGGTTGCCGACTCACCCTTTATCTACCAGGAAATCAGCCTGAATTGGCACCTGGAATGTTCGTACCCTTAACGAACAGGGAAAAGCGGCACAAGTGGCAGCAGAAATGAACAACTACAAGATAGATATTCTGGGAATGTGTGAAACAAGATGGCTGGGAGCGGAGAGAATAAAATTGAATACAGGGGAGATGATTTTATCATCAGGACACCAGGAACCAGGAGCACAACATAGCGAAGGGGTAGCTATAATGCTATCAAAGAATGCACAGAAGACACTAATAGAATGGGAGGCAGTGGGACCAAGACTGGTGAGAGCAACATTTAGAACAACCAAAAACAAAATAAAATTACACATTATATAATGCTATGCACCAACCAACGATAAAGATGACTCAGTTAAAGATGATTTTTATAAACAGCTACAATGGCAGATGGATGCAAGACGAGCCAAGGATATTATAATCTTGATGGGAGACCTAAATGCTAAGGTAGGATCAGACAACAGAGGCTTCGAAGAGATTATGGGAAAACATGGACTTGGAGATATAAACGAGAATGGAGAGATATTTGTGAATTTCTGCGCCCTTAATCAAATGAGCCTAGGAGGAACAATATTCCAACATAAAAGAATACACAAAGCTACATGGGTGTCACCAGATCATAGAACGGAAAATCAAATTGATCACATATGTATTAATAATAAGTTTAAGTAATCCTTACAGGATGTAAAAGTATATAGAGGGGCAGATATAGCTTCTGATCATCATCTTCTGTTAGCCAAACTTAAAATTAAATTAAAAAGGTATAATACAACGAATAAGGGTAGAAAGTATTTCAATGTAGGGTTTCTTAAAGAACAAGGAATTAAAGATAAATTCGCAGTCACAATATCAAACAAATACCAAGTCCTCCAACAACTAGAAAATACAATAAATATAGAAGATCATTGGAAACAGGTAAAAAATATATGGAAAGAGACATGCGAAGAAACACTGGGGAAAAGAGAACGCCAGAATAAGGCATGGATGACAGCAGAGACCCTGGATAAAATTAAAGAAAGAAAGAACAAGAAAGCAGACATAAATAAAAGCAAAACAAGAAGTAATAAAGCCAAGACACAGGAAGCTTACACAGAGGTGAACAAAGAAGTGAGAAGATGCATTAAAAGGGATAAGAAGAAATATATAGATGAACTAGCTAAAGAGGCAGAAGAAGCAGCAAATAAAGGGAATATGAAAGAACTGTACAACAGCACAAAGAAATTAGGTGGAAAATACAAACAGATCAACGCCTTTATCAAAGACAAGAAAGGAAATCTGCTTAGTAATATAAGGGAACAAATGGAGAGATGGAAAGAACACTTTGAAGAACTTTTGAACAGACCCGGCTCAAATAATCCTCCAGATATACTACCAGCAGAAGAAGAGTTACACGTTAACTGTGGAAAACCAAGCAAAGAAGAAATAATGAAAGCCATCAAACTATTAAGAGATGGTAAAGCCACAGGACCAGATGAAATTCCTTCGGAAGCCATCAAAGCAGATATTAACACCTCTACCAAGATGTTACAGGATCTATTGGATAAAATTTGGGAGAGGGAAGAAATACCTAAAGACTGGAGAGAAGGTTATATGATCAAACTACCAAAGAAAGGACGTTTACAGGAGTGCACAAATTATAGGGGAATTATGCTACTATCAGTGCCAGGAAAAATATTAGGCAGAATCATTCTGGAGAGACTAAAAGAGGCTATAGAGAAACACTTGAGAGATGAACAAGCAGATTTTAGGAAGAACAGATCATGTGCTGATCAAATAACTACCCTACGTATAATAGTTAAACAAAGTTTAGAACTAAAATCCCCACTATATATTGGATTCATAGATTACGAAAAGGCATTTGATAGTTTAGACAGAAGAATGCTTTGGAAGTTGCTGAGTCATTACGGAATCCCCATAAAGTTTATTAACCTGATAAAAACAATGTATGAAGGAACAAAATGTAGTGTGGTGCATGAAGGACAGCTTACAGAAGCATTTGAAATAAGAACAGGAGTAAGGCAAGGATGCCTCCTGTCTCCATTTCTCTTTCTACTGGCCATAGATTGGATTATGAAAATAACTCAAAACAACAGAAATGGGATCCAGTGGTCACTGACCAAACAACTTGATGATTTAGACTTTGCTGATGACATAGCTCTCTTATCACACAGCCATCAACAGATGCAGGATAAAATGAGTATATTAGATGAGAGATCACAACAGCTAGGACTAAAGATTAATAGAGATAAGACCAACATTATGAGAATTAATGCAGTTGGCAATAACCATATAAAACTAGGAGAAATACCTCTACTAGACGTACAATCTTATATATATCTGGGCAGTAATATAGATAAAGAGGGAGGAACAGAAAATGATACCAAAATAAGGATATCAAAAGCAAGAGGAGCTTTCATTGCACTGGGAAACATATGGAAATCCAAAGAAATTAGGCTAAATACAAAAATAAAAATGTTCAACTCAAATGTTAAGTCGGTCCTATTATATGGCTGTGAAACATGGAGAATGACAAAATTGACAATCACGAAAGTACAGACTTTCATTAATGGATGCTTGCGCAGAATAAAGGGATGGAAATGGCAGGACAAAGTCACTAACGTGGAATTATGGAAATGTACCGGTCAAATACCAGTGGATAAAGAGATACAGCGAAGACGATGGCGATGGATAGGACACACTACGGAAGCCAACTGAGAGTATTACACAACAGGCCCTTTTTTGGAATCCCCAGGGGAAAAGACAAAGAGGAAGACCAAGGAATTCTTGGAGAAGACAGATAGAAGCAGAGATGAAGATGATGGGAAAGACATGGAATGATCTTAAAAGAATGGCAAAAAACAGAACAACTTGGAAAGTGTTTGTTGAAGACCTATGCTCCACTGGGAGCTAAAAGGTAGAAGAAGAAGTAGAAGAACTTGGAAGCCGTCGGTTGGGATCGAACCCTACCCCTTGTCCTCTGTAGTCCAGTTCACTAACCACTGAGCTATCGCGGCTCCCATGTTATTATTGTGCCCAAGTATTTGACGCGTTGCACTTGTTTAAAATTTGTTCTGTTTATTTTTATGCTGCATGATGGTGATGATTGTTTCTTCGATATAACCATTACTTCTGTTTTCTTACTATTCAGACTGAGACCTTTCTTGTTGCTTTCTTTTACTATTATGTCTATCATTTCTTGTAGTTCATTCTCTGTCTCTGCTATTACGACTGTGTCATCCGCATATCGCAAATTATTTATGTTGTGACCGTTAACGTCAATTTCTTTTTTGTCTACTATTGATCTCATAATATGTTCGCTGTAAAGTGAAAACAAATCCGGCGACAGAACACAGCCTTGTCTGACTCCTTGTTATTACCATTAGCATATCTAGTTCTAATTTGATATTTCTTGGTGATTTCTGTGCCTTCCACAGTTTTATTCTTATCTTTCCAACTACTGGTACATGGTCACTACTGCAATCTGCTCCTGGCCTTGTTTTAATAGATGTTAGCCCATTCCTGAATCTTCTCTGTACCAGTATAAAATCAATTTGATTGTGGACTTTTTTGTCTGGGCTTTGCCATGTCCATAGTCGCCTAGGGTGTTGTTTGAACCAGGTGTTACCTATCGTCATTTCATGTGTCTTTGCCCAATCTATCAATCTATCCCCTCTGTCATTCGTCTCTCCAAGGCCATGTCCCCCCCCCCTCCCCCCAGGTCACATTTTGCACTTTAGCTGTTCCTACCTTTGCATTGAAATCCCCTAATATAATAGTTATTTCATGGGATTTACACTGTTCCATGGTTGCCTCTAGCTCCTCGTAAAAAGTGTCAATGTCTTCTTCTTCGCTATTACTTGTTGGTGCATAAACTTGAATTATGTTGATATCCATTGGTCTGCCACTCAATTTTACTAGCAGAATTCTGTCTGATACTGGCCAAAATCCTTTCACTGTTTTGCTTCTTTCTCTATCTAACATGATGCCTACTCCTCTTTCGTGTGTGGTTCCCCCAGAGTAAATTACATTTCCACTGTTGCGTTGTAATAATCCTGCTCCTGTCCATCTCATTTCACATAGTCCCAAGATGTTCAATTTCATTCTCTTCATTTCTTGGCTGATGTTTTATATTTGACCAACCTGGAATGCTGATGCAATGTTCCAAGTTCCTATTGCTAGTGTCTCTCTATTTTTGATCTTGCATACAGTAACTTGATGACGATCGGGTGTCACCTGTAGCACATGACGCTCCCTACCGGACGAGGTGGCTGTGGAGTCCCATAAACTTCGTTAGCTGTAGATATTATTTTGTGATTTTTCATGATTAGTCTAGGCAATATAAGAAGGTAGTTTGCCATTCCTTTCCTTCTTGGCAGTGACTGTACTTATCGGAGATCGCAGCCATTGTCTCTATACATGAGATCCTCTGCCTGCCATCGCGGTTAGGGGACCATAACCGGCACTACTTGTCGGCTGCTCCCACAACACCATCCACCACCTGCTCCAATGGCTTCACATAACCCTGATAGGGGGGCTAAACGGGAGCTTCACCTTGCCCAAGGTTGTCCCGAAGACTAGCGGAGGAAAGGAGACGTCGTACTCCTCCTTTGGTAGGGCAGAACTCTACCCGCTAACTCTCTTTCTCTACAACCTATATAATTGGGAACCAAGCGTGTTATAAATATTTGACAATGTTAAGTTCAATAACTCGATGATAAAATATGCATTGGACCAAAAAGGGGGCAAAACTCTAAGAGCAGCTTGATAAATAAGAAACAAACAAGAGTTTAAAACCGTACACAGTGAGTTTCCTAATTATCAAATGAAGTATTCAGTTTTCTTTTATGTTATCTCAATGTCAATAGCTTCGCGAGTTAAATACCTATTTATAGCCAGAATCGCTGCAGAATGCGGATGCGTAATTGAAGGTAATAGATTAATGAAAGTTCCACATAACAAATCAATACGCGGGTTATATTTTGAGATGAAGACTCGCTTCACGTTCGATTATGAACAAATCAGCCATGATCAGTCACGTGTGATGACCTGTCTGGAACTCTTCCTTTTTAAGAAAGCCAAAAACGAGTGCCAGCTTAAATTGCCTTAGAATATTAAAAACTTTCACATAGGATATGAAGTAATTGATGAATTAAGTTGTCAATGAATAAAGAAACGGAACACCTAATTGTGATGAAATGTTACAAAAGGTTAAAAGTGATAAGATGGCAATGATTTGAACGAAACAAACAAATAATGGGGAAATATGGCAGAGATGGATGGTGGAGTGAAGGAAGTGACGTCAAGTTGCAACGCAATGAAGTATCACACTTCAACTGTCTAGGGACTGGTGACAGCGCTTTGGTGTTCTGACAATTTGATTGTGAGTTCGGGTCCACTTTGTCCAATCGGTTCAAATGGAAAAGGAACCGGTCCCTAGCTCTCTGTGTCTGGGAAGGTAATGACCTTCTATAGTCTAATCACGACCTGTCACTTAAAGAGTCTTGGGAAAACAGGTACCTGGCTCTCTGGGCTATAGCAGAATGTAACAGTGAGCGAGTGAACTGGTCTCATAATTACTAAATGTTGATGCCTAGAAAAGTGAATGCGTCACTCCTCTACGTCGTTTTATATGTCACGGGACATCCCTCATCTTACTAGGCCGCAACGTTGACATATGAAAGTATAAACAAGTAGTGATATAGGGAAAGTTGTCTCCCATGGGCAGAAGGGGAGACGACGATAATGAGAATTATCTTACATGAAAAGCAGAGAAGAGAAGAGATAAAAATGAGAGTGATCTTACTTGGGACAAATAGATTGAGCGAGCAGGCAGTCAGAACGGTCACGGGTAAAGCGTGAATATTGAGGGTCGATAGGGCTGCTTACTGGGACAAAGACAGGTAGTCATGTCCTACAAGTAGTTGGGGGCAGTAGACAGCGAGACACCGAATCTAGGAGCTGTCAAGAGAGATTGAACCAACGTCCTCCTGGCCTCTGTAAGCTGTCATCAAGTGTGAACCAAAATTCTCCTACCCGCTGTAAGCTGTCATAGGTGTGAACCAAGGTCCTCCTGGACTGTGTAAGATGTCATCAGCTTTGAATATAACCTGTTCTGGTCTCTGTAAGCTGTCTTCAAGTGTGAACCAAATTTCTCCTGACCTCTGTAAGCTATCATCAAGCGTGAACTTAACCCCTCCTGGCCTCTGTAAGCTGTCATCAAGTGTGAACCAAACCCCTCCTGGCCTCTGTAAGCTATCATCAAGTGTGAACCAAACCCCTCCTGGCCTCTGTAAGCTGTCATCAAGCGTGAACCTAACCCCTCCTGGCCTCTGTAAGCTGTCATCAAGTGTGAACCTAACCCCTCCTGACCTCTGTAAGCTATCATCAAGCGTGAACCTAACCCCTCCTGGCCTCTCTAAGCTGTCATCAAATGTGAACCAAACCCCTCCTGGCCTCTGTAAGCTGTCATCAAGTGTGAACCAAACCCCTTCTGGCCTCTGTAAGCTGTCATCAAGTGTGAACCAAACCCCTCCTGGCCTCTGTAAGCTGTCATCAAGTGTGAACCAAACCCCTCCTGGACTCTGTAAGCTGTCATCAAGTGTGAACCAAACCCCTCCTGGCCTCTGTAAGCTGTCATCAAGTGTGAACCAAACCCCTCCTGGCCTCTGTAAGCTGTCATCAAGTGTGAACCAAACCCCTCCTGGCCTCTGTAAGCTGTCATCAAGTGTGAACCAAACCCCTCCTGGCCTCTGTAAGTTGTCATCAAGTGTGAACCAAACCCCTCCTGGCCTCTGTAAGCTGTCATCAAGTGTGAACCAAACCCCTCCTGGCCTCTGTAAGCTGTCATCAAGTGTGAACCAAAACCCTCCTGGCCTCTGTAAGCTGTCATCAAGTGTGAACCAAACCCCTCCTGGCCCTTGTAAGCTGTCATCAAGTGTGAACCAAACCCCTCCTGGCCTCTGTAAGCTGTCATCAAGTGTGAACCAAACCCCTCCTGGCCTCTGTAAGCTGTCATCAAGTGTGAACCAAACCCCTCCTGGCCCTTGTAAGCTGTCATCAAGTGTGAACCAAACCCCTCCTGGCCTCTGTAAGCTGTCATCAAGTGTGAACCAAACCCCTCCTGGCCTCTGTAAGCTGTCATCAAGTGTGAACCAAACCCCTCCTGGCCTCTGTAAGCTGTCATCAAGTGTGAACCAAACCCCTCCTGGCCTCTGTAAGCTGTCATCAAGTGTGAACCAAACCCCTCCTGGCCCTTGTAAGCTGTCACCAAGTGTGAACCAAACCCCTCCTGGCCTCTGTAAGCTGTCATCAAGTGTGAACCAAACCCCTCCTGGCCTCTGTAAGCTGTCATCAAGTGTGAACCAAACCCCTCCTGGCCTCTGTAAGCTGTCATCAAGTGTGAACCAAACCCCTCCTGGCCTCTGTAAGTTGTCATCAAGTGTGAACCAAAACCCTCCTGGCCCTTGTAAGCTGTCATCAAGTGTGAACCAAACCCCTCCTGGCCTCTGTAAGCTGTCATCAAGTGTGAACCAAACCCCTCCTGGCCTCTGTAAGTTGTCATCAAGTGTGAACCAAAACCCTCCTGGCCCTTGTAAGCTGTCTTCAAGTGTGAACCAAACCCCTCCTGGCCTTTGTAAGCTGTCATCAAGTGTGAACCAAACCCCTCCTGGCCTCTGTAAGTTGTCATCAAGTGTGAACCAAAACCCTCCTGGCCCTTGTAAGCTGTCTTCAAGTGTGAACCAAAACCCTCCTGGCCCTTGTAAGCTGTCATCAAGTGTGAACCAAACCCCTCCTGGCCTCTGTAAGTTGTCATCAAGTGTGAACCAAAACCCTCCTGGCCCTTGTAAGTTGTCATCAAGTGTGAACCAAACCCCTCCTGGCCTCTGTAAGCTGTCATCAAGTGTGAACCAAACCCCTCCTGGCCTTTAGATCTCTCTTGAATTTTACCCGAACCGTCTCCACAAAACCATCAAAAATGCGTGTCCATGGTAACGTCTTTGTCCGTATCCACTAGCAGTACACTTACACAATACAACAAATAGATGTCATCTCTAATACTCATGGTTGTGTGTGTTTCAAGTATTTATCTAACTGCATGAATAGAAAGGAGAGATAATTAAATGAGACTCAAACAATTACGTATTGATAACAGTTACGTGGCGTGACGTGTCAGTGCAAGTGACAATGCATATATTTTGTCCGCTACCTGTTTTAATTGGTGAATTTTTTTTATTACAGCTCTCTTTGATTGCTTTTTAAATTCTTTTCTAAAATTTCTTCAAGATTGACTGGCAACACATGCATGCGGTCTTCATTCACACCATTTTTTAACACCCCCCTCCCACTCCACTCCACTCCCCCAACACCAATATACCTCACCATCTTCCTACTTAAGAACCGGAATAATGACGTAATGGACTTATTTAATTTACAAAATTAATTGTATGGTAGATTGTCTAGATTCTCTAGCAGAATTGGGAAAGTTTCAAGTTAAATTACCGATGTTTGTTCAGTATGTGGTTCAGTATGTGGTTCAGTATGTGGTTCAGGATGTCAAATAAAATGTATACGTCTAAGCCAGTCAGCTTTTAAAGAGCGCTAATGTATGTCGCTACTCTATTGAGACGCTAATGTATGTCGCTACTCTATTGAGACGCTAATGCAACTTTTTTCATCCCCTCAGATTTTTTTCAAATTCTCAAGAAACTCAGAATTTCTACTCGAACCTCTATTTCAGCGATGTCTATTCACGAGGTGTTTCAGTCTCGTGTTAATGTCTCCCACACCTCGTCCCAACTACATCCCACATTACAGCCGTTCTCACACAGTTTGAGTTCAAACTAATCAAGCTGTGATAAATAGAAGAGTTTCTTCATTATCTTCATTTCCATCATCTACTTTTCAGCGCTAAGTGTAGCAAATATGTGAAGCATGTTGTCCTTTCCATGACTTCTTATATTGTTACGTTTCTAATTATTATTTACGTTTGGATGACTTCTTATATTGTTACGTTTCTAATTATTATTTATGTTTGGATGACTTCTTATATTGTTACGTTTCTAATTATTATTTACGTTTGGATGACTTCTTATATTGTTACGTTTCTAATTATTATTTATGTTTGGATGACTTCTTATATTGTTACGTTTCTAATTATTATTTACGTTTGGATGACTTCTTATATTGTTACGTTTCTAAGTATTATTTACGTTTGGATGATTTCTTATATTGTTACGTTTCTAAGTATTATTTACGTTTGGATGATTTCTTATATTGTTACGTTTCTAAGTATTATTTACGTTTGGATGATTTCTTATATTGTTACGTTTCTAAGTATTATTTACGTTTGGATGATTTCTTATATTGTTACGTTTCTAAGTATTATTTCATGTAACAATCTTATACATTATCATCTTATACATTCGAAAACGAATGTGGAAAATAAAATACTTTGTGTAACAAGAAATTAATGAAAGACTAGAGGAGAAAAGAGAAGGTCATGCAAACCAACAACCTCCTCTAGAATAAAGAAATAAGAGGTGGACAAATGTCGGCCAATGTTATGAGAAGAAATAACAAGAGAATTACAAAATAAGCATTCAGTTTGGAAACAGCAAGAAATAAGAAAATAGAGGTCAATCTCAAAAGACACTAACAGTACACTGATAAGAATGGTAATGACAGTAGACATGAACTCTCTTAATGATATTCCTGAAGTCACACAGAGCAGTGACTAGATGCTAAGCTCACTGCGAACGAGCGACGAAGCGCGTGGCGTTTAACGGTACTGGAAAAATGGTGATGAGGATGATGTTGGTGATGGTGATGTTGGTGATGATAATGATGTTGGTGATGATGATAATGATGATGATGTTGGTGATGTTGGTGATGTTGGTGATGATGATGTTGGTGATGATAATGATGTTGGTGACGATAATGATGTTGGTGATGTTGGTCATGATGATAATGATGATAATGATGATGATGTTGGTGATGATAATGATGTTGGTGATGATGATGATAATAATGATGTTGGTGATGATAATGATGTTGGTGATGATAATGATGATAATAATGATGTTGGTGATGATGAGGATGATGATGATAATGATGATGATGTTGGTGATGATAATGATGTTGGTGATGATGATATTGGTGATGATAATGATGTTGGTGACGATAATGATGTTGGTGATGATGATAATGATGATGATGTTGGTGATGATAATAATGTTGGTGATGATGATGATAATGATGATGATGTTGGTGATGATAATGATGTTGGTTATGATGATGATAATGATGTTGGTGATGATAATGATGTTGGTGATGATGATGTTGGTGATGGTCATGATGATGTTGGTGATGATAATGATGTTGGTGATGATAATGATGATGTTGGTGATGATGACGTTGGTGATAATGATGTTGATGATGTTGGTGATGATAATGATGATAATGATGATGTTGGTGATGATGATGATGATCGTACCCACAGGGAAATAAGGGCTTTAAAAATAGTAATGTTTCGTGGAGATCAGTGCGCATCTTACATTTTTACAATCGGTCAAGCCATTTCAACAGCTGACATAAAAAAAAAACATATTCAATGGTTTTAAGCAGCTAAACCTTTAGAGAAAGACGAAATAAGCTATGATGTTTCGACAAAAGCCTACATCGAGTATAAATCTACAAATATGAAAACAACAACCGACACGATAGTCATGCAGGTACTAATGTCAACATGGCGAAGAGGAAATGTTGCCAGGACCTATCATTCTGATAGTCACATGATAAATAGTCAATGGGCCAGGTAGGATCTAGAGGGCTAAAAAGAAACCAAAGCGTTAAAAAGGAGTCCCCTGAGAATAAATAAAATGAGAGGTCCCATATTATAGAAGGAAAAAGAAGCAGGGACTGCAAGGGATAAGAACAGTTTGAGAGACGATAAAGATAACGTCTTCGACCACTCCAAACCCACAATAATCGATCAGCTCTTACAGGAACTATCTTCAGACTTCGTGTTATTCACCACATTAAGTGGAGAGAAGAATCGAGCCACTGTACCTGCCACGCATGTTGTTAGGGGCGTCTATGGAGGCTTGGAATCGTCGTCTGTGCGGTCTAGAAGGATGTGGGGAATCACATGAGGAAGAGGTATGTATTACAGCACTCAGGAAAAAATGATAAATAAACAACAACAACAACAGAAAAAAAAACAAAGAACAACATATGGTCCGAAGCAGGATCGAACCCGTACTCCCTAGCACTACGCCTTGTCACGAGAAGCCGAACGCTAGGGAACACTGACGCTAAGCTAACAAAAAAAAATAGCTATCGTGGACAATGTCTTTCGCGCAGGTATTCTCATGACTTTAGCATTGGGTTACGATCACAGCTCGGATATATGCTATTGTCATGAGTATTGTTGTTCTTGTTTATTTGTCATTTTTTTCTGAGTGCTGTAATACATACCTCTTCCTCCTATGATTCCCTGAATTATCACCTCGGAAGCTTCCCTCTATAATAATATTCATTTATCATTATTTGTCTCTAAAAGGATGTGCACTGAGCGACCATGTCAACGTAATTTACCGATGCATTTTGAGAAATGATGTGACAAGTGGTGGAGCAGACATGGGAAATTCCTGATTGCAATGAAACTGGCTCCATAAATAGAATAGAATATATATAGAATAGAATAGAATATTTAGACTGTGAACACATATCCCTTTCGGCTGAAATCAACATCGTTATAAAACCTAACATCGTCCCAGAGTCCCCCTATCTGCAACTAAAATATAACCGGACAATCATTATCTCTACGAATATCCATCCTATGCTGGCATGAGGCATAAATATCTTCCTACATTTTAAATATCAGCAACGATGTTTAAACTAAAATACCACATCTAAAAGACGTGCACTCTTTGCGAGGTGTCTGGTCAAAGTGTCTTTGCTAAAATTACCGCTGGGTCAGGACAATTTGTCTCCCTTATTTAAATCTAGGACGTAACTTTTGTGGTAGATAAAAGGAGTTGAACTCAATGGCCACAACATAAATAATTTGCGATATGCGGATGACACAGTCTTAATAGAAGACACGGAGAATGAACTACGTGAAACGTTAGACATAATAGTAAAAAGAAAGCAACAAGAAAGGTCTCAGTCTAAATAGTAAGAAAATAGAAGTAATGGTTATATCGAAGAAACAATCATCACCATCATGCAGCATAAAAATAAACAGGACAAATCTGAAACAAGTGCAACGCGTCAAATACTTGGGCACAATAATAACATCGGATTGGAGACGCACCACAGAAATAAAAAGCAGAATAGCTCAGGCCATAGTAGCGTTTCAGAAAATAAAAAACGTCGTATGCAACAAATCTATGTCAATAGAAATGAGAAATAGAGTTCATCGGTGCTATATAGACCCAGTTCTGACCTATGGAAGCGCATCATGGACAGTAGGGAAACAAATAAAAAGACTATTAGAGGCCACTGCTCGGTGTCATGGCAAACTGTCAACAAGAGAATTGATTTGGTGCACGGTGGATAGAAGATTATGGAACGACATGAATGCCTACGCCAATCGGTTTGGCACATGATGATGATTTTAAAAACTCCATTCTTACAGTACCGCTTTCATTGTAAGTAAAGTACCCTTGTCACACCATGTGGTGTATAAGGAATATGGTGCTAGTGACCCGTCACGCCAAGTGGTGTATAGGGAATATGGTGTTAGTGACCCGTCACGCCATACGGTGTATAGGGAATATGGTGTTAGTGACCCGTCACGCCAAGTGGCGTATAGGGAATATGGTGATTGTGACAGTAGTATAGGTGACTGTGAACCCATTCTCTAAGTGCACGCACATGCACCAAAAGACAATAGATTTAGCACCGATACTGCACGAAACTTGCACTAAATCCGTTAAAAAAAAAAAAAAAATTTTTGAATTCGCTATTTTTTCGAAATTGATTATTTTTTTTTTTTTGGGGGGGGGAATTTTTTTTTTGGTTCGTCAGTTTGTCGAAACGGTCTACTGTGTCTGAGAGATTAACGCAGGTAAATTCAAAAGATCGTGTGCTAATCGGCTTATCGTGCGGGGGTCGTGATCGCCTCTCGCGGTGTGATATTTGTGAAAGAGTATTTTAAAAGAGTATATTAGTGAAAGTAAAAATTCAGAATTATTTAAAAAATAAGTATTTGTGAAAAAAAAACTCAGAATTATTAAAAAAAATTTAAAAAAAAAATAGTCTCCCACCAGGATTCGAACACGGGACTGCGTGACTGACCAGGCACTTAGCACACGGTCCACTTCGTCACTTTGTCGAACGGTCTACTGTGTCTGAGAGATTAACTCAGGTAAATTCAAAAGATCGGCCGTCAATCAGTCCGGCTCAGGATATTTCAGTTAACCAACTCAGGTAAAACCCCGATTGAAAAGAAAACGGACTTATGTTAAAAATAATAAAATATAATGCTGAAAAATCAATATTTTTAAAAACTTAAAATGAAGGGAAATTTAAAATTATAGGCGATCTCGTAACTGATTGGGTCGCGGATCTCGCACTACATTTTTTAGTGATCATGTGCCACCCTCAACACCATCATCAACCCTTCATGTCCTATCATCACCAACATACCACACAAAGTATCACCCCGATTATTATTCGGAGGCGGTCGGCATGTGAGGTGGAGGGGGGGGGGGGGGTATTAGGCGACAGGAGGCGCACCAGTTTGGCACAATGCACCTTCGTAAGGGGCGTAACAATCAGCCTTCGTAAGGGGCGTATCAATCATAAAAGTGATTATCAAAGTAAATTTTTGGTATGGGGATGTCTATTGGTGCATTGTGCCAAACTGGTGCGCGTGTCAAATTTGTGCATGTTTTTGCACGTTGCAAATCTGGTGCGGTTTTGGTGTAACTTTTAGATGAATGTGGGAGTAGATTTTTATGGTTTTGAGGTCGACTTTTTGAGTATGTGCCTAAATTTTTGTGATCTCAGCGATGAAATGTGTTAGACGAATGACAGGAAACAGTCTGAGAGATAAGCTCAGAAATTAAGAACTGAGAAGAAAGCTAGGAATAGCCCCCATCATAGAATATATAAGGAAACAACAGATAAAATAGTTTGGCTAGGTGACAGGGCAGACAGATCAAAAACACAACGAGCCTTCAGCAAAATGTTGTGAGAACACCAGACCCAACTGTCGACCACGAAAAAGGATGGGTCGATGTACAATTAGAAGCGCTAGGAAACATACCAGCAGCAGAGGCGAACAGAAGAGCAAGAGACCGCAAATTATATCTCTCCTCGACGCTGCCTTTGTTAAGTCCATGGTTCGTGGGGCCGTGGTTCGTGAGTTGATGGTTCGTTAAGTCCATGGTTCGTGGGGTCGTGGTTCGTGGTTCGTGAGTTGATGGTTCGTGGGGTTGTGGTTCGTGGGGTCGTGGTTCGTTGTTCGTGAGTTGATGGTTCGTTAAGTCCATGGTTCGTGGGGTTGTGGTTCGTGGGGTCGTGGTTCGTTGTTCGTGAGTTGATGGTTCGTTAAGTCCATGGTTCGTGGAGTCGTGGTTCGTTGTTTGCGAGCTGATGGTTCGTTAAGTCCATGGTTCGTATGGTCGTGGTTCGTTGTTTGCGAGTTCGTGGTTTGCGATTTCGTGGTTTGTTAAGTATGTGGTTCGTGAGTTCGTGGTTCGCGAGTTCGTGGTTTGTTAAGTTCGTTGTTCGTGAGTTTGTGGTTTATTAAGTTTGTAGTTTGTTAAGTGCGTGGTTCGAGAGGTCGTGGGTGTGTTATGGTGGTAAAATCTTAGTGATTTGGTCCAACATTTTGGACCTTGAATATAACTTCCTGCTCGTTGTGTCTAACTAGTATGACTATGTGAGTAGATTTTTATGGTTTTGATGTCGACTTTTTGAATATGAGCCTAAATTTGTGTGTTATGGTGGTAAAATATTTGCGAATTGGCCAAACTTTTTTGGCTTTAGAAATAACGATCGGTTCATATGAGTCTATATTTATTTTGATTTGAATAGCCTAAGTTTTGTGTTTGTGCTAATGAGTTTTGATTTCCACAACTTTTCAAGGCTTCTGAAAGACATTGCTGCTTTAGCCAGTCTGATTCTAATTTCTTTGCTCGTATCCCCTTCTTGATCAATGTGACTTCCAAGATAAATAAAGTGATCGATCTCTTCTACTGGTTTGTTTTCCATGTATATTTTGTCACTTGTTGGAATTAAACTTTAGTCTTTTCATTTAGTCCTTACGTATGCGTGTGAAAGCTGGAAAACAACAAGAGATATAGAAACAAAGTTGAACGCATTCGAAAATAAATGTCTAAGGAAAATACTTGGTATAGAATGGAACGAATTCAAAACAAACGAGGAAATTAGAGAAATCGCCAATCAACCACTAATATCTTCAGTAATAAAGAAAAGACGATGGTCATACGTTGGACATGTGATGAGAAGAGATAATAATCGAATAGCAAAGCAAGCCCTCATATGGGAAACAACAGGTAAAAGAAAAAGAGGAAGACCCAGGGAGACACTGAGAAGAACATTGATGAGAGAGGCAAGAGCAGCAGGAATCGGCTCCCTCAATGAGATAGAACTGCTTGCACAGAACAGAGACAGATGGCGAGATTTGATAAAATATCTTTAAAAGAAAACTGCTAGAACAAAATTCATATAGGAGAAGGTGTATCTTGGTCTACGCCCTATGGGCCGGTTACGGCTCGAAAGGTCAATAGATAGATAGATATTTATTTTGTTCTGTGGGTAAATTGTTAGTGATTTGGCCAAACTTTTTGGACCTAGAATATAAATTTCTACTCACTGTGTCTAACTATTACGACTATGTGAGTAGCTTTTGGGATTTTTAGGTCGACTTTTTTAATATGAGCCTACATTTTTGTGTTCTGTGGGTAAAATAATTGCGATTTGGCCAAACTTTTTTTGGCTTTAGAAATAACGATCGGTTCGTTGTGTCTAACTAGTATGAGTATGGGAAGAGATTTGTAGAGTTTTAAGATCGACTTTTTTAATATGACCCTAAATTTGTGTGTTATGGTGGTAAAATCTTAGTGATTTGGTCCAACATTTTGGACCTTGAATATAACTTCCTGCTCGTTGTGTCTAACTAGTATGACTATGTGAGTAGATTTTTATGGTTTTGAGGTCGACTTTTTGAGTATGAGCCTATTTTGTTTTGATTTACCATGAATGTGAGAGAGACAGAGAGAGAGAGAGAGAGAGAGAGAGAGAGAGAGAGTTTCGCTGGTAGATACTTTGTGTGGCTTGATGATAGGACCTGAAGAGATGACATTTTGGACCTTGAATATAACTTCCTGCTCGTTGTGTCTAACTAGTATGACTATGTGAGTAGATTTTTATGGTTTTGAGGTCGACTTTTTTAGTATGAGCCTATTTTGTTTTGGTTTACCATGAATGTGTGTGAGAGAGAGAGAATTTCGCTGGTTGATACTTTGTGTGGCTTGATGATAGGACCTGAAGGGATGATGATGGTGTTGAGGGTGGCACATGATGATGATGTGTCACTTTGTGTGTCTTGGTGATGATGATGATGATGATAGGACATGAAGGGATGGTGATGGTGTTGAGGGTGGCACATGATGATGATGATAGGCCATGAATGGTTGATGATGTTGTTGAGGGTGGCACATGATGATGATAGGACATGAAGGGTTGATGATGGTGTTGAGGGTGGCACAGGATGATGATGATAGGCCATGAAGGGTTGATGATGGTGTTGAGGGTGGCACATGATGATAATGATAGGCCATGAAGGGTTGATGATGTTGTTGAGGGTGGTACATGATGATGATAGGACATGGAGGGTTGATGATGGTGTTGAGGGTGGCACATGATGATGGTGTTGAGGGTGGCACATGATGATGATGATAGGCCATGAAGGGTTGATGATGTTGTTGAGGGTGGTACATGATGATGATAGGACATGAAGGGTTGATGATGGTGTTGAGGGTGGCACATGATGATGATGATAGGCCATTAAGGGTTGATGATGGTGTTGAGGGTGGCACATGATGATGATGATAGGCCATGAAGGGTTGATGATGTTGTTGAGGGTAGTACATGATGATGATAGGACATGAAGGCAGAGGGGGTAGTTCCATTGTCTAAAGATGGCGTTAAGGCAGTCTCGAAAACACTTATGCTAACCTCAACTACACGCAGCCTGCTGTTAACCAGATCAACTACACGCCACACGGTTAAAATTATCAGCAACCGGACAGTAATATATATGATGTATTAATAAAGTTGTGAAATATAGAATTTTGTTTTGCTTTACATTGAATGAGAAAGAGCGAGCGTCACTATTTAATATTAGCACACCTTACTACACGACACATGATGATGTTGGTAGCGATAACACACACGACCAATAATCTTTCCCCAAGAACCGCTATCCTGGCACATGATGTTAGCGATACTACAATAACACACCTATGCCAACCAACCCGTTCCCGCCCGCGAGCTAGTCGTATTTACCTAATCCTTTTCCTAACAATACCCCTTCAACGTCATTGCTTGTCAGCATTTTTTTACATGTCGCCTCATGTCGCCTAATACCCCCCCCCCTCCACCTCACATGCCGACCGCCTCCGAATAATAATCGGTTTGATACTTTGTGTGGTATGTTGGTGATGATAGGACATGAAGGGTTGATGATGGTGTTGAGGGTGGCACATGATCACTAAAAAATGTAGTGCGAGATCCGCGACCCAATCAGTTACGAGATCGCCTATAATTTTAAATTTCCCTTCATTTTAAGTTTTTAAAAATATTGATTTTTCAGCATTATATTTTATTATTTTTAACATAAGTCCGTTTTCTTTTCAATCGGGGTTTTACCTGAGTTGGTTAACTGAAATATCCTGAGCCGGACTGATTGACGGCCGATCTTTTGAATTTACCTGAGTTAATCTCTCAGACACAGTAGACCGTTCGACAAAGTGACGAAGTGGACCGTGTGCTAAGTGCCTGGCCAGTCACGCAGTCCCGTGTTCGAATCCTGGTGGGAGACTATTTTTTTTTTTTTAATTTTTTTTTTAAATATTTCTGAGTTTTTTTTCACAAATACTTATTTGTTAAATAATTCTGCATTTTTACTTTCACAAATATACTCTTTTAAAATACTCTTTCACAAATATCACACCGCGAGAGGCGATCGCGACCCCCGCACGATAAGCCGATTAGCACACGATATTGAATTTACCTGCGTTAATCTCTCAGAAACAGTAGACCGTTTCGACAAACTGACGAACCAAAAAAAAAAATGTCCCCCAAAAAAATAATCAATTTCGAAAAAATAGCGAATTCAAAAAAAATTTTTTTTTTTTTTTGCACGGATTTAGTGCAAGTTTCGTGCAGTATCGGTGCCAAATCTATTGTATTTCGGTGCATGTGCGTGCACTTTTAGAGAGAATTCACAGCCACCCATACTACTTGTGACCCGTCACGCCAAGTGGCGTATAGGGAATATGGTGTTTGTGACCCGTCACGCCAAGTGGCGTATAGAGAATATGGTGTTAGTGACCCGTCACGCCAAGTGGCGTATAGGGAATATGGTGTTTGTGATCATAATTTTTACAGACCTTCGGCACATGATTTTTGGGGTAATGTGGTTGGTATCACGCCCGTGCCGCTTTACTTTCCAGAAAAAATGTGTTGCCCATTAAGGCTGGGTGAACCTGGAAGCCGTCGATCAGGATCGAACTCAACCTCTTGTCTTTAGTAGCCTAGTTCACTAACCACTGAGCAATCGTGGCTCACCCGCTTTCATTGTGATAAGTAGTTTCACAAACAGCTTCATTAATAGAGATATCATTGTGATCATTAGTTTCACAAACAGCTTCATTAATACAGATATCATTGTGATCATTAGTTTCACAAACAGCATCATTAATACAGATATCATTGTGATCATTAGTTTCACAAACAGCATCTTTAATCCAGATATCATTGTGATCATTAGTTTCACAAACAGCATCATTAATACAGATATCATTGTGATCATTAGTTTCACAAACAGCATCTTTAATATAGATATCATTGTGATAAGTAGTTTCACAAAAAGCATCATTAATACAGATATCATTGTGATCATTAGTGTCACAAACAGCATCATTAATACAGATATCACTGTGATCAGTAGTTTCACAAACAGCATCATTAATACAGATATCATTGTGATTAGTAGTTTCACAAACAGCTTCATTAATAAAGATATCATTGTGATTAGTAGTTTCACAAACAGCTTCATTAATACAGATATCATTGTGATCATAATACAGATATCATTGTGATCATTAGTTTCACAAACAGCTTCATTAATACAGATATCATTGTGATCAGTAGTTTCACAAACAGCATCATTAATACAGATATCATTGTGATCATTAGTTTCACAAACAGCATCATTAATACAGATATCATTGTGATCATTAGTTTCACAAACAGCATCATTAATATAGATATCATTGTGATCATTAGTTTCAATAACAGCTTCATTAATACAGATATCATTGTGATCAGTAGTTTCACAAACAGCTTCATTAAAACAGATATCATTGTGATAAGTAGTTTCGCAAACAGCATCATTAATACAGATATCATTGTGATCATTAGTTTCACAAACAGCATCATTAATACAGATATCATTGTGATCATTAGTTTCACAAACATCATCATTAATATAGATATCATTGTGATCATTAGTTTCACAAACAGCTTCATTAATACAGATATCATTGTGATAAGTAGTTTCACAAAAAGCATCATTAATACAGATATCATTGTGATCATTAGTGTCACAAACAGCATCATTAATACAGATATCACTGTGATCAGTAGTTTCACAAACAGCATCATTAATACAGATATCATTGTGATTAGTAGTTTCACAAACAGCTTCATTAATAAAGATATCATTGTGATTAGTAGTTTCACAAACAGCTTCATTAATACAGATATCATTGTGATCATTAGTGTCACAAACAGCATCATTAATACAGATATCATTGTGATCAGTAGTTTCACAAACAGCTTCATTAATACAGATATCATTGTGATCATTAGTTTCACAAACAGCATCTTTAATATAGATATCATTGTGATAAGTAGTTTCACAAAAAGCATCATTAATACAGATATCATTGTGATCATTAGTGTCACAAACAGCATCATTAATACAGATATCACTGTGATCAGTAGTTTCACAAACAGCATCATTAATACAGATATCATTGTGATTAGTAGTTTCACAAACAGCTTCATTAATAAAGATATCATTGTGATTAGTAGTTTCACAAACAGCTTCATTAATACAGATATCATTGTGATCATAATACAGATATCATTGTGATCATTAGTTTCACAAACAGCTTCATTAATACAGATATCATTGTGATCAGTAGTTTCACAAACAGCATCATTAATACAGATATCATTGTGATCATTAGTTTCACAAACAGCATCATTAATACAGATATCATTGTGATCATTAGTTTCACAAACAGCATCATTAATATAGATATCATTGTGATCATTAGTTTCACAAACAGCTTCATTAATACAGATATCATTGTGATCAGTAGTTTCACAAACAGCTTCATTAAAACAGATATCATTGTGATAAGTAGTTTCGCAAACAGCATCATTAATACAGATATCATTGTGATCATTAGTTTCACAAACAGCATCATTAATACAGATATCATTGTGATCATTAGTTTCACAAACATCATCATTAATATAGATATCATTGTGATCATTAGTTTCACAAACAGCTTCTTTAATACAGATATCATTGTGATAAGTAGTTTCACAAAAAGCATCATTAATACAGATATCATTGTGATAAGTAGTTTCGCAAACAGCATCATTAATACAGATATCATTGTGATCATTAGTTTCACAAACAGCATCATTAATACAGATATCATTGTGATCATTAGTTTCACAAACATCATCATTAATATAGATATCACTGTGATCATTAGTTTCACAAATAGCTTCATTATTACAGATATTATTGTGATAAGTAGTTTCACAAAAAGCATCATTAATACAGATATCATTGTGATCATTAGTGTCACAAACAGCATCTTTAATCCAGATATCATTGTGATCATTAGTTTCACAAACAGCATCATTAATACAGATATCATTGTGATCATTAGTTTCACAAACAGCATCTTTAATCCAGATATCATTGTGATCATTAGTTTCACAAACAGCATCATTAATACAGATATCATTGTGATCATTAGTTTCACAAATAGCATCATTAATACAGATATCATTGTGATCATTAGTTTCACAAACAGCATCTTTAATATAGATATCATTGTGATAAGTAGTTTCACAAAAAGCATCATTAATACAGATATCATTGTGATCATTAGTGTCACAAACAGCATCATTAATACAGATATCACTGTGATCAGTAGTTTCACAAACAGCATCATTAATACAGATATCATTGTGATTAGTAGTTTCACAAACAGCTTCATTAATAAAGATATCATTGTGATTAGTAGTTTCACAAACAGCTTCATTAATACAGATATCATTGTGATCATAATACAGATATCATTGTGATCATTAGTTTCACAAACAGCTTCATTAATAAAGATATCATTGTGATCAGTAGTTTCACAAACAGCATCATTAATACAGATATCATTGTGATCATTAGTTTCACAAACAGCATCATTAATACAGATATCATTGTGATCATTAGTTTCACAAACAGCATCATTAATATAGATATCATTGTGATCATTAGTTTCACAAACAGCTTCATTAATACAGATATCATTGTGATCAGTAGTTTCACAAACAGCTTCATTAAAACAGATATCATTGTGATAAGTAGTTTCGCAAACAGCATCATTAATACAGATATCATTGTGATCATTAGTTTCACAAACAGCATCATTAATACAGATATCATTGTGATCATTAGTTTCACAAACATCATCATTAATATAGATATCATTGTGATCATTAGTTTCACAAACAGCTTCATTAATACAGATATCATTGTGATAAGTAGTTTCACAAAAAGCATCATTAATACAGATATCATTGTGATAAGTAGTTTCGCAAACAGCATCATTAATACAGATATCATTGTGATCATTAGTTTCACAAACAGCATCATTAATACAGATATCATTGTGATCATTAGTTTCACAAACATCATCATTAATATAGATATCACTGTGATCATTAGTTTCACAAATAGCTTCATTATTACAGATATTATTGTGATAAGTAGTTTCACAAAAAGCATCATTAATACAGATATCATTGTGATCATTAGTGTCACAAACAGCATCTTTAATCCAGATATCATTGTGATCATTAGTTTCACAAACAGCATCATTAATACAGATATCATTGTGATCATTAGTTTCACAAACAGCATCTTTAATCCAGATATCATTGTGATCATTAGTTTCACAAACAGCATCATTAATACAGATATCATTGTGATCATTAGTTTCACAAATAGCATCGTTAATACAGATATCATTGTGATCATTAGTTTCACAAACAGCATCTTTAATATAGATATCATTGTGATAAGTAGTTTCACAAAAAGCATCATTAATACAGATATCATTGTGATCATTAGTGTCACAAACAGCATCATTAATACAGATATCACTGTGATCAGTAGTTTCACAAACAGCATCATTAATACAGATATCATTGTGATTAGTAGTTTCACAAACAGCTTCATTAATACAGATATCATTGTGATTAGTAGTTTCACAAACAGCTTCATTAATACAGATATCATTGTGATCATAATACAGATATCATTGTGATCATTAGTTTCACAAACAGCTTCATTAATACAGATATCATTGTGATCAGTAGTTTCACAAACAGCATCATTAATACAGATATCATTGTGATCATTAGTTTCACAAACAGCATCATTAATACAGATATCATTGTGATCATTAGTTTCACAAACAGCATCATTAATATAGATATCATTGTGATCATTAGTTTCACAAACAGCTTCATTAATACAGATATCATTGTGATCGGTAGTTTCACAAACAGCTTCATTAAAACAGATATCATTGTGATAAGTAGTTTCGCAAACAGCATCATTAATACAGATATCATTGTGATCATTAGTTTCACAAACAGCATCATTAATACAGATATCATTGTGATCATTAGTTTCACAAACATCATCATTAATATAGATATCATTGTGATCATTAGTTTCACAAACAGCTTCATTAAAACAGATATCATTGTGATAAGTAGTTTCGCAAACAGCATCATTAATACAGATATCATTGTGATCATTAGTTTCACAAACAGCATCATTAATACAGATATCATTGTGATCATTAGTTTCACAAACATCATCATTAATATAGATATCATTGTGATCATTAGTTTCACAAACAGCATCATTAATACAGATATCATTGTGATCATTAGTTTCACAAACATCATCATTAATATAGATATCACTGTGATCATTAGTTTCACAAATAGTTTCATTATTACAGATATCATTGTGATAAGTAGTTTCACAAAAAGCATCATTAATACAGATATCATTGTGATCATTAGTGTCACAAACAGCATCATTAATACAGATATCATTGTGATCAGTAGTTTCACAAACAGCATCATTAATACAGATATCATTGTGATTAGTAGTTTCACAAACAGCTTCATTAATAAAGATATCATTGTGATTAGTAGTTTCACAAACAGCTTCATTAATACAGATATCATTGTGATCATAATACAGATATCATTGTGATCATTAGTTTCACAAACAGCTTCATTAATACAGATATCATTGTGATCAGTAGTTTCACAAACAGCATCATTAATACAGATATCATTGTGATCATTAGTTTCACAAACAGCATCATTAATACAGATATCATTGTGATTAATAGTTTCACAAAAAGCTTCATTAATACAGATATCATTGTGATCATAATACAGATATCATTGTGATCAGTAGTTTCACAAACAGCATCATTAATACAGATATCATTGTGATCAGTAGTTTCACAAACAACATCATTAATACAGATATCATTGTGATTAGTAGTTTCATAATCAGCTTCATTAATACAGATATCATTGTGATTAGTAGTTTCACAAACAGCATCATTAATACAGATATCATTGTGATTAGTAGTTTCACAAACAGCTTCATTAATACAGATATCATTGTGATTAGTAGTTTCACAAACAGCATCATTAATACAGATATCATTGTGATCATTAGTTTCACAAACAGCTTCATTAATACAGATATCATTGTGATAAGTAGTTTCACAAACAGCATCATTAATACAGATATCATTGTGATAAGTAGTTTCACAAACAGCATCATTAATACAGATATCATTGTGATCATTAGTGTCACAAACAGCATCATTAATACAGATATCATTGTGATCTGTAGTTTAACAAACAGCATCATTAATACAGATATCATTGTGATCAGTAGTTTCACAAACAGCATCATTAATACAGATATCATTGTGATCAGTAATCCTTATTAAGCAAACGTTTATTATGATAAACATTACCATAGATAACATTCTTTTGAGATCATTGATGTGATAACCATTATTAAAGTTATTATCAATATGGTATGTATTGTTATGTGCAAGATTATTGTAATTACTAACTTTATCATTATCGTGGTTATTAATGTATCTTTACAATTACTGTGATTATCATGAAAGATTTACATTCTCTATATTACCATGTATGTGAATCATGGACAATAGGACAACAGACAATAGAATCACTGGAGTCTGTAGAAATGTGGTTTTACAGAAGAATGTTGAGAATACCATGAACAGCTAAGAAGAGTAATGAAAACGTTCTGAAAGAGGTCAAAGCAAAAAGAGAGCTAATTTCCAATATTAGGAAGAAACAATCATCATTTTTTGGCCGTGTAATGAGAAAGGAACAGCTGGAATATATTGTAACAACTGGAAAAATTTAGGGGTAAAGAGATAGAGAGAAGCAAAGAAAAAAAAATACCAGACAGCTTAAGAGAATCGCTTGGCAGAAGGTCAACAACAGAAATGATAAATAGATATCGGGATCGAAAGTTGTGGAGAGACATGATCACCTACGCCAGCAGGCCCGGTACTTGATGATGATGATATTGCAATGACACCGATAATTCTCTCTTTGGTAGCTGTAGTAACTGACTGAACAGCAGAACAGTGACACGAGACGTGTGTTTAACTAGGAACACGCTCCTAACTAATCAAACTAATACTCATCCAATGTAAAATAGCGAGAAATTAACTTGCTTCATTAACCAGAACTGCCTGCCTTGTTTAGTAAATATCGAATTTAGCTACAGCTATAATTAGCCTTGCAATCGGGACAGTGTCGAGTTGAACAGCTGTGTAGAAGGTATCAGAAGATATAACTAGCGTTTGTCACGAGAGCTGGGACAGCTAACTGTTGTAGCCTGGTTCTCGGATGTTGACCAAGGTAATACACATTTTCACCTGACTTCATGAGAGAGTCTGGAATCCTTTTCTGATTGAGACTTGATCGCAGATATATATATATATATATATATATATATATATATATATATATATATATATATATATATATATATACACTTTTTGTGTGCGTCTGTGTGTGAAGGTATAAATATAAATGGAAATGTGAAATGTTATCAACTTACTGCATGATTGTAGCATAACTTGTGAAATGTTATCAACTTGATGCATGATTGTAGCATAACTTGTGAAATGTTATCAACTTACTGCATGATTGTAGCATAACTTGTGAAATGGTATCAACTTACTGCATGATTGTAGCATAACTTGTGAAATGTTATCAACTTACTGCATGATTGTAGCATAACTTGTGAAATGTTATCAACCAACTGCATGATTGTAGCATAACTTGTGAAATGTTATCAACTTACTGCATGATTGTAGCATAACTTGTGAAATGTTATCAACTTACTGCATGATTGTAGCATAATTTGTGAAATGTTATCAACTTACTGCATGATTGTAGCATAACTTGTGAAATGTTATCAACTTACTGCATGATCGTAGCATACCTTGTGAAATGTTATCAACTTGATGTATGATCGTAGCCGAACTTGTGAAATGTTATCAACTTGATGTATGATCGTAGTCGAACTTGTGAAATGTTATTCACTTGATGTATGATCGTAGTCGAACTTGTGAAATGTTATCAACTTGAGGTATGATCGTAGCCGAACTTGTGAAATGTTATCAACTTGATGTATGATCGTAGCCGAACTTGTGAAATGTTATCAACTTGATGTATGATCGTAGCCGAACTTGTGAAATGTTATTCACTTGATGTATGATCGTAGTCGAACTCATAAAGAGAAACATGTTTTTGTTGCTGGTGGGCATAGCAATAACCCTACAGTGGATACCAACATACTTGTGGCAGCAAGTTCAAGGACATCATCGATGAGTTTTCAAATTCGAGAGGAATCGTTGAACAGCCTAACTGAACCTAGATCTTCACAGAAATAAAGACATTTCTGGAACAAGCCGTGACATGGAAGAGAGTTAGTTTCTCTTAGGTCGAAGACAGCACGTAGACGTCACATACACTACACATAGACGAAAATACACGACACATAGACCATAGACGGCACATACACGATACATAGACGGCACGTACACGACACACAGACGACACATAGACGACACATAGACGTCACATAGACATCACGTACACGACACATAGACGGCTTCACATGTCTAACAATTCACTGCGATATCTTGTTTATTCTGAAACCCATAGTTGAGCCCTCTCTAAAGAAGAGACAATAGACAACACTGCAACACTTCTGCTGTCCCCTATATCTCTTACCCCACTCTGCGACATCTCAATCATTCCTCCACTAGACCACAAGTCCGCTGTCCCCTATATCTTTTACCCCACTGCGACATCTCAATTTTTCCTCTACTAGACCACAAGTCCGCTGTCCCCTATATCTTTTACCCCACTCTGCGACATCTCAATCTTTCCTCTACTAGACCACAAGTCCGCTGTCCCCTATATCTTTTACCCCACTCTGCGATATCTCAATCTTTCCTCCACTAGACCACAAGTCCGCTGTCCCCTATATCTTTTACCCCACTCTGCGACATCTCAATCTTTCCTCCACTAGACCACAAGTCCGATGTCCCCTATATCTCTTACCCCACTCTGCGACATCTCAATCTTTCCTCTACTAGACCACAAGTCCGCTGTCCCCTATATCTTTTACCCCACTCTGCGACATCTCAATCTTTCCTCTACTAGACCACAAGTCCGCTGTCCCCTATATCTCTTACCCCACTCTGCGACATCTCAATCTTTCCTCTACTATAGCTCGTTTCAAATCACTTGCCCAACTTCAAAACGCTATTGCTCAGTAACCGTTTGTTAAAAACTGTTGAAATTTTCCAAATGCTATTAGAATGCAAAAGACCCTTTAAATGTATATTTAACCAATATCTTGCAGCTGCAGTTTTCTTAAAGCGGTGAATTTCTTTGATGTTTGTCAAAATTGTAAATTGTGAACCCCTAAATAATAGAAATTACCGTAGTTGCTGGTCTATGATTAATTTTCACTAGGTAAAGGCGTGGCCGTAATGGGGAAATACCAGGAGAATTATTGTCTTCTCAGTTCGAGGACGGACGATAATATCAAGGTATACCTGTATGTCCAATTTTCATAGTTGTGTGGTCCTGAAAATGACCGTTTGTTGAACTAATTTAAGGTAATATAGGGGCCAACATTGTGGGGGCTATATACTTTCATTCTGAATCAGACGAGTCTTAAAGATTAATAACTGTTTGGGGTTGAACATTCCACAAACCATCATTTTTCCAATATTCCTCTTCCTGTTTTAAGACGTGGTCTTCGCATTCAGCCCAATAATCTTTGTCTATATTTAATAAAGCGAGATTAGCAAGAGTCTTTACATCGCATATTTTGAATGTTGTATTTTCATCTGCCACTTGTCCTTTTAATTTTGCCCAGATTAGTTCTATTGGATTTAAATGAGCATGGTAAGGTGGCAGCCTCAAACTTATATGACCGTGCTCTTGGATAATCTTATCTATTTGAAAAATCGTTGTCCTTAGTTTTTCCTTTACTAGAGATAGTAATTCAGGTTTTAAGTACATGTTATTAAATTGTATGTGCTCCTTTGTGAGCCATATCTTAATAGCATCTTTTGTACTGGATGACGTCGGGACTTTATCTTCAAGTGCAACAATGTTGTGGTACGCTGCATTGTCCATTATTACGCAAGATGGTCGATCTAGTGATGGGAGAGCAGAATTTTCAATCCAATGTCTAAATATGTGACCATTCATCTCAGAGTGATAATCCCGATTGTCTATGGATTTTGAAAGAAAAATGAGCTCTGCATTCTGTATTAGTCCATGTTGTCGACTACCTGCATGAGCAATTATCAAGCGCTGTCCTTTGCTGCTAGGTATTAATCTCTTAATCTTTCCATCTGATGACTGCCATTCCCTTTGGTTAGTGTGGTGAGCATTGACCCATGTTTCATCCAAGTACACAATATCATAACCTTGCTTGCGCACCTCTTTTACTTCACGTAAGTACTTGCTTCTCATGACTACTATATGTGGCTTCTCACAGATGATGTTTCGTCCATTGGAATACTTTCTAAATGTAAAGCCTGCAGCTCTCACATTCCTCCATAATGTAGACTTTGATATTTCAATACTGTTGTTCTTTTTCAGCGAAACTTTTAATTTTCTTATTGTAACAGTTTCATTCATACCCAACATTTTGCGAATTTCACGTCTACACCTCTGAATGAACGGAAATGGAACACACAATTTCTCAAGTGTCTAATTGTGTCAAAAAAACCACGGCGAAAGCTTGCAAACACGTCAATATTACCGTGTATGGATTTTTACTCGCTATTTTTAACTTAAAATACTGTAAACATTAAGTTTTGACTACATCAATGGGTCGTTATAAATTTATATAAATTAAATAAGCAACAATAATAACCAAATGTTTTTTTTAATGAAATTAATTCCCTGTTGGGTTCTAATCATTATAACTTTACATGCAAATTTTGAACAACTTACAACAAGCGGTTAAAAAGCTAATGATTTTAAAAGTTGGGCACGAGTTATGAAACAAGCTATAGACCACAAGTCCGCTGTCCCCTATATCTCTTACCTCACTCTGCGACATCTCAATGTGCCCTACTCTCGGGTACCCTGTATTCTTCTATCTGTTCTTTGCTCTGTGTGTATTCACACACGGACCTATGTGTGGGAACATCTTGTTATTCGTGCTGTGTGTGCACACATTTTCGCTTTGGTGTGTACCATGGTGTTCATGTTCCTTCTACCCACTGCACAGTTTGCAGGGAAACCTTTTATTCATATTTTTATTCCTCATTCCAGTTCGAAATTATTAATATTTTTTTAAATTATTTATTATGTTTTGTTTTAAATACATATGTGTGTATGTGTGTGTATGTGTGTGTATGCGTGTGTGTATGTGTGTGTATGTGTGTGTATGCGTGTGTATGTGTGCGTGTGTGTGTGTATGTGTGTGTATGCGTGTGTGTGTGTGTGTGTGTGTTGTATTGTTGTTCCTGCTGAAGGTGTTACAGTGTGACTCAGCCATGAAGACTTGGGAAGAGAAGAAGAAACTGACGATAGACAAGAAGAATAAAAGAATGATACGATACGACGATGATAAGAGGTGCTATAGTTGTAGGCGGCAAACAAATGTAATGAAACATGTCTTACGGATTAACAAGGAGACCTCAGTCTACCGAACCCAGACGCGGTGGCGTAACCAACTTTAATATTACAAGAAAATACGTACAGGTGTTCAGCCTCAGCGTAGAAATCCAGACAGATGTTTGTCTCTGGCCGACAATGTTACATAACGTCACGAAGCGGCCGCTGGATTCTCGACACATGCTGATATGAGATAGCTAGTCCAGCCCTGAAACATTCGGAATTGAGCCGCCAATGGGCGTAATCAAAGAGACTCACCGACGACGAGACATCTTTATGTTCAGGTTGGAGGGAAGAAGCTTAGAAAAATTGATGGCTGTCGACAGGACGCCTATAGCAAAAAATTGATGGGTGTCGACAGGACGCCTATAGCAATAAGACTTTGGATATAATTAAAAAGGCGGAGCTAAAGAAATAGTGACTGGAGACGGACGAAGGATAAGCACGTGTATAGATTAGGTTCCCATGGTCCTTAGCCAAGTGGGAGCGGCTAAGAGTGGCACAAAAAGCCCCGGAGAAGACTTAGACGAGGTTAGAGCTTGCAACTTACACTTACACTTAGAACTTGAACACTTGAGAACTTGAGAGCTTAGACTTACACTTAGAGGAGAACTACACACACAGAGCAAAGGAGAACAGATACCTGCCTCAAGGTAGAAGATAGAGTTAGGAAATAAACAAATGTAATAGTTCGTTTAGAGAATTTTTGTGATACGTTTGGACTTAGGAAGCATAATAGTTTGAAAGAAGTCCAACGGTAGTAACTAGAGTTAAAGACAAGATATTAGTAAGTTCCTCAGGATTGCTAGATAGAGATATGCCTGTACTAACAAGAACACGAATACGATCACGAAGTTACTTATGATAACCATCGCCAGTCGGCACCATCAAGTAACGACAGATTTTATAAGAGAATTTTGAAACATGTTGAGTGAATCAGAGACATTGTCAAACTATTGTAAAACCACATGTAGAAGTCACTAATAAAGATTGTTTATCTTGTTCGAAAACTATATGATGAGTTGTGTGTGTCACTATAGATATATATATATATATATATATATATATATATATATATATATATATATATATATATGAAATGAAAGTAACAAGATATGAAAGGACAATAACAAGTTATATAAACAGCTAAAAAGAGATTCGTCAACAACGAAACATCAAAAGACTGCCACAAAGGCCAATAGCGCCGAAACGTTGTTCTAATTTATTTCGTCCACTTATTAGGCAAAACTTTAACTATACCGTATTTTCTATTTTTTTTCTAACAAATATTTCTTCTTATTTCTCCTCTACAGAAGTGATCTGAACAAAAATGTTTACTCATAAAATAGGACTGAATTTATTCACAGTTCATCTGACCAGTAACACCACAAAGTAGACAACATCAGCTACGTACTCAGCTCTTGGCTGCTCACACATAATTAACATGGATTATTCATCTCTCCTACTACAGCTGAAACTGATCTCCTACAACCGATCTCCTTGCTCACACATAATGAATATGAAAAATACTCAGCTTTTTTACTAAAGCTGAATCAGTTAGCGAGCTCTTTGCTCGCACATCCTCACATTAAGACTTCACTTGTCCAACCAACACTAATCAATGGCTGGACTCTAGCTCACGCATAACTAACATGAAAACATTCAGCTATTCCACTAAAGCTGAATCAGTCGGCGATCTCCTCGCTCACATATAATGAATATAACAAATACTCAGGTTTTCAACTAAACCTGAATTACTTAGCGATCTCTTTGCTCATACATAATGAATATACAAAGCTGAATTAGTTAGCGATTTCCTTGCTCACACATCCTCACCTTAAGACTTCAACTATCCAACTAACACTAATCAATGGCTTAATTCTGACTTACACATAACTAACATGAACATTTAACACGACACATTTGAAGATTAGTAAGCCATAATGGCTACCGCCTTCCGGAGATCCTGCTCCTAGGCCTACCGTATGAGTAAAACTCTCCTCTAACTGAACTCTCTTAAAATCCCGAGAATTCGTTATTCTAAATGAGCTAATGCCTCACTCACTCCCCGTCAAATGTCCACGTTTTCCTGAATCACTCACTCACTCCCCGTCAAATGTCCACGTTTTCCTGAATCACTCACTCACTCCCCGTCAAATGTCAACGTTTTCCTGAATCACTCACTCACTCCCCGTCAAATGTCACGTTTTCCTGAATCACTCTCTCCCCGTCAAATGTCCACATTTTCCTGAATCACTCACTCACTCCCCGTCAAATGTCCACGTTTTCCTGAATCACTCACTCACTCCCCGTCAAATGTCCACATTTTCCTGAATCACTCACTCTCCGTCAAATGTCCACGTTTTCCTGAATCACTCACTCACTCCCCGTCAAATGTCCACGTTTTCCTGAATCACGCACTTACTCTCCGTCAAATGTCCACGTTTTCCTGAATCACTCACTCACTCCCCGTCAAATGTCCACGTTTTCCTGAATCACTCACTCATGTTTTTGTTACACATTCTCACACTGCCACTGTTACAATGGCCCCTCAGACGGTACTTGCACGACTAACTGTGACAAACCTGGGAGGACCGTAAGCGCGTAGTCCTGTCGTGATACGGGCCAGTTTATATATATCAGCCTTTAATGGGTATGGGATATTTATGCCAATCTATGTCGGCTTGACGTTATACCGACCATAGAGCGTCACTGGTTATTGAAAAATAAGTCAGAATTACCACAACAGTGTTAGAACTATCCAGCTATATTGGGCTTGTTATCAGTAAAACAACATGTAATTATTGATTGCTTCATTTACCTCCCTTTTCTTGTAGTTTAAACAAAATGTAATTATTGATTGATTCATTTATCTCCCTTTTCTTGTAGTTTAACCCTCATATTGTGAAGATATTTTTCAGTTTCATATTATGAACTATTTCATGTTGAAATAGAATTTCATTTCAACGTAAAAACTGGGATATTGTTTTAAAAATGAACTTGTTTTTCACATTTTGTGCATTCGAGTTCCTGTACATGAGTGCATCACCGCGTTTTTGTTGTTCCCTTCCTGTTAATGGAAACACGTATTTGAATTAATGTTCTTCTTATAGCTTTGAATGTTCAATGGATCACAGACGTTCTTCATTTTAGCGTTCATCTTTTAGTTACACGAGGATGCTTTGTATTTCAAGTTTGCGGCAAATCGCCATATAAGCGGCATATCTGCGCCTTTTGGCATGACACGTCAGTCTACGGCATGACACGTCAGTCTTCGGCATGACACCCCCGACTTCGGCATGACACCCCCGACTTCGGTATGACACCCCCGTCTTCGGTTATAACACCCCCGTCTTCGGCATGACACCCCCGTCTTCGGTTATAACACCCCCGTCTTCGGCATGACACCCCCGTCTTCGGTTATAACACCCCCGTCTTCGGCATGACACCCCCGTTTTCGGTATGACACGTCAGTCTTCGTCATGACACCGCCGTCTTCGGAATGACACTCCCGTCTTCGGCATCAATACATTTATAATTTTAACAATTTTGTTCATGTCATCGGTAAATTTGTTATCTACTTTTTATCTTTTACTTCCAAAAAAAAAATTATTTAACATGAGCAGAGTGCAAACGAGACTTCATATATCTCGCCGTTATCCGAGTGAGCTAGACATCAGATCCCACTGCCCAGAGACAGTGTGAGGGTCAAGCCACGGATTCAAAGAGGCGAACCTCCACCGTCTGTGACCGCACCGACAGAGCACTCAGGTTTGCTGTCAAGTTTTAAGAGTTGGAACGTGCCGGAACTTCTGTCAACGAAACGCTTCAGATTTTAACAAACTCGGGAAACATTTGACAAGAAATTAAAAACTATGTTTGCTCACACTGTATACAACGACTAGTACAATTATGTTTACCAGTTTGTATTTGGCGCCAAATTTATTTTAAAAATAATAATAAGTTACAATGCGTGCAGTGATGGACACACTCTACATAGCCATACATTTACAGCACTCTCGTGATCTCGTCATGAACCGTCATATGCGTTGTTCTATTCTATTCATGGTATGAGCATCACGTGAACTTACCATATCCGCTACACACGTCACATCTCCCACCAAAGAGCTTTGACAAATTCTGTTAAAAGGTCGACTACCCTGCAGACCTAATCGGCACACAGGCGAACAACAAGATACATTATTTTATGAAAGGAAGTAGGTCTTTTCATCTTTAAGCTTCATGAGCAGTAGACAATCTGAGCATAAAGAGGAGTGAGTTTGGAGAAGATAGTACAAAATCTTCCAAAAATGTGAATCGTTCTTCTGATGTACAACGGGTTATGACAACTTGAAATGAAAAATGCAAAATTACATTCAGTCTAAGGAAGAAACTCATATGCCAGAAAAAAAGAAAGTTATTTTCGCTAAAACTGGAGTAAAGAACTAACGAAGATGTCTTGGATGTGGAACATATGTAGAACAGGTTTCTTCTTCTAACTTCCTCATTCAATCTCATTAGCATAACTGACACAGATTTGGTTCAATCGAGAACATAGAAGAAAAGAGCGTTAAGGGAATAAAATATGAATACTTAATATCATGTACTATTAATAATATATCATTAATAAAGAGACGTTAAATTGTCTAAAATTGTCCCCACATGTGTTGCGGACCTTGTGCGCTGTGCTGAGATCTTTATGTGATAAAGAAACAAAAAGATGTCTCTGCTCGAGCACTCAATTGTTTTCTAAATTGTTGTCCTGGTTATCTCACAATTTACTTCCACATTTTCCCATCTCTTCGACCGATCATTCCCTTTTCTCGGAAATACTTCAGTAATAAAACAATGGACCTCAGAAATCTACTTTAAAACCAACGTTGACCCTACTGGACTATCAAACACGTAAATATCATTTGTGCTGTCCGCTTGTCGACTGTAACATAGAAACGATTGACTGACTGGCTCTACCAGACGTCGTTACTGAAGCTGTTTCTGTCGTTAGTCTGGCAGCTCTGTTTACTGCCAGCACAGCCCTTTTCACAGTCAATATTGTCAGCTCTGTTTAAGTCAGCACAGCCCTGTTCACAGTCAACATTGTCAGCTCTGTTTAAGTCAGCACAGCCCTGTTCACAGTCAACATTGTCAGCTCTGTTTAAGTCAGCACAGCCCTGTTCACAGTCAACATTGTCAGCTCTGTTTACTGCCAGCACAGCCCTTTTAACAGTCAACATTGTCGGCTCTGTTTAAGTCAGCACAGCCCTGTTCACAGTCAACATTGTCAGCTCTGTCTACTGTCAGCACAGCCCTGTTCACAGTCAACATTGTCAGCTCTGTTTACTGTCAGCACAGCCCTGTTCACAGTCAACATTGTCAGCTCTGTTTAAGTCAGCACAGCCCTGTTCACAGTCAACATTGTCAGCTCTGTTTAAGTCAGCACAGCACTGTTCACAGTCAACATTGTCAGCTCTGTTTAAGTCAGCTCAGCCCTTTTCACAGTCAACATTGTCAGCTCTGTTTAAGTCAGAACAGCCCTGTTCACAGTCAACATTGTCAGCTCTGTTTAAGTCAGCACAGCCCTGTTCACAGTCAACATTGTCAGCTCTGTCTACTGTCAGCACAGCCCTGTTCACAGTCAACATTGTCAGCTCTGTTTACTGTCAGCACAGCCCTGTTCACAGTCAACATTGTCAGCTCTGTTTAAGTCAGCGCAGCCCTGTTCACAGTCAACATTTTCAGCTTTGTTTAAGTCAGCACATCCCTGTTCACAGTCAACATTGTCGGCTCTGTTTACTGTCAGCACAGCCCTGTTCACAGTCAACATTGTCAGCTCTGTTTAAGTCAGCACAGCCCTGTTCACAGTTAACATTGTCAGCTCTGTTTAAGTCAGCACAGCCCTGTTCACAGTCAACATTTTCAGCTCTGTTTAAGTCAGCACAGCCCTGTTCACAGTCAACATTGTCAGCTCTGTTTAAGTCAGCACAGCCCTGTTTAGAGTCAACATTGTCAGCTCTGTTTAAGTCAGCACAGCCCTGTTCACAGTCAACATTGTCAGCTCTGTTCCTGTCTAAAGAAAGTGCTGCTTGCTAACAGAAACGGTCAGAAAAGAAAACAATCGACTTTATACAAAACAGACATTCCGTGGGACCACCTATTTGACTTTTTGTGAAAGATGAGGGACACGCAGACATTCCGTGGGACCGTCTGCTTGACTTTTTGTGAAAGATGAGGGACACGCATCCAAATAGCTCCACCACTCCCCATCTTGTCAAACGTAACACATTCCCCTGAACCTTTAACTCCTAAAAGCCCCCACATCAATCAAGCAGAATTCGACGTCGGCTATTTAGCTGACGACGACCTGAAAAACTGGCCAAATAGTTTAATGCCAGCATTCAGAGTGGCCAGATTAAGAAGTGGTGTCACGGCTACTTACTAGCGCTACCGAAGCCAAACAAGGACCATTCTCAGATCAGTGCCTACAGAATCATCTCGAGGCAGAACACTGCGGGCAAGCTGATGGGACGAAATAATTGCCCGTGTCCTCACCTATCACCCTGAACAGATACGTGCGTTCCCACCCACACTCTGAGGTTATAGACATAAGAAAGAGACACAGCTCAATGTGGCAGTCTTTGCATATGACGTATTTGAAGGCTTCCACAGACGAGAGGAGACATGTGCTGCTGCTATAGATCTGGAGGATGCATACAACAGGGTACCATTTGAATACCTCATGCATATGTTTCTCAAACTGGCGGTGCACCCCTTCCTCTAGATCGGTGCGGCACTGTTTCAGAGGAAGGTGATACTCAAATGTGGAGTTGGTCATCCGAGCCAACATCCATTTGTCCAGGGCTGCTAGAAGGCTCACCATTGTCACCAGTTCTATTTAACGTGTACACAATAACGATCATGGAACAGTAGCTGGATGGGAGGGGAAGAACTATGACTTTTGCTGATGATATTCTGGTATATCGACAGGGTAGGGACAGACGGGAAATCACCTCCACAATGCAAAACGAATTCGATCGCATCTTTGTCTGGTGTGGAATGCCAGGTGCCTCGGTTAATCCTAATAAAGAATCAGTTTCATGGTTCTCCCTTAACAATCATATCGTTAACACGGAAACACCGGTGGTACGAATGGGAGCTGATGAGGTGACCAGGGACAGGGTGATGACGTACCTCGGAGTTAAGTTTGATCGCAGTCTGTTTTCGGTGCCAGATCGACTGTTTGATAGCACAATCCCGCATAAGGATTAGTCGCATTGAGGGTCATGGCAGCTGCTAACATCGAGCAAAGGCTACTTACCCTTCTGTTCCAGTGACTAGTCCTTGCACCAATCGAGTATGCCCTGGCAGTTCTTACAGTCAATACGACGCAAATTGACAAGCTGAAGAAAATACAGAATGAAGCTATGCGCATTATCTAGGGGTGTAGGAGGGACACTCCCTAAGTAGCAATGGGGTATCTTTTTGACTTTCCAGCCATGAATGACAAGATCAAGATCTGGAGGCCACGAACTTACCTGAAGTGCAGATAATGAGCGTCCATTGCATCATGAGCTCAACACAGGGAAGGGTGTCAGGATAAAAAGAGCCAAATCATGGGTGGGCCGAGCAGATGATGTCATCAAACAGGTCTGTGTGCTTACCAATATCAACGCTGGCGAGGAGTGGATACCGGTACCTACGTCATTCAGAGGGACATTCTCGTGTATTGTCACACTCGACAGGAAATGTAGGGAACAGAACTCAGTCGTGGTCAATGCGGAGGTCAACGGTCTCATCTGGGATAATAGAACAAAGAAGTATGTGTTAGCACTCGGAAAAATTGACAGACAAACAACAATAGAAAAAAACGAAGAGCAATATATGGTTCGAAGTGGGATCGAACCCGTACTCAGTGGCACCGCGCCTTGCCACGAGAAGCCGAACGCTTGGTACACTGCCACGCAGCCAACTAAAAAATTGGCTATTGCAGTAGTGTCTTCCACGAAAGGCGATCTCAATGACTATAGCATAGGGTAACGATCACAGACCGGAAATAAATTGTATATTTGTACTTTCCTATTAATGCAAGTATCTCCCAGTAGGGCTGAATACTTGTGTTGTAGACAAACATTTATTGGACGAAACAGCACGAATAGTAGTTCCCAGTGGTTATATACTGGGTACAAATAATAATACATAAATATTATTATATGGGGAACTTCCGAGGCGATAATAGGGAATAATAGAACAAAGAAGTATGTGTTAGCACTCGGAAAAATTGACAGACAAACAACAATAGAAAAAAACGAAGAACAATATATGGTCCGAAGTGGGATCGAACCCGTACTCAGTGGCACCGCGCCTTGCCACGAGAAGCCGAACGCTTGGTACACTGCCACGCAGCCAACTAAAAAATTGGCTATTGCAGTAGTGTCTTCCACGAAAGGCGATCTCAATGACTATAGCATAGGGTAACGATCACAGACCGGAAATAAATTGTATATTTGTACTTTCCTATTAATGCAAGTATCTCCCAGTAGGGCTGAATACTTGTGTTGTAGACAAACATTTATTGGACGAAACAGCACGAATAGTAGTTCCCAGTGGTTATATACTGGGTACAAATAATAATACATAAATATTATTATATGGGGAACTTCCGAGGCGATAATAGGGAATAATAGAACAAAGAAGTATGTGTTAGCACTCGGAAAAATTGACAGACAAACAACAATAGAAAAAAACGAAGAACAATATATGGTCCGAAGTGGGATCGAACCCGTACTCAGTGGCACCGCGCCTTGCCACGAGAAGCCGAACGCTTGGTACACTGCCACGCAGCCAACTAAAAAATTGGCTATTGCAGTAGTGTCTTCCACGAAAGGCGATCTCAATGACTATAGCATAGGGTAACGATCACAGACCGGAAATAAATTGTATATTTGTACTTTCCTATTAATGCAAGTATCTCCCAGTAGGGCTGAATACTTGTGTTGTAGACAAACATTTATTGGACGAAACAGCACGAATAGTAGTTCCCAGTGGTTATATACTGGGTACAAATAATAATACATAAATATTATTATATGGGGAACTTCCGAGGCGATAATAGGGAATAATAGAACAAAGAAGTATGTGTTAGCACTCGGAAAAATTGACAGACAAACAACAATAGAAAAAAACGAAGAACAATATATGGTCCGAAGTGGGATCGAACCCGTACTCAGTGGCACCGTGCCTTGCCACGAGAAGCCGAACGCTTGGTACACTGCCACGCAGCCAACTAAAAAATTGGCTATTGCAGTAGTGTCTTCCACGAAAGGCGATCTCAATGACTATAGCATAGGGTAACGATCACAGACCGGAAATAAATTGTATATTTGTACTTTCCTATTAATGCAAGTATCTCCCAGTAGGGCTGAATACTTGTGTTGTAGACAAACATTTATTGGACGAAACAGCACGAATAGTAGTTCCCAGTGGTTATATACTGGGTACAAATAATAATACATAAATATTATTATATGGGGAACTTCCGAGGCGATAATAGGGAATAATAGAACAAAGAAGTATGTGTTAGCACTCGGAAAAATTGACAGACAAACAACAATAGAAAAAAACGAAGAACAATATATGGTCCGAAGTGGGATCGAACCCGTACTCAGTGGCACCGCGCCTTGCCACGAGAAGCCGAACGCTTGGTACACTGCCACGCAGCCAACTAAAAAATTGGCTATTGCAGTAGTGTCTTCCACGAAAGGCGATCTCAATGACTATAGCATAGGGTAACGATCACAGACCGGAAATAAATTGTATATTTGTACTTTCCTATTAATGCAAGTATCTCCCAGTAGGGCTGAATACTTGTGTTGTAGACAAACATTTATTGGACGAAACAGCACGAATAGTAGTTCCCAGTGGTTATATACTGGGTACAAATAATAATACATAAATATTATTATATGGGGAACTTCCGAGGCGATAATAGGGAATAATAGAACAAAGAAGTATGTGTTAGCACTCGGAAAAATTGACAGACAAACAACAATAAAAAAAACGAAGAACAATATATGGTCCGAAGTGGGATCGAACCCGTACTCAGTGGCACCGCGCCTTTCCACGAGAAGCCGAACGCTTGGTACACTGCAACGCAGCCAACTAAAAAATTGGCTATTGCAGTAGTGTCTTCCACGAAAGGCGATCTCAATGACTATAGCATAGGGTAACGATCACAGACCGGAAATAAATTGTATATTTGTACTTTCCTATTAATGCAAGTATCTCCCAGTAGGGCTGAATACTTGTGTTGTAGACAAACATTTATTGGACGAAACAGCACGAATAGTAGTTCCCAGTGGTTATATACTGGGTACAAATAATAATACATAAATATTATTATATGGGGAACTTCCGAGGCGATAATAGGGAATAATAGAACAAAGAAGTATGTGTTAGCACTCGGAAAAATTGACAGACAACAAACTACAAAAAAAAAAACGAAGAACAATATATGGTCCGAAGTGGGATCGAACCCGTACTCAGTGGCACCGCGCCTTGCCACGAGAAGCCGAACGCTTGGTACACTGCCACGCAGCCAACTAAAAAATTGGCTATTGCAGTAGTGTCTTCCACGAAAGGCGATCTCAATGACTATAGCATAGGGTAACGATCACAGACCGGAAATAAATTGTATATTTGTACTTTCCTATTAATGCAAGTATCTCCCAGTAGGGCTGAATACTTGTGTTGTAGACAAACATTTATTGGACGAAACAGCACGAATAGTAGTTCCCAGTGGTTATATACTGGGTACAAATAATAATACATAAATATTATTATATGGGGAACTTCCGAGGCGATAATAGGGAATAATAGAACAAAGAAGTATGTGTTAGCACTCGGAAAAATTGACAGACAAACAACAATAGAAAAAAACGAAGAACAATATATGGTCCGAAGTGGGATCGAACCCGTACTCAGTGGCACCGCGCCTTGCCACGAGAAGCCGAACGCTTGGTACACTGCCACGCAGCCAACTAAAAAATTGGCTATTGCAGTAGTGTCTTCCACGAAAGGCGATCTCAATGACTATAGCATAGGGTAACTCGGAAGTTCCCCATATAATATTATTTATGTATTATTATTTGTACCCAGTATATAACCACTGGGAACTACTATTCGTGCTGTTTCGTCCAATAAATGTTTGTCTACAACACAAGTATTCAGCCCTACTGGGAGATACTTGCATTAATAGGAAAGTACAAATATACAATTTATTTCCGGTCTGTGATCGTTACCCTTTGCTATAGTCATTGAGATCGCCTTTCGTGGAAGACACTACTGCAATAGCCAATTTTTTAGTTGGCTGCGTGGCAGTGTACCAAGCGTTCGGCTTCTCGTGGCAAGGCGCGGTGCCACTGAGTACGGGTTCGATCCCACTTCGGACCATATATTGTTCTTCGTTTTTTTCTATTGTTGTTTGTCTGTCAATTTTTCCGAGTGCTAACACATACTTCTTTGTTCTATTATTCCCTATTATCGCCTCGGAAGTTACCCATATAATAATATTTATGTATTATTATTTGTACCCAGTATATAACCACTGGGAACTACTATTCGTGCTGTTTCGTCCAATAAATGTTTGTCTACAACACAAGTATTCAGCCCTACTGGGAGATACTTGCATTAATAGGAAAGTACAAATATACAATTTATTTCCGGTCTGTGATCGTTACCCTATGCTATAGTCATTGAGATCGCCTTTCGTGGAAGACACTACTGCAATAGCCAATTTTTTAGTTGGCTGCGTGGCAGTGTACCAAGCGTTCGGCTTCTCGTGGCAAGGCGCGGTGCCACTGAGTACGGGTTCGATCCCACTTCGGACCATATATTGTTCTTCGTTTTTTTCTATTGTTGTTTGTCTGTCAATTTTTCCGAGTGCTAACACATACTTCTTTGTTCTATTATTCCCTATTATCGCCTCGGAAGTTCCCCATATAATAATATTTATGTATTATTATTTGTACCCAGTATATAACCACTGGGAACTACTATTCGTGCTGTTTCGTCCAATAAATGTTTGTCTACAACACAAGTATTCAGCCCTACTGGGAGATACTTGCATTAATAGGAAAGTACAAATATACAATTTATTTCCGGTCTGTGATCGTTACCCTATGCTATAGTCATTGAGATCGCCTTTCGTGGAAGACACTACTGCAATAGCCAATTTTTTAGTTGGCTGCGTGGCAGTGTACCAAGCGTTCGGCTTCTCGTGGCAAGGCGCGGTGCCACTGAGTACGGGTTCGATCCCATTCGGACCATATATTGTTCTTCGTTTTTTCTATTGTTGTTTGTCTGTCAATTTTTCCGAGTGCTAACACATACTTCTTTGTTCTATTATTCCCTATTATCGCCTCGGAAGTTCCCCATATAATAATATTTATGTATTATTATTTGTACCCAGTATATAACCACTGGGAACTACTATTCGTGCTGTTTCGTCCAATAAATGTTTGTCTACAACACAAGTATTCAGCCCTACTGGGAGATACTTGCATTAATAGGAAAGTACAAATATACAATTTATTTCCGGTCTGTGATCGTTACCCTATGCTATAGTCATTGAGATCGCCTTTCGTGGAAGACACTACTGCAATAGCCAATTTTTTAGTTGGCTGCGTGGCAGTGTACCAAGCGTTCGGCTTCTCGTGGCAAGGCGCGGTGCCACTGAGTACGGGTTCGATCCCACTTCGGACCATATATTGTTCTTCGTTTTTTTCTATTGTTGTTTGTCTGTCAATTTTTCCGAGTGCTAACACATACTTCTTTGTTCTATTATTCCCTATTATCGCCTCGGAAGTTCCCCATATAATAATATTTATGTAGTATTATTTGTACCCAGTATATAACCACTGGGAACTACTATTCGTGCTGTTTCGTCCAATAAATGTTTGTCTACAACACAAGTATTCAGCCCTACTGGGAGATACTTGCATTAATAGGAAAGTACAAATATACAATTTATTTCCGGTCTGTGATCGTTACCCTATGCTATAGTCATTGAGATCGCCTTTCGTGGAAGACACTACTGCAATAGCCAATTTTTTAGTTGGCTGCGTGGCAGTGTACCAAGCGTTCGGCTTCTCGTGGCAAGGCGCGGTGCCACTGAGTACGGGTTCGATCCCACTTCGGACCATATATTGTTCTTCGTTTTTTTCTATTGTTGTTTGTCTGTCAATTTTTCCGAGTGCTAACACATACTTCTTTGTTCTATTATTCCCTATTATCGCCTCGGAAGTTCCCCATATAATAATATTTATGTATTATTATTTGTACCCAGTATATAACCACTGGGAACTACTATTCGTGCTGTTTCGTCCAATAAATGTTTGTCTACAACACAAGTATTCAGCCCTACTGGGAGATACTTGCATTAATAGGAAAGTACAAATATACAATTTATTTCCGGTCTGTGATCGTTACCCTATGCTATAGTCATTGAGATCGCCTTTCGTGGAAGACACTACTGCAATAGCCAATTTTTTAGTTGGCTGCGTGGCAGTGTACCAAGCGTTCGGCTTCTCGTGGCAAGGCGCGGTGCCACTGAGTACGGGTTCGATCCCACTTCGGACCATATATTGTTCTTCGTTTTTTTCTATTGTTGTTTGTCTGTCAATTTTTCCGAGTGCTAACACATACTTCTTTGTTCTATTATTCCCTATTATCGCCTCGGAAGTTCCCCATATAATAATATTTATGTATTATTATTTGTACTCATCTGCGATAACACCGATGAGAAAGTTACAGTCATATATACAGATGGATCTGTAACACGACACCAAAGGAGTGCATGGGCATTTACAGCACGCTCGGCGGGCAGAATAGTCAAGGAAGACAGTGGTGCATACGTTATGACCACAAGTAGAATGACGATGAATGTGATGGCAGTGACCAGGGCATTCATCTGGTTAAAGTCACAAAACTACACCCACGCCTGCATACTGAATGATTCAATGAGCATGATAAGAAAAGTGGAGGCGGATTCTGTACGTATGCAATGGGTAGAGTCATTGCAGAAGTCAAAATACGTAAGGTCACTTTTGTTTACGTCACAGGACATGCGGGAGTATGGGGAAAGGAAAGAGATGACAGGTTGGCTAGCTGCGCTATTGTTGATAACGATAAAAGAACGGATCTGGGGACATCATCAATGCCCTCCGAGATGTGAGAAGGGCAAAGGACTTTGACAACCATAAGTCCGCGTGACTCCTTCGGATGGAAGCGATGGGAGTTAAGATATAGCACAGCCAGAAACGAGAAACTTAGTGGGCGTGTAAGAAGACTTATCAACCAACACAGAACTGGAATCGTCAGTCGCTGGACACTGCGGGAATTGCTGAGGAAGAGATTCGAGCATCTATGGACATGTTCGGAGCGCAATGAAGATGCCCAGCAAATAACTCAATAACTGAATCAGATTTAAATGTGGTTAATGTCACAGACTAATATATCTGGCCAGTAATATAGACAAAGAGGGAGGAACAGAGAATGGTACCAACATAAGTATATCAAAAACAAGAGGAGCATTCGTTGTACTGGTAAACATATGGAAGTTCAAAGAAATTATGTTAAATACTAAAATAAAAATTGTCAACTCCAACGTTCTGGTCAGTCTTATTATATAGATGTGAAACATGGAGAACCAAAAGAAATGACAATCATGAAGATATCAACTTTCATTAATGAATGATTACGCAGAATAAAAGGATGGAAATGGTAGGACAAAATCACTAACATATAATTATGGAAATATACCAGTCAAATACCAGTGGATAAAGAGATACAGCGAAGACGATGTCGCTGGATAGGACACACATTGCGGAAGCCAACTGAGAGTATTACACAACAGGCCCTTTTCTGGAATCCCCAAGGGAAAAGACAAAGATGAATACCAAGGAATTCTTGGAGAAGACAGATCGAAGCAGAGATGATGATGGGGAAGACATGGAATCATCTTAAACGAATGGCAAGAAACATAATGGCTTGGAAAGTATTTGTTGAAGACCTATGCTCCACAAGGAGCTGAAAGGTAGAAGAAGAAAAAGAATGTCACAGACTGAAATCCCTTCCACAAAATATCAGTTTTATGTGTGGTTGAAGAAACCAGACTCAGAACGTCTTTATCCATAAATGCTGAACAATTTTCGGGTTTTGAACTTCAATTCCCATTTGAAATGAAAATCTCTGTAGACTTCAATCGTGTTTCCATTTGTTTGTCTACTGTCCAGGATTCGTTTCCATATGTCAGAATTGGCTCTATAGCACAGATGAACTCACTTTCTCACTTTTGTTGACATAGACTTGTTTCACAGGATGTTTTTAATTTTCTGAAAAAAAACTATTTTGGCCTGTGCTATTCTTATTTTATTTCTGGAGTGTTGGGACTGGTTGGTCTCGGGGCAAGACGTCGGTCTTGAGACAGAGAAGTTGTGAGTTCAAATCCCAGCTACACCGGTTCGGATTTTTATTTATGATTTCTCTCTGCGGCAACCACCCCTGGTCTCGGCAGCGAGGCCCAGCTTGAAACGTCAATTACTCATTGACGGAAAAAATATGAGCACCTCCGAATTCGGAGTTATCTGCCTGTGTGGCGAGGGACCGGTATTCACACGGCTCTCAGGAAAACACGGATTAACACGCAAAATTCAGTTCCTAGAATCTAGGGACATCGCCAGAGGTGAGCGAATGCGAACGACAAAAAATATCTGTGCCGTGTCTTCCGTCTGATGTTACTGAGGTACATGCACTTTCCTCTCTATTGTTTGTGCATTTTACACATTGTCATGTTTTAATTTAATGTAATTGTTGGGACATTTAACTGTGTTATTTTTAACTTAATTCCAATGTAATTGCTATTTAAGTTTAGGGATATTTGTTTATGGTTTGGGAACTGATTATTTCACTTTCTAGGATTTCTGATGGGGCAAACGGATTCCGACATGAAACTGTTGGAGAACATTCTGGAGAACTTCGCTCCGGAGATAGAACATTGACTCAACGACTTGACACATCCCTCGACGCTGGAAGCAGCAGAGATGAAGGAAAGTCGAGTAAGCAGATACATGAGTTAACATGTAGGACATTGCGTGCTAGAGTGGATTTATGTCTAGAACCAGAGAGTTAACCCAGAACTGTGACCACCTCATTAGTGTCCTGTGTCCAGACCTGATGCGAGTAGCCAAATGTGCAGTTATGAATGAATGTCCGTCTAGCGTGACAAACCAACCGAGAACTTCCGCCATTTTACGACATTGCTGTCAGTCGTCCGTCACGTGACAGCTAAAGCTCTCCTTGAACTACATTCAGCTCATTGATTGAGACCAGACCAAGGACCAAAGTCAGATAGTATATTACACCCGTCGTTTGTGATTGCTACTTCCCTATTTTCAAATGCGCAGGTGAAGAGGGGAGGTGTGGTATGATCTGTTACGTTACAGAAATGATTGTGTACAGACAACAAGAATATCTCTATGCGCAGGTGAAGAGGGGAGGTGTGGTATGATCTGTTACGTTAAAGAAATGATTGTGTACAGACAACAAGAATATCTCTATGCGCAGGTGAAGAGGGGAGGTGTGGTATGATCTGTTACGTTACAGAAATGATTGTGTACAGACAACAAGAATATCTCTATGCGCAGGTGAAGAGGGGAGGTGTGGTATGATCTGTTACGTTACAGAAATGATTGTGTACAGACAACAAGAATATCTCTATGCGCAGGTGAAGAGGGGAGGTGTGGTATGATCTGTTACGTTACAGAAATGATTGTGTACAGACAACAAGAATATCTCTATCCCCAGTTTGTTCTCATTAGCTCGGATGCTTTGTTTTTTAATGTAAGAACATGACCCAACAAAATAAATACATTTGATTTAAAACAGGAAATAAAAGATCCAGCATTTTGCACGTTTCGGGTGAACATAAAAAATAGGAAAAAATGACTTTAGGTATTCATCATCAAGTACCGGGCCTAATGGCGTAGGTGATCATGTCTCTCCACAACTTTCGATCTCGACAGTTCTATACCATTTCTGTTGTTGACCGACTGGTATATTTTCTCTTTGCTCCCTCTATCCCATCGTCCCTCAATTTTTCCAGTTGTCACAATATATTCAAGTTGTTCTCTTCTCAGTACATGGCCAAAAAATGATGATTGTTCCATCCTAACATTGGAAATTAGATCTCTTTTTGCACCTCTTTCAGAACATTTTCATTACTCTTCTTAGCTGTCCCTGGTATTCTTAACATTCTTCTGCAAAACCACATTTCTACGGACTCCAGTGATTTTCTTGTCTGTTGTCCTATTGTCCATGATTCACATCCATATGTTAAGACTGGCTCTACATAACAGTTAAGAACTCTTTTTCTTTGTTCTATTGTCAAAAAATGGATTGCATAGTATCTTCCTAATTTTTGGAAAGCTGCTTTTACCTGAGCCATTCTGCATCTCACCTCTTTTGTACATCTTCTGTCTGAGGTTAACAAAGTTCCCAAATATTTAAATTCATTTACCTGTTTTAATATTGTTCCACTTGTCTTTATTCTGCACTGAGGTGATGTCTTTTTCTTTGTTATTACCATTACTTCTGTCTTTTTGCTATTCAGGCTGAGTCCTTTATTTTTACTTTCTTTCACTCTAATGTCCAACATTTCTTGTAAATCATACTTTAGGTATTAGAGAAGTTATATTCTAGTCAGGTATTAGGAGAGAGGGATATACTGGGTCAGGTATTAGGGAATGGATATACTGGGTCAGGTATTAGGGAAAGGATATACTGGGTCAGGTATTAGGGAAGGGATATACTGGGTCAGGTATTAGGGGAGAGAGATATACTGGGTCAGGTGTTAGGAGAGAGGGATATATTAGGTCAGGTATTAGGGGAGGGATATACTGGGTCAGGTATTAGGGGAGGGATATACTGGGTCAGGTATTAGGGGAGGGATATACTGGGTCAGGTATTAGGGGAGGGATATACTGGGTCAGGTATTAGGGGAGGGATATACTGGGTCAGGTATTAGGGGAGGGATATACTGGGTCAGGTATTAGGGAAAGGATATACTGGGTCAGGTATTAGGGAAGGGACATACTTGGTCTGGTATTAGGGGAGAAGGGATTTACTGGGTCAGATATTAGGGGAGAGGGATATACTGAGTCAGGTATTAGGGAAGGGATATACTGGGTCAGGTATTAGGGAATGGATATACTGGGTTAGGTATTAGGGGAGAAGGATATACTAGGTCAGGTATTAGGGAAGGGATATACTGGGTCAGGTATAAGGGAATGGATATACTGGGTCAGGTATTAGGGAATGAATATACTGGGTCAGGTATTAGGGAATGGATATACTGGGTCAGGTATTAGGGGAGAGGGATATACTGGGTCTGGTATTAGAGGAGAAGGGATTTACTGGGTCTGGTATTAGGGAATGGATATACTGGGTCAGGTATTAGGGAATGGATATACTGGGTCAGGTATTAGGGAAGGGATATACTGGGTCAGGTATTAGGGGAGGGATATACTGGGTCTGGTATTAGGGGAGAAGGGATTTACTGGATCAGGTATTAGGGGAGAAGGATATACAGGGTCAGGTATTAGGGAAGAAGGATATACTGGGTCAGGTATTAGGGAAGGGATTTACTGGGTCAGGTATTAGGGCAGAGGGATATACTGGATCAGGTATTAGGGAAGGGATATACTGGGTCAGGTATTAGGGAATGGATATACTGGGTCAGGTATTAGGGGAGAGGGATATACTGGGTTAGGTATTAGGGGAGAGGGATATACTGGGTCAGGTATTAGGGGAGAGGGATATACTGGGTCAGGTATTAGGGAAGGGATATACTGGGTCAGGTATTATGGGAGAGGGATATACGGGGTCAGTTATTAGGGTAGAATGGATAAACTGGGTCAGGTATTAGGGGAGATATATACTGGTCAGTTATTGGGGGAGACGTATATACTGGGTCAGTTATTAAGGGAGAATGGATATACTGTTTCAGGTATTAGGGGAGAATGGATAAACTGGGTCAGGCATTAGGGGAGAGTGTATATACTGGGTCAGGTATTAAGGGAGAGATATGCGGGTCAGGTATTAGGGAAGGGATATACTGGTCATGTATTAGGGAAGGGATATACTGGTCATGTATTAGGGAAGGGATATACTGGTCATGTATTAGGGAAGGGATATACTGGTCATGTATTATGGAAGAAAGGATTTGGTTGGTGGAGATGTGCGTTTGGCAAAGAAGAATTGTGTAGTCTATCTAGCTACGGTAGACATGCGCAATGGACGGGGGTCCGCAAGGATAAATTAGTATGTGCACAACCAGCAAGCTACTGGAACCATCAATAGTCACACACTTTGGCACCTACTGAAAACGACTGAGCACCTCATGGTTCTGCTCGGAGTGCTGGAATTGTAAGTAACAATGAACATTAACAAAGAACATTAACAATGAATGCTAGACAGTATGTTTATGTTTAATATGACCTGTACACCCGTGAGCGTCTTGTCACAAACAAGAATTAAATCATAAAATCGTGTCTGTAGAACTTATTTTCGTGTATTTGTTTACTTGACTCTGTTTTTATATAATTATCGATTCAGCAAATATATATATATATATATATATATATATATATATATATATATATATATATATATAAAGTAATACTAGTGACTAAAATAATGAACAAAAAGAAATGGATGAAGGAAGAAATACTCGAACTAATGGACGAAAAAGAAAACATGAGAAAGAAGAACGAGCATATATTTCTTCTTTTTTTCTTTCCGTCCTCATTTGCCTTTCAGCGTCGAGGAGAGATATAATTTGCGGTCACTTGCTCTTCTGTTCGCCTCTGCTGATATTATGTTTCCTTGTGCGTCTAGTATTCCGTCGATCCATCTTTTTCCGGGCCGACCCTTGGGTCTGGTATTCTGTCAACGTTTATTGAGGGCTCACTGTGTTGTGTTTTGATCTTTCTGTCGTGTCACGTGGCCAAACCATTTTATCTGTTGTTTCCTTATATATTCTATGGCGGAGGCTATTCCTCACATTTTTCTCAGTTCTTCATTTCTGAGCTTATCTCTCAGACTGTTTCCTGTCATTCGTCTAACACATTTCATCTCTGTAGAGGTTATTTTTCTTATTGTTCTTGCATCTAGGGTCCAGGTCTGGCATTGGTAGCACAACGTTGGGATGAAGACTGTATTGTATAGTGCCCGTTTTGCCTTTAGAGTTATTTCCTTGTTGGACAATAGTGGTGTTAACTGTCTAATGATTCGACAAGCTTTGATGCATCTTGAGTCTATCTCTGCTGTTTGTGAATTATCGTTTGTCACTAAACTTCCTAGGTATTTGAATTTCTCTAATTGTTTTAGCTGTCTGCCTTCTATATTTATATGATGTTCTGTTTATTTGTGGCGACATTCATGACTTCTGTTTTGTTGATATTGATTTTCATGCTGCATTTTGCGCCTGTGCTGTGTTGGGCATATACAATTTATTTAAAATTATTTATTTATTTTAAATTGCACAAAGAGATCCAAAACTAATACAAAGAAGCAAAAGAAGGATGGTTAAAGTAGAAAAGTGAATAAATGGAAAAAAAAGTAATCAAAGGAAGGAAATATAATAATGGGACAGGAGAAGATGGACAGAATATTTCAGTGAATTCTAAGATGGATAAAGTCCAGAGCTAAACAATTCTAAGATGGATAAAGTCCAGAGCTAAACAATTCTAAGATGGATAAAGTCCAGAGCTAAACAATTCTAAGATGGATAAAGTCCAGAGCTAAACAATTCTAAGATGGATAAAGTCCAGAGCTAAACAATTCTAAGATGGATAAAGTCCAGAGCTAAACAATTCTAAGATGGATAAAGTCCAGAGCTAAACAATTCTAAGATGGATAAAGTCCAGAGCTAAACAATTCTAAGATGGATGAAGTCCAGAGCTAAACAATTCAAAGACACAGGACCACCAATAATGCAGAGTGAAGTTGAGGAGGCAATTCAACACATGAAGTGAGGCAAAGCTCCAGGTCCCGACAATATAACAATGGAAGAGATAAATGCATTAGGAGAGCTAGGAGTACAAGTCATAACGAAACCACTCAGTGATATATATAAAAATGGACACTTTAGTGTAAAAGTAATGGTCATATCGAAGAAACAATCACCACCATCATGCAGCATAAAAATAAACAGGACAAATCTGAAACAAGTGCAACGCGTCAAATACTTGGGCACAATAATAACATCAGATGGGAGATGCACCACAGAAATAAAAAGCAGAATAGCTTAGGCCAAAATAGCATTTCAGAAAATGAAAAACGCATTATGCAATAAGCCTATGTCAATAAAGGTGATAAAGAGAGATCAACGGTGCTATATAGAGCCAATTCTAGACTATGGAAGAGAATTATGGACAGTAGAGAAACAAATGAAAAGACTATTAGAGACCACAGAGATGGGATTTCTCAGAAGAATGTTGAAAGTTCTCTGGACAGTTGAAAAGACCAATAAGGACATTCTCAAAGAGGTCAACACAAAAGGGAACTTATAAAAACCCATGAGAAAGAACAAAATCAACATTTCTTCGAGCACGTCATGAGAAGAAGAAAATTGGAATACTTGGTTACAACTGGCAAAATACACTAAACACATATCTATCTATCTATCTATCTATCTATCTATCTATCTATCTATCTATCTATCTATCTATCTATCTATCTATCTATCTATCTATCTATCTATCTATCTATCTATCTATCTATCTATCTATCTATCTATCTATCTATCTATCTATCTATCTATCTATCTATCTATCTATCTATCTATCTATCTATCTATCTATCTATCTATCTATCTATCTATCTATCTATCTATCTATCTATCTATCTATCTATCTATCTATCTATCTATCTATCTATCTATCTATCTATCTATCTATCTATCTATCTATTGACCTTTCGAGCCGTAGCCGGCCCATAGGGCGTAGACCAAGATACACCTTCTCCTATTTGCATTTTTGTTCTAGCAGTTTTCTTTTAAAGATATTTTATCAAATCTCGCCATCTGTCTCTGTTCTGTGCAAGCAGCTCTATCTCATTGAGGGAGCCGAATCCTGCTGCTCTTATCTCTCGCATCAATGTTCTTCTCAGTGTCTCCCAGGGTCTTCCTCTTTTTCTCTTACCTGTTGTTTCCCATATGAGGGCTTGCTTTGCGATTCGGTTATTATCTCTTCTCATCACATGTCCAACATATGACCATCGTCTTTTCTTGATTACTGAAGAAATTAATGGTTGATTGGCGATTTCTCTAATTTATTCGTTTGTTTTGAATACGAAGAAATTAGAGAAATCGCCACATATACAATACATATACAATACATTATTCTGTATGTCTTACATCATATATCATCGTAGTCTTGGTCTGCCTCAAGTTATGCTTTCTTTTCCTCATTGTTGTGTTTGCCTTACATCTTATTTCATCGTAGTCTTGGTCTGCCTCAAGTTCTGCTCTCTTTTCCTCATTGTTGTGTTTGCCTTACATCTTATTTCATCGTAGTCTTGGTCTGCCTCAAGTTCTGCTCTCTTTTCCTCATTGTTGTGTTTGCCTTACATCTTATTTCATCGTAGTCTTGGTCTGCCTCAAGTTATGCTTTCTTGTCCTCATTGTTGTGTTTGCCTTACATCTTATTTCATCGTAGTCTTGGTCTGCCTCAAGTTATGCTTTCTTGTCCTCAATGTTGTGTTTGCCTTACATGTTATGTCATCGTAGTCTTGGTCTGCCTCAAGTTCTGCTCTGTTGTCCTCAATGTTGTGTTTGCCTTACATGTTATGTCATCGTAGTCTTGGTCTGCCTCAAGTTCTGCTCTCTTGTCCTCAATGTTGTGTTTGCCGTACATCATATGTCATCGTAGTCTTGGTCTGCCTCAAGTTCTGCTCTCTTGTCCTCAATGTTGTGTTTGCCTTACATCATATGTCATCGTAGTCTTGGTCTGCCTCAAGTTCTGCCCTCTTGTCCTCAATGTTGTGTTTGCCGTACATCATATGTCATCGTAGTCTTGGTCTGCCTCAAGTTCTGCTCTCTTGTCCTCAATGTTGTGTTTGCCGTACATCATATGTCATCGTAGTCTTGGTCTGCCTCAAGTTCTGCTCTCTTTTCCTCAATGTTGTGTTTGCCTTACATCATATGTCATCGTAGTCTTGGCCCGCCTCAAGTTCTGCCCTCTTGTCCTCAATGTTGTGTTTGCCGTACATCATATGTCATCGTAGTCTTGGCCCGCCTCAAGTTCTGCTCTCTTGTCCTCAATGTTATGTTTGCCTTACATCATATGTCATCGTAGTCTTGGTCTGCCTCAAGTTCTGCCCTCTTGTCCTCAATGTTGTGTTTGCCGTACATCATCACTAGACATTCTCTTCAGGAGGACAAACCATTTTATTTCTTCTCTTTGTGTGTAATTCAAATCTAGTTCTATGCAAACTTTTTATGTTATAACTTTATTTAATTTTATCTTTTTTTGGTCACTCCGTCAACCTTTCTCAAGCATCGCATTTCTGTGATGACTAACATTCTTTTCTAACATGTTGTGGGTGACCATGTTTGGCGCTGGTGACTTGGCTGTTGATGAATGTTCCATTTATAAGATGTTTCTATGTTCTAATCGGCACTGTCATCTGTTGTAGCACACAAAAGCTTTGAATTAATATACCACGTTACAATGTTTAGTTACATCATTGATGGCACTTCTCTACAGGTAAGAATATATTAGGGAGCCGCGATAGCTCAGTGGTTAGTGAACTGGACTACAAAGGACAAGAGGCAGGGTTCGATCCTTACCGATGGCTTCCGGGTTCACCCAGCCTTTAATGGGTACCGGATTTTTTTCTGGGAAAGTAAAGCGGCACGGGCGTAATACCGACCACATTACCCCAAAAATCATGTGCCGAAGGTCTGTAAAATTTATGGTCACTAACACCATATTCCCTATACGCCACTTGGCGTGACGGAGGTACTTTTTTTTTCTTTTTTTTCAAGAATATGTTCCATGACGTCATAGACATGTTTTGTGATTTCTACTCTTTCATTAAAGAGCAGGTGGCCTAACGTATAGCCTACCGTACTGAAGTCCACAAGAACCAGGGTTCGAGTCGCGCTTTGAAACAGCATATACTCTTTTCCACTGAGAGTTAATTTTTTAAAAGTTCAACAACATACCTCACTATAACTGCACAGAACATGCGGTCTATATTCTCCAGTGCTATAGCCACTCCCCCCCTCCCCACAACCCTCTTTAGGGTCCCAAAACGGAATAAATGACGTACAGATAGTTTTTTTCTTCTTAGCACTTTGATTTACTTCTGCCTCGCATGCTCCTCTGATCGCTGTTATTCTTCTCAAGTATTGTATCTCTGCACTATTAGACAATTTATCCGCTTATTTTGATGCTGATTTACGGATTGTGTGCGTTGTCTATAACTAGTTATGTTGTTGATTTCTGTAACAAAGACTTGTAACACTGCCGTCATTTAGCCTCGATAATCGAGTTATTGAGTTATTAGCAGATCATCATCATTGCTCTCCGAACATGTTCACAGGTGCTCAGATCCCCTCCTCAGCATGTCTCGAAGCGTCCAGCGACTGACGACTCCAGTTCTGTGTTCGTTGATAAGTCTTCTTACACGGCCACTAAGTGTCTCATTTCTGACTGTTCCCATCTTAACTCCAATCTCTTTCATCCGAAGGAGTGACGTGGACTCATGGTTATCGAAGTCCTGTGTCCTTCCAACTTCCCAGAGGGCATTGATGATGTCCGCCCAATACATTGGTTGACCGTCCTCAACAATAGCGCAGTTAGCCAACCTGTCCGCTCTTTCATTTCCCCATACTCCCGCATGTCCTGGGATATAGATAAAGGTGACGTTACGTTTTTTTTTGTTTTCTGCAATGACTCTACCCATTGCATGCGTACAGAGCCCGCCTCCACTTTTTTTATCATGCTCATCGAATCACTCAGTATACATGCGTGGGTGTAGTCTTGTGACTCTAACCATTTGAATGCCTTGGTCACTGCCATCACCTCCATTGTCATGCTACTCGTGGTCATGACGTATGCACCACTGTCTTCTTTGACTATTCTGCCTGCCGAGCGTGCTGTAAATGCTCATGCATTTCTTTGGTGTCTATTACAAATCCATCTGTATAGATGACTATATCTTTCTCATCGGTGTTATCCCATATGAGACTGTTGACCTCCGCATTGACCTGTTCCCTATATTTCCTGTCCAGTGTGACAATACACGAGAACGTGCCCCTGGATGACGTAGGCGCCGGTATCCACTCCTCGCCAGCGTTGATATTGGTAAGCCCACAGACCTGTTTGATGACACATTCTGCTCAGCCCACCCATCATTTGCCTCTTTTTAGCCATAACTCATTTCCCTGTGTTGAGCTCGTGGTGCAATGGGTGCTCCTTATCTGCACTTATCTTCAGGTACGCTCGTGCCCTCCAGATCTTGATCTTGTCTTCTATGGTTGGAAAGTCAAGAACATACATCACAGGGAGTGTCCCTCGTACACCCCAAGATAATGCTCATAACTTCATTCTGTATTTTCTCCAACTTGTCAATTTGCGTCTTACTAACTGTAAGAACTGCCAGTACATACTCGATTGGTGCAAGGACTAGTCCCTGGAACAGAAGGGTAAGTAGCCTCTGCTCGATGTTGGCAGATGCTATTTGAGTACCACCTTCCTCTGAAACAGTGCAGCAGCGATCCATCTAATGAGGAAGGGGTGAACCGTCAGTTTGAGAAGCATATACATGAGGTATTCAAACGGTAGTCTGTTGTATGCATCCTCCAGATCTATAGCAGCAGCACATGTCTCCTCTCGTCTGTGGAAGTCTTCGAAAACGTCATAGGTGAAGATTGCCACAGTGATCCATGTCTCTTTGTTACATCTATAACCTCCGAGTGTGGGTGGGAATGCGCGTTTCTGTTCAAGGTGACAGGTGAGGACACGAGCAACTATTTTCTCCAGTAGCTTGCCCGCGGTGTTCTGCATCGTGATGATTCTGTAGGCACTGATCTAAGACTGGTCCTTGTTTGGCTTCGGTAGCGGTAGTTAGTAGCTATGTGGCCACTCCTCCTTAATCTGGCCATCTGAGTGCTGGCATTAAAACTCTTCGTCAGCTAAATCGTCTATGTTGCTGTACCGAACACCATCTGGACCAGGAGCAGTGTTAAGTGACCTTTTAAGTGTTGTGCGAATGGTATTAGTTGTGATTGTGAGATCTTCTTCCAGCCCTACATCCTTACACAAATTTGACAGCGACCCCCGTATCCTCATTCTTACAGCCTCATTTCTTTGGTCCGTCTGCTCAATAAAGCAGGGAAGCAGGGCCTTCTCTTTGCTCTCATCAGATTTGTGCCATATCTGGCCTGTGCTTTGAAAGTCTGGTATGCCTCTGTGTCATGTTGTGCCATTCATACTCTGATGAAGGCGCCAGAATGTGGCTTGCGAATTTTCTGAGCACACTATTTTTTACAGAAATCATCCCACTTGGCATCCTTGGCCTGCTTAGCACAGAGTTTAAAGTGCATCATTTTTTGGTCGAACCTCTTCTTTCAGACGTTTCAAGAGCTCAGGTTGTGCTCTTCCATTCTTTCTGGCTTTCTGCCATGTCTTGACCATTAGTCTCTTGTTCCGACAAGCTTCCTCAACTTCTGCATTCCACCAGGGCGGCTGCGTCTATCTCTCCTGCCTCCTGCAAGGGGCGCCCTGTTTCCTATGTCTGATTTTGCTAATGATGTCCTGATCTGTGTTCTCATAGTGGAATGTGTGAAGTTAGGTTTTTTGGGTTTTATTTCTGCCTTTCTCATTTAGGAGGACACATAGATAGTGATCACTTCCGGGGAACCCCAGTGCACTCCAACTGCAAACTGGTGCGAAGGCAGAAGACACTAGTGCCAGGTCTATGAACTATCAGAGTCCCTGGTTCGAGTGACCTTTCTGGTTGTCCTTCCATCATTCAAACACACTAAATCGATCGACACCAATGCGTTCTCTAGGTCTTCCCCCTGCTTGTTGGTTATGACGTTACCCCACTGGTTTCCTCTAGCATTAAAAAATGTCTCTCCAGAAAATGACGTTCTCCTACTCGAATGCGAATAGATTCTGCCATTGTTGTGTGTCCACCTTCCCATTACAGGCGTACATAATTACAACCACGAAAGGAACTGGGGTCTGCACCATAATCGCGAGTGCCTGTAATTCTGCATTGTCCCACGCAGACATATCAACCTCAGCTGCTACCATATTGTTGCGCACAAGGATGGCCTGTCCAAAGTGTCTTCTATTGTAGAAACAATGAAATCCAGGGGCACTAACCGTCCTATCACCAAGTAGTGTTTCTTGCTAAATCATTATATCAGTGCCGCACAATAGCTTATTAAGAATGGGACGTCGTTGATTTATTGATGCACAATTTCCTATATGTAACGCGCACATACTTTAGGGCTAGCCTCTCACACTTTGACAATTTCAAACCACCTCTTTTACCTTTTTTAGTTCTCCTTCGTTGTTGTCTTTTGGGCTACATCTGAATAATTACTGTCGTCATGATTTATATGGTCGCTGAACGTCGATGCTGTGGATGGCCTGGACTCACGTGCACTCACTCAGTCGCACGGTCCAGAACCCGTTTCCACGTTATAGACTGGCCAACTCCAGTCAGTCAGTTCTACGGCACGTGGAGGCACCGTAGGCGTTTGATTCTCGTCGTTTAGAAGCTCACAGAAATAAAATTACGTTTCGTTGACAACGGTCTAGTGAAATACACCGCCCTCTTGGACGAACCAAAAATGCGCCACTAGATAATCGAGTGTGAGTATCAAATTGTTCATGATATTTTTAAAATAATTTGTGTTCATAGATTAAACAAGGATGACAACAACAATAACCCTTACTCATGCATCTATCTGTTAGATCTGATTTGTTTCTGTTTGATTCCATATATATATCGTAAATTAGAATTAGGTTCGTCTCTGCCATTTAGAAGTGCATCACTTTCAGGCGTTCTCTAAGTTTCTTATTTTCTATTTTGCCAAAAGCGTTGGTGCTGTAGGCAAGATAAAGATAAAAATATAAATTGTCTTGAAAAAGTATAGGACCAAAAAGTAGTGAGTATAGAGAGAGAGTGTACACAGAATAGATATAAAGAAGTTAAGAGAGTTCCTGAATGTGACAGCGCTTTGACAACCGGCTGTTAATAAATAATTGAGAGGACATGAACATCGGAAGGAAACTGGAATAATAGGCCAAGTACGAATTTCCTAGTGACAGAACTATATGTAGAACCTTGAGGCAGACAATAAGGAAGGTTCATCAAGAAGGTTCATCAAGAAGGTTCATCAAGAAGGTTCATCAAGAAGGTTCACCAAGAAAGTTCATCAAGAAGATAAAGAAGGTTCATCAAGAAGGTTCATCAAGAAGATCAAGAAGGTTCACCAAGAAGGTTCATCAAGAAGATCAAGAAGGTTCATCAAGAAGATCAAGAAGGTTCATCAAGAAGATTCATCAAGAAGATAAAGAAGGTTCATTAAGAAGGTTCATCAAGAAGATCAAGAAGGTTCATCAAGAAGGTTCATCAAGAAGATTCATCAAGAAGATAAAGAAGGTTCATCAAGAAGGTTCATCAAGAAGGTTCATCAAGAAGATCAAGAAGGTTCATCAAGAAGATTCATCAAGAAGATAAAGAAGGTTCATCAAGAAGGTTCGTCAAGAAGGTTCATCAAGAAGATCAAGAAGGTTCACCAAGAAGGTTCATCAACAAGATCAAGAAGGTTCTCCAAGAAGGTCCATCAACAAGATCAAGAAGGTTCACCAAGAAGGTTCATCAACAAGATCAAGAAGGTTCACCAAGAAGGTTCATCAACAAGATCAAGAAGGTTCACCAAGAAGGTTCATCCAGAAGGTTATCAAGAAGATCAAGAAGGTTCACCAAGAAGGTTCATCAAGAAAGATCACCAAAAAGGTTCACCAAGAAGGTTCATAAAGAAAGTTCATCAAAAAAGTTCATCAAGAAGGTTCACAAAGAAGGTTCACCAAGAAGGTTCATCAAGAAAATTCACAAAGAAGGTTCACAAAGAAGATTCATCAAGAAAGTTCACTAAGAATGTTTATCAAGATTTTCACCAAAAAGGTTCACCAGGAAGGTTCGTCAAAAAAGTTCCCAAAAAAGTTCATAAAGAAAGATCACCAAAAAGGTTCATCAAGAAGATTCACAAAAAAGGTCCACCAAGAAGGTCCATCAGGAAGGTTCACAAAGAAATTTCATCAAAAAGGTTCATCAAGAAGATTCACAAAGAAGGTTCACCAAAAAGATTCTTCAAGAAGTTCACACAGAAGGTTCATCAAGAAGGTTCACCAAGAAGGGTTACCAAGCATGTTCATCAAGTAGGTTCACTAAGAAGGTCCATCAAGAAGGTTCACCAAAAAGGTTCACCAAGAAGGGTCACCAAGCATGTTCATCAAGTAGGTTCACTAAGAAGGTCCATCAAGAAGGTTCACCAAAAAGGTTCACCAAGAAGGGTCACCAAGCATGTTCACCAAAAAGGTTCACCACGAAGGATCACCAAGAAAGTTCACCAAGAAGTTTCATCAAGAAGGTTTACCACGAAAGTTCACCAAGAAGGTTCATCGAGAATGTTCGCCAAAAATGTTCACAAAAAAGGCTCAATAAGAAGTTTCACCAAGAAGGTTCATCAAGATGGTTCACTAGAAAGGTCCATCAAGAATGTTCACCAAAAAGATTCACCAGGAAGGTTCACCAAAAAAGTTCACCAAGAAGGTTCATCAGGAAAGTTTACCAAGAAGGTTCATCAAGAAAGTTCACCAAGAAGTTTCATCAAGAAAGTTCACAAAGAAAGTTCGTCAAGAAAGTTCATCAAAAAGGTTCGCCAAGAAGGCTCACCAAGAAAGTTCACCAAGAAAGTTCATCAAGAAGGTTCACAAAGAAAGTTCGTCAAGAAAGTTCATCAAAAAGGTTCACCAAGAAAGTTCACCAAGAAGGTTCATCAGGAAAGTTTACCAAGAAGGTTCATCAAGAAAGTTCACCAAGAAGTTTCATCAAGAAAGTTCACAAAGAAAGTTCGTCAAGAAAGTTCATCAAAATGGTTCGCCACGAAGGTTCACCAAGAAGGTTCACCAAGAAAGTTCATCAAAAAGGTTCGCCAAGAAGGCTCACCAAAAAGGGTCACCAAAAACACCTCTAAAATAAAAATACACAATAGGCTGCACTAAACCTGGCAAGACAAAAAGGACAAGATAGCGTTATTGTGGTCTTGTGTACTACTTCCTATACTTTAAGATGCTGCATGGAAGAAGTTATTGTCTGGAAGGCGTCCCGGCAACAGTCCTGACCTACTTATTGTATCAATAATTGACAACTGGTCTTGGCGTCTGCTCTCTCATTTGATTGGTTGCGATGATAGAGTTCCGATATATTTGTTTCCTCTAAAGGAAACAGTATTCAATAAAAAGCCATTCATGGAGTTGGAAAAAAACGTAACCCCAACAAGAATGGCAGAGACGGAACTCACTGAGTTTTACCTTCTATATTGCGTCTGCTGTGGAAAGAATGTAAATAGAGTTTTCATTTTCTACGCGAGTTTTGATTGTAGCTTTTCTTGAGATGCATATTTGAACTCCAGCCCTCCAGTGATTTCTCCAGCCCTCACTTTTACCTACCCGCCCGGTGTCCCAATCTTACTACGCCTCTGCAATCCCATAATTCCGGCCCAGCAACGGATACGTGCATTTGCTTAATGCTCAGACCGGCCAGGCGGTGATTACTGTAAAAGCCTTCCCTGGGACAAAATACATGCGCCGACTGTTTGACTTACTCTAGCACTCGACCCCAAGTAAACGCTGGCTACGCTGCCGCAGAGCCCTTCCCCCACCTTAAACCTACACGTTCGGTCACGTGTGCACCCACTAATAATTTGATTAACTGGCCTTTAGGAACACACGGGTCACATTCCATCTGGTCTTTCTAGCTCTAAATGTGGGTGTTGTGGTCAAGTACTTGCCGTTAGTTTGTTTTGAATGTGGTCTCCTTGCTAAGTTTTTTTCTTTTCCAGCCGCGGTAGAGTGGCTTGAGTTCTGGGCCTACTGTGAACAAGAGGTCCTGTTTGAACCTCGACAGGCTTCTATCTAGGTACCCAGCATCAAGATAAAGACTGCATGTTTCCCCCTTTCCTGTAGTAGAAATTCGTCACTGACTGCATGGCGCAAACAAACAGGTGGATGGTTTAATTTGTCCTTTTTTTTTTCTTTAATTTAACTCTTTCCGTACATTGTGACACATTGTGCACCATACCGATTTCGCTCGCATACGTTTCGCCGCACAGTGCGTCACTCGCATTTGGATTTGTGTAAACCGTCATCAAACCATATTCTTTTTACATGTTTTGTATCATCTTGGTATTGGTGAAATCTAATACCTTGCTCAATAATCTAAAAATGCATTTACAATATGTTATATATTAGATAATCATAAATATGTAGATTGATTCTTAAAACCATGAAACATTTGGTAACATCTTTTCCGTTGCATTGATAAAACCCTTCCGTACGGAAAGAGTTAATGTACACTTATACTATATTTGCAGTAGTAGTGGTCGTGGTGTGATGCTAGACACCATAGATAACATAAGAGATCAGTTCTACAACCTAGAGAGGGCAATAATCACAGCTACAACCACAACTGATAGAGCTTGCTCTACTTGGGTAATAACAGCAACACCAAGGTGGAAGTGCGGGTTCTATCTATGCAGCATTGGCAAGAAAACACTGACAACGTTTGACATTTGTTGTCTGAGATGCTTTCTTAGGTGAGATAAAGGGACAAAAAAAAAAGTGTTGTCTGAGATGCTTTCTTAGGTGAGATAAAGTGACAAAAAATAAAGTGTTGTCTAAGATGCTTTCTTAGGTGAGATAAAGTGACAAACAATAAAGTGTTGTCTGAGATGTTTTCTTAGGTGAGATAAAGTGACAAAAAATAAAGTGTTGTCTGAGATGCTTTCTTAGGTGAGATAAAGTGACAAACAATAAAGTGTTGTCTGAGATGCTTTCTTAGGTGAGATAAAGTGACAAACAATAAAGTGTTGTCTGAGATGCTTTCTTAGGTGAGATAACGTGACAAACAATAAAGTGTTGTCTGAGATGCTTTCTTAGGTGGATAAAGTGACAAACAATAAAGTGTTGTCTGAGATGCTTTCTTAGGTGAGATAAAGTGACAAACAATAACGTGTTGTCTGAGATGCTTTCTTAGGTGAGATAAAGTGACAAACAATAAAGTGTTGTCTGAGATGCTTTCTTAGGTATGATAAAAAAGTGACAAACAATAAAGTGTTGTCTGAGATGCTTTCTTAGGTGAGATAAAGTGACAAACAATAAAGTGTTGTCTGAGATGCTTTCTTAGGTGAGATAAAGTGACAAACAATAAAGTGTTGTCTGAGATGCTTTCTTAGGTGAGATAAAAAAAAGTGACAAACAATAAAGTGTTGTCTGAGATGCTTTCTTAGGTGAGATAAAGTGACAAACAATAAAGTGTTGTCTGAGATACTTTCTTAGGTGAGATAAAAAAGTGACAAGCAATAAAGTGTTGTCTGAGATGCTTTCTTAGGTATGATAAAAAAGTGACAAGCAATAAAGTGTTGTCTGAGATACTGTCTTAGGTGAGATAAAAAAGTGACAAGCAATAAAGTGTTGTCTGAGATGCTTTCTTAGGTATGATAAAAAAGTGGCAAGCAATAAAGTGTTGTCTGAGATCCTTTCTTAGGTATGATAAAAATGTGACAAGCAATAAAGTGTTGTCTGAGATGCTTTCTTAGGTATGATAAAAAAGTGGCAAGCAATAAAGTGTTGTCTGAGATGCTTTCTTAGGTATGATAAAAATGTGACAAGCAATAAAGTGTTGTCTGAGATACTGTCTTAGGTATGATAAAAAAGTGGCAAGCAATAAAGTGTTGTCTGAGATGCTTTCTTAGGTGAGATAAAAAAGTGACAAGCAATAAAGTGTTGTCTGAGATGCTTTCTTAGGTATGATAAAAATGTGACAAGCAATAAAGTGTTGTCTGAGATACTGTCTTAGGTATGATAAAAAAGTGGCAAGCAATAAAGTGTTGTCTGAGATGCTTTCTTAGGTGAGATAAAGTGACAAACAATAAAGTGTTGTCTGAGATACTGTCTTAGGTGAGATAAAAAAAGTGACAAACAATAAAGTGTTGTCTGAGATACTGTCTTAGGTGAGATAAAGTGACAAACAATAAAGTGTTGTCTGAGATACTGTCTTAGGTGAGATAAAAATGTGACAAACAATAAAGTGTTGTCTGAGATACTGTCTTAGGTGAGATAAAAAAGTGACAAACAATAAAGTGTTGTCTGAGATACTGTCTTAGGTGAGATAAAAATGTGACAAGCAATAAAGTGTTGTCTGAGATACTGTCTTAGGTGAGATAAAAATGTGACAAGCAATAAAGTGTTGTCTGAGATACTGTCTTAGGTGAGATAAAAATGTGACAAGCAATAAAGTGTTGTCTGAGATACTGTCTTAGGTGAGATAAAAATGTGACAAGCAATAAAGTGTTGTCTGAGATACTGTCTTAGGTGAGATAAAAATGTGACAAGCAATAAAGTGTTGTCTGAGATACTGTCTTAGGTGAGATAAAAATGTGACAAGCAATAAAGTGTTGTCTGAGATACTGTCTTGGGTGAGATAAAAATGTGACAAGCAATAAAGTGTTGTCTGAGATACTGTCTTGGGTGAGATAAAAATGTGACAAGCAATAAAGTGTTGTCTGAGATACTGTCTTGGGTGAGATAAAAATGTGACAAGCAATAAAGTGTTGGCTCATGCTGTCGTCGAAGGCTTCTTACTACCATCCAGCTATGTTGTTTAAGATGTTTGAGTATTCAGTGACTAGAATAGCAACATGTTACATCTTCTCAGTATTCCTGTATGGTGCAGAAACATGGACATTAGACAATAAAACAGAACAGAAAATTGAAGCCTTTGAAATTTGGATTTATAGAAGAATAGGTAGAATTGGATGGAAGGAAAAGAAAACAAACGATGAAGTTTTAAAATAACTAAAAATAAAAAGAGAACTTCTAAATACAATTAGAACAAGACAAATGAAATTTTTGTGGCATGTTAAAAGACACAACAGCCTATTAAAAGTAACATTGGAAGGGAAAATACAAGGTAAAAGAGGCAGAGGCAGACCAAGACTAACATGGACGAGTAACATCAAAAGATGGAAAGGTCAGCCTACCTGCACCATCAAAGCAAGAGACAGTATGAAATGGCGCTCCATGTTAGCCAACCTTCGATGCGGAGACAGCACCCAATGATGATGATGATGATAGTTTTAGTCTTTTTTATATTCATATATAATCGGTCATTGTTGCTAGTCATGTTTATTTCATTAAGTAACTGCTGTAGATCTTTAGGATCTTCTGACAGTAATACAATCTTCATCCCAACGTTGTGCAACCAATGCCAGACCTGGACCCTAGATGCAAAAAAACAATAAGAAAAATAACCTCTCATCATCATGTGCCATACCGATTGGTGTAGGCGATCATGTCCCTCCACAATCTTCTGTCTACAGTGCATCGTATCAGTTCTGTTGTTGACTGTTTTCCATGCCATGACACCAAGCTATTCAGTATTTTCTCTCTTTGTCGTCCGCGATCTCTCTTTCCTTTTATTTTGCCAGTTGTAACCAAGTATTCCAACTTTCCTCTTCTCATGATGTGCCCGAAAAATGTTGATTGTTTCTTTCTGATGTTTTTTAGGAGCTGCCTTTTTGTGTTGGCCTCTTTGAGAACTTCCTCATTGGTCCAGGGAACTTTCAACATTCTTCTGAGAAATCCCCTCTCTGTGGTCTCTAATAGTCTTTTCATTTGTTTCTCTACTGTCCAAAATTCTCTTCCATAGTCTAGAATTGGCTCTATATAGCACCGATGAACTCTCTTTCTCATTTCTATTGACATAGATTTGTTGCATAAGATATTTTTCATTTTCTAAAATGCTATTTTGGCCTGAGCTATTCTGCTTTTTATTTCTGTGGTGCATCTTCCATCCGATGTTTTTGTGCCCAAGTATTTGACGCGTTGCACTTGTTTCATATTTGTCCTGTTTATTTGTATGCTGCATGCTGGTGATGATTGTTTCTTTGATATGACCATTACTTCTGTTTTATTACTATTCAGACTGCGACCTTTCTTGAACAACCTCTACAGAGATGAAATGTGTTAGACGAATGACAGGAAACAGTATGAGAGATAAGATCAGAAATGTGTTAGACGAATGACAGGAAACAGTGTGAGAGATAAGATCACAAATGAAGAACTGAGAAAAAAGCTAGGAATAGCTCCAGTCATAGAATATATAAAGAAACAACAGATAAAATGGTTTGGCCACGTGACAAGGCAGAAAGATCAAAACACAACACAACGAGCCTTCAGCAAACGTTGTGAGAACACTACTAGACCCAAGGGTCGACCACGAAAAAGATGGATGGATGGAATTTAGAAGCACTAGGAAACATAACAGCAGCAGAGGCGAACAGAAGAGCAAAAGAACGAAAATTATATCTCCCCTCTCCCACCTCCCTGGAAGAGAAACTATATGGGGCAATCAAAACGCTTAAACAGACAGCTGACTTCATAAGAGCCTGGAATCCTACTCTGACTGAGACTTGATCGCAGATATATATATATATATATATATATATATATATATATATATATATATATATATATCCCCTCGACGCTGAAAGGCAAATGAGGAAAGAAAGAAGAAGAAGAATACAATATCATCAGCATATCTTAGGTTATTGATTATCTTTCCATTAATGTTTAGGTCTGGCATATCTGTGATGTTTTTAAAGATTTGCTCAGTGTATAGATTGAACAAGGTACAAATAATAATACATAAATATTATTATATGGGGAACTTCCGAGGCGATAATTGGGAATAATAGAACAAAGAAGTATGTGTTAGCACTCGGAAAAATTGACAGACAAACAACAATAGAAAAAAACGAAGAACAATATATAGTTAACACATACTTCTTTGTTCTATTATTCCCAATTATCGCCTCGGAAGTTCCCCATATAATAATATTTATGTATTATTATTTGTACCCAGTATATAACCACTGGAAACTACTATTCGTGCTGTTTCGTCCAATAAATGTTTGTCTACAACACAAGTATTCAGCCCTACTGGGAGATACTAGCATTAATAGGAAATTACAAATATACAATTTATTTCCGGTCTGTGATCGTTACCCTATGCTATAGTCATTGAGAACGTCATCGTGTAAGACACTGCTGCAATAGCCAATTTTTTAGTTGGCTGCGTGGCAGTGTGCCAAGCGTTCGGCTTCTCGTGGCAAGGCGCGGTGCCACTGAGTACGGGTTCGATCCCACTTCGGACTATATATTGTTCTTCGTTTTTTTCTATTGTTGTTTGTCTGTCAATTTTTCCGAGTGCTAACACATACTTCTTTGTTCTATTATTCCCAATTATCGCCTCGGAAGTTCCCCATATAATAATATTTATGTATTATTATTTGTACCCAGTATATAACCACTGGAAACTACTATTCGTGCTGTTTCGTCCAATAAATGTTTGTCTACAACACAAGTATTCAGCCCTACTGGGAGATACTTGCATTAATAGGAAATTACAAATATACAATTTATTTCCGGTCTGTGATCGTTACCCTATGCTATAGTCATTGAGAACGTCATCGTGTAAGACACTGCTGCAATAGCCATTTTTTTAGTTGGCTGCGTGGCAGTGTGCCAAGCGTTCGGCTTCTCGTGGCAAGGCGCGGTACCACTGAGTACGGGTTCGATCCCACTTCGGACTATATATTGTTCTTCGTTTTTTTCTATTGTTGTTTGTCTGTCAATTTGTCCGAGTGCTAACACATACTTCTTTGTTCTATTATTCCTTATAGATTGAACAAGCTTGATGATAGGATGCATCCCTGTCTTACACAGCTTGTCACCTCTCAGACTAGTGTCAATCCTCTAATACATTTCATGAGTGTTATAAAAGGTTGTAGAGTGTTGCAGAATTTTGTAGAGTGTTGTAGACTGCTGCAGTGCTGTAGAATATTTTAGTGTTGTAGAATATAGTAGTGGTGTAGAATGTTGTAGTGTTGTAGAATTGTGTAGAATGTTGTTGTTGTAGAATGCTATAGAGTGTTGTAGTATGCTATAGAGTGTTGTAGTGTTGTAGAATGCTATAGAGTGTTGTAGTGTTGTAGAATGCTATAGAGTGTTATAGTGTTGTAGAATGCTATAGAGTGTTGTAGTGTTGTAGAATGCTATAGAGTGTTGTAGTGTTGTAGAATGACAAAACAAAAAAAGAAAAGGTAGCACTCTTCCATTGCCAGAAATCTGTTGTGATCAACAGAAAATTCTGCCCCCAGTCAGACAAGTTATATCAACACAATAATGCATACAATAAAGCAAAACAAATTATGATCTAGTTTATGATTTTATTAAGTTTTTTTTCTCTCTACACAATAAATTAAGCAACATAACAATGACAAATATTTGTTTTTGATGCATTCCAATAAAGAACAGTCACAGTGACACATCCCAATAAAGAACAAACAGTCCAAGTGACACATCCCAATAAAGAACAAACAGTCACAGGTATTATGTTAGCAATAGGCCTCTGTTCTGTAACCATGGACAGGATTCAAATCCAGGTCAAGGTTTATTTATCTGACTCAGGTTTTATTTTATTTGGTTTGTATGGAAACACAATGCTGACAACTTCCTCTCTTAGTTTCACATCATTACTTACAATACACAATGCTGACAACTTCCTTTCTTAGTTTCACATCATTACTTTCAATACACAAAGCTGAGAACTTCCTCTCTTAGTTTCACATCATTACTTTCAATACACAAAGCTGACAACTTCCTTTCTTAGTTTCACATCACTACTTACAATACACAATGCTGACAACTTCCTCTCTTAGTTTCACATCATTACTTACAATACACAATGCTGACAACTTCCTCTCTTAGTTTCACATCATTACTTACAATACACAATGCTGACAACTTCCTTTCTTAGTTTCACATCATTACTTTCAATACACAATGCTGACAACTTCCTTTCTTAGTTTCACATCATTACTTTCAATACACAAAGCTGAGAACTTCCTTTCTTAGTTTCACATCATTACTTTCAATACACAATGCTGACAACTTCCTTTCTTAGTTTCACATCATTATTTTCAATACACAAAGCTGACAACTTCCTCTCTTAGTTTCACATCATTACTTTCAATACACAAAGCTGAGAACTTCCTTTCTTAGTTTCACATCATTACTTTCAATACACAAAGCTGACAACTTCCTTTCTTAGTTTCACATCATTACTTTCAACACACAATGCTGACAACTTCCTTTCTTAGTTTCACATCATTACTTTCAATACACAATGCTGACAACTTCCTTTCTTAGTATCACATCACTACTTTCAATACACAATGCTGACAACTTCCTTTCTTAGTTTCACATCATTACTTTCAATACACAATGCTGACAACTTCCTTTCTTAGTTTCACATCATTACTTTCAATACACAATGCTGACAACTTCCTTTCTTAGTTTCACATCATTACTTTCAATACACAATGCTGACAACTTCCATGCAAATATTTCCAAATCCTTACAAAATTCTTGTGAACACATCACACAGTCTTGTTTTTAAACTCATCCAACAGTACAATACTACGTCCCACTAAGGTGAATGGGTTATATGTCCATATTTTAGACAATATTAGTTGTTATTTTACTTTTACCATCACAGATCTATAGGTATCTTCAGTTCTTTCTTCCATTTTTCTTCTTTTATTCTCCCATCTTTTTTAACAGTTGAAACTTAGTTTTATCCTTTTTCTCTCTCTCTCTCTCTCTCTCTCTCTCTCTCTCTCTCACGCATGCATTCACACGTGGAGGAACTAACAGAAAAATTAAGTTAAATAAATAAATATAAACGGTGAAAGAATAAATTACTTCAGGACAATATATTGCATTAGGTTTGGCATGATTAATAGCAATAAAGACACAAAGGTATCCACAGTTCAATGTTTGATGAATGCAGAATGATTGCGTGGAAGCCAGCTGTTGAGTGAGAAGCCTGCTAGTTATTTGTTTTTCTTTATTGATGGAAATAACAGGTCAAGTTATTCTTAATTTAAAAAAACACAGCAAAGATAAAGAGATGAAGCTATTACTTAATCAAGTTATTCATGCACCAAACAACTACTGGGCAGCAGCAGCATACTTGCAATGGAAGCTCTTTATATTTGAAATGCTTGCCATTTTGCTGTCTTGATAATGCTGTCATCTTGTGTTGGCTGCAGCTTGTGAGCACTTGTTTGTCACAAAGTCTGTCTATTAGCAGCAACTTCTCTGTGTGTATGTGTGTGTGTTAAACTTTCACCAAATGTTTACAGAAGGGAAACAACTTTTATAAATGAGGGGATTTCCTGCAGGGGAAATAATCATCATAATTTAATGTTGTATTAAGGCACTTGATGTGGTTAAAACATACAACATTACGTCACAGTCAGTGCATCTCAAAATAAATAATGTGGTAACTATCTAACTTTCAATCAAATTAGAATGTCAAAACCATCCAGATTTGTCACAGACAACAGAAAGAGGTGGCGATGGATGAGATGGTGGTGATACAAACAAGCTGTAGAAAGCAACACATTCTACAAGTGGCCAGTAAAATGATTCTGGTCATGTCTCCAACCATAAAAGTTATCAAACATTAATAACACAGGTTATCATAAACTGATATCCACAATTACTGAGTATTTATATCAAATATAATCTTTCTAAGATCACTCAATATTTATACCAAATACTGTTTTTCTACAATGTTTATATTAAGTACTGTTTTTCTATAATATGCAAATACTGATATTAGTTAGATTTTCAATATACGGATGACACAGTCTTAATAGCAGAGACAGAGAATAAACTACAAGAAATGATAGACATAATAGTAAAAGAAAGCAAGACAAAAGGTCTTAGTCTGAATAGTAAGAAAAAAGAAGTAATGGTCATATCAAAGAAACCATCTTCACCATCGTGCAGCATAAAAATAAATGAGACAAATCTGAAACAAGTGCAACGTATCAGATACTTGGGCACAGTGATAACATCAGATGGGAGATGCACAACAGAAATAAAAAGCGGAATAGCTCAGGCCAAAGTAGCATTTCAGAGAATGAAAAACAGATTATGCAACAAATCTATGTCAAGAGAAATGAGAAAGAGAGTTCATCGGTGCTATATAGAACCAATTGTGACCTATGGAAGCGAATCATGGACAGTAGACAAACAAATGAAAAGACGATTAGAGGCCACAGAGATGGGATTTCTCAGAAGAATGTTGAAAGTTCCCTGGACAGCTAAAAAGACCAATGAGGAAGTTCTCAAAGAGGCCAACACTAAAAGGCAACTCCTAAAAAACATCAGAAAGAAGCAATCAACATTTTTCGGGCACATCATGAGAAGAGGAAAGTTGGAATACTTGGTTACAACTGGCAAAATATAAGGAAAGAAAGATCGCGGACGACAAAGAGAGAAAATACTGGATAGCTTGGTGTCATGGCATGGAAAACAGTCAACAACAGAACTGATATGATGCACTGTAGATAGAAGATTGTGGAGGGACATGATCGCCTACACCAACCGGTATGGTACATGATGATGATGATATTAGTTTGCTCTACTATAATTATTACCAGCATTTGATTTGAAAGTTTACATGTATGCCATAGCACAAGATCATCTGACAACATCATCTGGTGTTAATTTAACACAAATCAAGTAACATAAAATAGCATACTATGCTCCTCTTCAAAAGTAATGATGGTGACAATTATGGACACATTCATGTTAATAACTCATCTTCTATCTAAAGTATAAATTTAGCTCCAACACAGTGTTGGGTCACTACTGAGGGGTTGACTAGAGTGCTTTAAGAGTATGTTAAAGGTCTGAGGATGAAACTTCTGCAACAAATAACTGAAAATGTGAATGATGAAACATTAATTTCATAGAGTAAGTACATCAGAGAGTAATGAAGAGGTTCTGAAAGAGGTCAAAGCAAAAAAGAGAGCTAATTTCCAATATTAGGAAGAGACAATCATCATTTTTTTGCCCATGTAATGAGAAGAGAACAACTGGAATATATTGTAACAACTGGAAAAATTGAGGGACAAAGAGATAGAGGGAAGCAAAGAGAAAAAATAACAGACAGCTTAAGAGAATGACTTGGCAGAAGGTCAACAACAGAAATGATAAATAGCTGCCAAGATCAAAAGTTGTGGAGAGACATGATCACCTACGCCACTAGGCCCGGTACTTGATGATGATGAAGTACATCAAGTACAAATAGGGATGTGAATGATGAAAGCAAGCTGCAATATCTCTGTGCTTGATTCATACTTTTACAATGAGTAAACAGAGAGTTATACGTCAAATTTGTCCACTATTATTATTTTAATTCTCAATGTTCATTTCTATTTGTTCTAATGTCTCTACAATGAACATTGATGCTGAAAGGCACATGAGGAAGGAAAGAGGAAGAATAAGCAGAATCTACTATGCTAAAATATTAAACTGCTAGTACAAGTCCACATTTCTATCTATAGTATGACTAGGTATCACAGCTGAAGACACTGACACTTACAAACTCATGTCTTGTGTACATACACATTATTTTTATTTCAAAAATCCTTTTACTCTGAATCTATTTTTAAAAAATATTTGTAATAACTTGTCAGGTTATCACTTTATCTAGTGTCCCACTGGTAATTGATTATCTGAATTGCTTTGATCTAGATATGATGAAAGACATGAAGTCAAGGGCCTAGGTTAGACACATCATTCATTTACAGTAGTACATGCTGACTAATTGTTAACCTAACAACTCACACTGCCTTAATATTTATACATAACTTTATAACTGTTAACTTATATATATAACTTTATAACTGTTAACTTATAAATATAGCTATTCCATAAAAGCAGAAAATAATATATCTTCTTATATACACGTTTTCACTTACAAAAAATATAAAGCCACATATACAAAAACATTTTTACAAAAAATATCAAATAAATACCTTGGATAAAGTGAACAATAAAGCCACAACAAGCACAGACAGAAAGTAAAATGTTTTAAGATACCTCTTGAAAATGAAACAAAATCTACAGATGAAATCAGATAAGCCTCCAATACAAAAGATGTAGCTTCAGATGAAAGTAAAACCACAACAAGAGAAGCTAGAGTTACATGACATGAAGAAATCATGAAAGGAGCATCAAATGAAACTCCAGAACATGTTCTGCAAGCATGTGAATTCTACACAGGCTTCAAAAGCAACATTTGGCTCCAAGAATAACAATTTGGAGCAAACATCTGAGGCACTAATGTTCAGGGCTAAGTCCATGGAGATAGCTCGTTACTTTGTGGAATTTGCTGTGCATCTGAAACTGAAGTCAAAAGGCAGATGAAGAAATAACATAATAATATACAAATATTCAACAACAACAAAAAAAAACCAAGCAAGAGGACATTGAGACATGACAAGAGAAATTATGCACTTACATGATGATATGATTAAATTTGGTGAAATAATGTGATCACAACTTTAGATCAAATCATTAAATATTATTATTTATAATATTTACACTTTTTATTTCACAGATCAAAATTAAATATGACTTGGTTTTGAAAATTATACTGGACACACAAATCTCAAATCTCTTACACATTCTGCAGGTGACTTGAAGCATAGACAGATTTCATATCTACACATTCTGCAGGTGACTTGAAGTATAGACAGATTTCATCTCTACACATTCTGCAGGCAACTTGAAGTATAGACAGATTTAATCACTACACACTTTGCTGGCAACTTGAAGCATAGACAGATTTCATCTCTGCACATTCTGCAGGTGACTTGAAGCATAGACATCTCATACAAGTGAAACAAGTCAGGAAGTAGTTCAAACTTCAACAGTGTTGTGATCCCACTTTCTGACAGTTCTAGCCAACACAACTGAGAAGCCGAGTGCATGACTGACAACGTTAGAGAATGTCAACCATAGTAAGGATGTGTCCCTTCACTTTATCCTCAAATTTTTAGATTTAGTACAGTGATGCATGCACTTGCTACTGTATTATCTGCTATTAGATTACCTTTGCTTCACCTTCACTGGAAATAGTTCATTGTTTCAGCTACCATATAACTATATCACTTCAAATTCTATCTGCCACTGTTAATTTCTTAATGCCTTGCACATATATTTAAGCAAACCAATAGTTTTGACAAAATTTTAAACCGGTAGCCATCTATCTAACATATAAATGTAGAAGTGTATGTATCATACTGTAGAGGTATACATATCATACTGTAGGAGTGTAAAGAGTAAGCATTCACTGTAATTTGGAGATGAGGTGAGTCGTTGCTCCTTCCTACTGTCCTATCTCTCCTAACTCTATCAGACATATACAGCAGGCTTGATTTTCAGCACTTTTGAACAGGATTGCAGCAAAATAAATACAAACTAGCAATCAATAAATAATTAATATAGATAAAATGACACAATCTTCTGATAAATGCAACAAATCTTGAACTGTATGGGAGCATATCTCCACCATAAACTTTGTACATCAGCACAAAAAGTCAATAACCTTGAATTATGTACACATTGATTCATCCACTGTTCACTGCACTGCATGCAGATCATGATCATGTTAGCCTTCAAGATGTAGCTCAGTTAATGCTCTAATTTACAGTGCACACAAAAAAATTAACATTTAATCTTCAGTGCACTGACACTCATCAATTACATTTCTTAATAAATAAATGGCAACTAATAAACTTATTTGGTGAAAAGAAAAGCGTCACATCTGGCAAATACCTCTCATTACAAACAAAATAGTTTTCACCTCAAAAGTATGAAACCATGGATACAAATATATGTCAGGAACTGAAATTAAATTTTAAGAAAAGCATTTTAAGTAAAAAACTATCTTTACCTCACATATTACCATTACTGGTATTTGTCGGGGGGCATACGATAGAACCTGAGGGATAAAGACCGCTTTGTCAAAGCAGTCGCCATGACGTGTGAGACTCTGGATTTTTATTTCACCCCCGATATAAGAAAATCCTTTCTGTCTACCGTGGGTTTCGAACACCGTATGTCGGCTTTTCAACCAGCGGAACAGTGGTTTAAGCTGCACGGTTTAATAGGTTGAGCTAGCACAGAAGTTGATAACTAAGTCAAAAGCCATTGACCACATCCTGAAAGATGATGTAGTCTTCACAATAAAAAAAAATCTGACCCAAAAAAAGCATGTTATTTGTAAATGTTTACTTTTGTTACATGTAAAAAAGTAAGTAAAGTACCCCGGTCATGCCAAGTGGCATATAGGGAATATGGTGTTAGTGACCATAAATTTTACAGACCTTCAGCACATGATTTTTGGGGTAATGTGGTCGGTATTACGTCAGTGCCGCTTTACTTTGCCAGAAAAAAATCTGGTACCTATTTAAGGCTGGGTGAACCCAGAAGCCATCGGTTGGGATCAAACCCTACCCCTTGTCCTTTGTAGCCCAGTCCACTAACCACTGAGCTATCATGGCTCCCCCTTTGTTACATGTGTCTGCGCAATTATTTTCATGAAATTACATCAGAACTTTAAAAAAAAAATTCTCTAGATATTGAGACCAAAGTTTAACATTTTTTTGTAGACTAACAAATTTATCTGAATCAGTCTGAGCTGGAAATAGAAGCCTTATCTAAACTTAATAATACTGAAAATAGATTATAATGAGAATAAAACTCTTCAGTTAACTTCATCATCCTCACTGAGTGCTGTCTCCGCATCGAAGGTTGTTTACCATGGAGCGTCTTTCCATTCTTTCTCTTGCTTTGATGGTGCAGGTTGTCACAGGCTGACATGTCCTCTTTTGATGCTACTCCCTAATGCTAGTCTTGGTCTGCCTCTTCCTTGTCTACCTTGTATTTTCCCTTCCAAAATTACTTTCAGTAGGCTGCCGTGACTTTTAACATGCCCCAAAACTCTATTTGTCTTTTTTTAATTGTGTTTAAAAGTTCTCTTTTCAGAGATTTTTAGTTAACTTGCTTTATTTAAAGTAGTAGAGATTAGACACTTAAGTTCATCTTATTTAATTAAAACTGCTTGAGATTAGACATCTAAGTTCAGTTTATTTAAAGCTGCTTGAGATTAGACTTTTAAGTTCATCTTATTTAATTAAAACTGCTTGAGATTAGACATCTAAGTTCAGTTTATTTAAAACTGCTTGAGATTAGACATCTAAGTTCAGTTTATTTAAAACTGCTTGAGATTAGACATCTAAGTTCAACCTATTTAATTAAAACTGCTTGAGATTAGACATCTAAGTTCAGTTTATTTAAAACTGCTTGAGATTAGACATCTAAGTTCAGTTTATTTAAAACTGCTTGAGATTAGACATCTAAATTCAGTTTATTTAAAACTGCTTGAGATTAGACATCTAAGTTCAACCTATTTAATTAAAACTGCTTGAGATTAGACATCTAAGTTCAGTTTATTTAAAACTGCTTGAGATTAGACATCTAAGTTCAACCTATTTAATTAAAACTGCTTGAGATTCTATCTATCTATTGACCTTTTGAGCCGTAGCCGGCCCATAGGGCGTAGACCCAGATACTCTTTCTCTTATCTAAATTTTTATTCTAGCAGTTTTCAATCCTTATAAAGATCTTTTATCAAATCTCGCCATTTGTCTCTATTCTGTGCAAGCAGCTCTATCTCATTGAGGGAGCCAATTCCTGCTGTTCTTGCCTCTCTCATCAGTGTTCTTCTCAGTGTCTCTCTGGGTCTTCCTCTTTTCCTTTTACCTGTTGTTTCCCACATGAGGGCTTGCTTTGCTATTCAGTTATTAAACAATTAAAATTTGAATTAGAAAACTTAAATCTACTTGCTTTAAACCAGATGACAATAGAATTGTTAACTCAGCTTGTCAAATCAACCGACACTTGAACCACATGGTTAGAAGCATGCTAGTTTGGTAGATCTCAAAGTCCAAACATTTCCCCTCCAATGACTTAGAAAAACATGATCATGAATATAAATAAAATAACCTTGTACTGTATGTATAGTTGATAAATATATTTCACAATAGCAACAAGTACAAGCAAACATGGAATGTGGACATGCTGCTAGTGCTCCGTCCCTCCATGAAGCATTGCTGTAGTTTTGAATGAATAAATTAGCCACAATTAAATAATTAAATCAATAATTTAACAAATAAATTAAGAATTAAATTAATAATACGTGCAATCTGCACTTAATAAATGCAATGAATAAATTATGTTCTAATAAATAATAAATAAGAGTCCAAATATCAATTTCATAAATAATGTCCAAATATTGATATAATAAATAATAATTTAAATAAACACAAATTGTATTAATAATGATAAAGACTAAACATTATTTTATAAATAATAGTACAGTTTAAACAAAATCATTTTTATAAATAATAGTACAGTTTAAACAAAATCATTTTTATAAATAATGATACGGTCATAACTCCATTCCTTTCCAAGAATAATCATCAAAAATGAAAACACATTCTCATCTCACACAGCAAATCTAGAAATCAAGCCTGAAGCATCTGAACATGAAATGAGAATAAATAGTTTCTCAAGGCTAGGCAAATCAGCCAAGATCTATCAACTTTACCTTTTAAAAGTAATTTTATTTCAGTCTTGTGTTTTCAGAACAATAAATCTGTTTTCAGATCTATAATTCTATTATTACAGTCTATATCAATGTTCAGCTTCTTTCATTTTCAAGTCTCTTATGTTATATACAAACAAAATAATTATATCTTTTTTATTTAAATAGCTTATTCTTTTATCTTTGCTTGATGCTATAAAAACCATTTGTTATCCATCTTGAGGATCTGTACTTTTTCTTGATCATTTTGTTTCCATTTTTCATAATAATACATCTGCTGTCATTCTTTCACTTTTAGAAATGATGAGATATTAGCTTGCATTCTTCCATTGAGAAAGTATGAGATATCAGCTGTTATTCTCTAACTTAAACAGGATGATGTTACGTCAGTATTGTCATTAAACATCACCAACATATGTGGCATTATAATACAGATAGTCACCTCAGCTTCATCTTTTAATCGTTTCCCAGCGTACACAAATGTACTAAACTGAGGGTTTTTTTTTGTAAATAAAGAAATGGATCATCTGAGAGAATATTAACATGGAAGTGTACTTCTTTCATTCTCACGGAGATAATGACTGCCCTATCGATTCCATGAATGTTGCATATTTAATTCACACGAGTCAACATAATGAGCATTATGATACAGACATCAGAACATGTTTTGAAGCACTGGCCTCAATGTTCCTAATTGATGACTTGTATCAAGGAAATGGTCACTTTTATTTAAAATTAGGTTGTAACACATAAGGAGCTCAGCATAGAATGTTAACTGATTTTCTTGTTTATGTTATATTAGTTTTACATTTCAACTTCAATTATCTACAAAATCAGGAACAAAATTGTCAACAACAGAATTCCTCTTTGAAATAATTTTTAAACCTGAACAACACGAAAACATCAGTCAGATATAGTTTGCTGAACTCAAGAAATTCCAAAGGGCACAACTTCATAACGTGAAGCAAGCAGCAAAACTGAAATTAATAGTGAGTCTCTCTGTTATCAGGGGTCTTCACCCTGTGAAGTCCATAAAGCTTTGCCGTGAAGGGGGGGGCAAGCATAGCATGATCTCATCAACAGTAGTAACCACTGCCCTCCTGGGTTTCATGGAAGTCACCACTGCTTCTAAATGCTGGGTTCCTGATCTCTAAAATTTTCTCAGCCTTGTAGAGTCTCCTCTCTTTACACCTGGAGAAACAAATGGTGAAACATGTATGTTGTATCAACACAAATGGTGAAACATGTATGTTGTATTAACACAAGAATTGTAATTTTTAGAATCAATCTACCTCATGTGACATTTTCACAATGTCTGAACAAAAAAGCAAAGAATTTAACCAACATATACTTTCTTCTTTACTAAGGTAATGTAAGACATAAATGCTGATCTTGGTAATACATTGTGTTGTTGACTCCAGGCTTCTCATTCATATTGATGAAGATATTATACTTTGTAGTTTTCTCTCACGTTGGTTCAGACTTTTAGACTGGATATTGTGTTCTGTATTTGCTGATGATGGAGACAGAGATCACTGACAACAAGTTTCAATGTTTGTAGCTTCCATTGTTGAAGTCTAGTGTAACTAGTTCTCAGTCTAAAGATTGCCAAATATTTTTTCTTCAAAGATTGCAGATGGCTTCACTCTATAGTGATTTTGATTGGAGTCTCCAAAAATGAAATGTAACTCAATGTTATCAACTTTGTTTACTAATTTACTGCAGTCTTCAATATCAGTTTGCTTCACTTCATTCACATTTTGTTTTTTCTATCCCAAATAGGAAAGATATGAAGTGTTTACATATTTGATATTCATTGATAGTATGGTTTTGGAGGTACTTCAATCTGAGCATTTCACAAAGGACAAGGTAGATAGTTGATGTTGCTAAGCAACTAGTCTTCCAAGGTGATTGATAACATTACAATCTCAGAGACTGCAGGACTCTACAATCAGACGAGCAGTAATGGACAAAGTGAGAGAATGAAATTATTAGTTTGAATATTTCTTGTCATCTGCTACTTTGCGAGTATTTTAAGTGCACTGGACCAGTTCAACAATAACTAGTCTAGTTACCTAATTTATTCATCTGACTCGCTGACTTACATTCAGTAAACAAAACAAGGACAGTCAGCACACAGACAACAGAATATAAGAAAAAGAAAAAGATGAAGGAATCAATATTCTCTGATATGAAGAAACAGGCACTTACCATTTGATGAACAGCAGCAGCAACAGAATGACTAAAATAAGACTCAAGGTCCCAATAACACCACCAGCAATAGCAGCTGAAAAATGAAAGCAATGACAAGGTTACAGTCTTTTCACTGGTCTCAACAAATAGCAATAAAACTGGAATATAAATTTTGTATAATTATATATATATTTTGTATAATTATAGAGCTGCCTGCACAGAACAGAGACAAATGGTGAGATTTGATAAAATATCTTTAAAAGAATTGAAAACTGCTAGAACAAAAATTCAGATAAGAGGAGTATCTTGGTCTACGCCCTATGGGCTGGCTACGGCTCGAAAGGTCATTAGATAGATAGATAATTATATAGCACTAAATAGTTGAAATACAAAACAGACATTATAATAAAAAGAAAAATGATTTAAAAGATGCAATTTACTGCACAACAAGAAATGCTCAATATCAACTTATCCGACCTCTTTTTGGAGCACAGGCCACAAACAGGTTCTCTCCACCCATTCTATTTCTTGAACATTTTCTCAGCTTCACTCCAGTCTAAGTCAATACTCTTGAGGGTTTTAATTACTTCTCTTCTCCATGCATTCAAGGGCCCTTGTTTTCTCTTTCTTATGGGCTCCATAATTGTGCCTGTCTTGTAATGCTGACACCAGTTTTCCTTAGTGTGTGTCCATCTTCAATTTCTTTTCACAATATGTTGCACTCGCTCGATAGGCTCTGTAACATGTAACATTTGTTCTCTCCAGGTCATCATCCTTTCTACATTTTGTCACACTCTCAGATGTTCAGATCAGACACTATCAGATGTTCAGATCAGACACTATCAGATGTTCAGATAAGACACTATCAGATGTTCAGATCAGACACTATCAGATGTTCAGATCAGACACTTTCAGATGTTCAGATTAGACACTTTCAGATGTTCAGATCAGACACTATCAGATGTTCAGATCACACACTATCAGATGTTCAGATCAGACACTATCAGATGTTCAGATCAGACACTATCAGATGTTCAGATCAGACACTATCAGATGTTCAGATCAGACACCATCAGATGTTCAGATCAGACACTTTCAGATGTTCAGATCAGACACTTTCAGATGTTCAGATCAGACACTATCAGATGTTCAGATCACACACTATCAGATGTTCAGATCAGACACTCTCGGATGTTCAGAATTTTCCTCATACTATTTTATTGTGTCCATGGAATCAGTTTCACTGTAGTCAAGAATTTCCCATGTCTGCTCCACTCAGCTCCCATCCTAACAAAGGGCACTGGCAAATGTTGCTGATATGGTCGACGTCCATGGAGCCCTAACAGTTGCACAGGCAACAATTTCAAACTCATCATCATCATCATCATCATCATCATCATCATCATCATCATCATCATCATCATCATCATCATCATCAACAAGTACCGGGCCTAGTGGCGTAGGTGATCATGTCTCTCCACAACTTTCGATCTCGACAGTTATTTATCATTTCTGTTGTTGACCTTCTGCCAAGCCATTCTCTTAAGCTGTCTGGTATCTTTTCTCCTTGCTTCCCTCTGTCTCTTCATCCCTCAATTTTCCCAGTTGTTACAATATATCCCAGCTGTTTTTTTCTCATTACAGGGCCAAAAAATGATGATTGTTTCTTCCTAATATGTCATGATTGTACAAAGAAATTACGATGGTGGTTTTCTGTTGCCTTCCATCGGTTTGTTTATGGTTGGCTCCATTAGCCTTTAACTAAAAAGTCTCACCCACAAGGCTGTGGGGTTGTTTTACTTCGGGGTACCCTCCCTTAGCCTTTTACTCTCCCGAGCATACCTGCAAGACAGCAGGGCAGCCGCAGGTTGTACTGTTTACTGCATACAGCAGGTAAAATTACCTGACCTGATAGTCGGGTTGACAGTAATTTCAAATTACTTCCATCAAAAAAAGTGTTCAATTAACTCTCACTCCAGTTTGTTCAAAAACACTTATTGAAAACAAACAAACCAACTGAAATGTTTAATAAACTTTGCTAGTATCTGCAAAAACAGGGTGATATGCAGACATTTTCATTTTGCATTGTAAATGTAAATATAGTTAGCAAAGGCCAACTCCAGTGCGAGCCATACTGGCTGTGTGAGCAACAAATTCAGACAACATCACTGAAAAAGGAAGGTGCATCTGTGGTTTCCCCACTCCAATTTACTTGAACAAATCAAAATAAAAACCACATTTTTAAAAAACTGTCAAAACAAACAAAAAAAGTTTTAAGTGATGAGTGATGGCACTCACTCTCCATAGACAAGGCCTGATGAACATGGATGCATTGGGAAGCGAAGTTCCTTAAACAGTTGTTGACAAAAGTGTGTAATTTAAATGCTCTATATAAGCTTAGTTTATATGTCAGTTCCTGTGTAACTGTTTCCTGTAAGAAAAGAAAAACACTGGATGAAACTTACCAAAAGGTAACTGCTTTCCTGAGCTGCTGGAGGTCCGATACAATGGGACAGTACTCTTGTACTTGTAGTCCAGAGTCGTTAAGATGATTGAGTCGCTCCCCCTATCGTTGTCATTGGTTTCCATGGCATCCTGTAAACGCACATCATTCTGAGCGTCCACATCAGGGTTTGCTGGTTTCTCATCTATCACTGGGGGGAGGAGGGAGGTTGGTAGAGGTGGAACAGCTGTGGATGTAGAAAGTGAGAGTTGTCTGTGTTTAATACAATCCATCGACCCATCCCTCCACTATACACTTCTATATGCCATATCTATTTGCAATTACTATTACTGGCATTTGCAGTTTCAATATTTTTTATATAATTTAATCATTTATATATCATTTCTTCTTATATACATTTCCAAGGACTGTTAAAATACCTGCGTACTGCAGGTGGGCCCCCGTCAATGATAAATAATTCTTTATTTGTTAATATTGTATTCAACATCTCTTTCCTTGCCAATTTTTAAAATGTATTTATTCCACATTCCTTTTGTTTATGTTCTTTTTACAAAGTGTGCCCATATTATTAAATGACTCTTAGATGATGATAGTATCAGCAAGTGTTTCTCAGTTGCGCTGTTCCATATGCAGTATTCTTTGTATTTCCTTTCAAAGATTTATAGTTGAATCAAAGCAAGAAACAGTAGAATGGCGCTCCATGGTAGCCAACCTTCGATGTGGAGACAGCACTCAATGATGATGATGATGATGATAGCTGAATGTTTCTGAAACTTTATAAAGCCCTACTCACCTTCATAATAAAGCCAGAAGCCCTTGCTGTTGCCGCCACTGCTTGACTGTAGCTCAATGTGAAGATAATTTGAATGCATGCTGTAGCTGTAATTTGTCCGCTGACCACACAGAGTGATGCTGCGGCGTTTGTCATTGAAGTAAAGCAGGTCTGCACAATCGGTCCTATTTCTCGACTCCAGATCCATGTCTATAATGTGCAGATTCAGCTTCTGGGATGGGTGTGCAACAATAGTGGTGAAGCAGTCTCCCTGCAAGGTACATTTGATGGAAATGAAACTTTGACATACGCATCTTCAATTAAGAAAATGTCCAATGTATAATGTCACATTTTGGAAAGTCCAATTTATAACGTCACATTTTGGAAAGTCCAATTTATAACGTCACATTTTGGAAAGTCCAATTTATAACATCACATTTTGATAAGTCTGATTTATAACTTCAGATTTAGGAAAGTCTGATTTATAACTTCAGATTTAGAAAAGTCTGATTTATAACTTCAGATTTAGAAAAGTCTAATTTATAACTTATCGAACACAACACATACACACACATGTGAGAAAAATAAAATAAAGCAGATGTTTTGAAAACTGTGATTGATTCATCAAACTCATAAACAGCAGCAAAAGAGAGATATCTTATAAACAAATAAGTAAATGGGACTAAGTGAGAAGCACAAACCTTTTTGTTGTAGTTGGCTGGGTAGCGAGGGGTCATGATGTAGCCACTTTGAGCTGTCAGCTGGTTCTGTTGACAGATGTCACTGACAGAACTTGCTAGATGGAGACAAAACAGGTAATGATCGTTATCGGGCAGGTGTAGGGTTGGGGGAGGGGAGGGGGAGATGTCCCCAGCAAATGTTATACAGTAAACGCTTATAACATATAATATCATCACATATAATAAATATATATCTATAATATATACATATTCAGATTTAAACATTAAATAGAACTGGCTTATGAACACAATTCTATGGAAGAAATTAAAATACTATGTCCACGTCAAAACACACAGTAGGCTGGAAAGAACAATAATGGAAGTCAAGGTTCCTAGACGACGCATCAGGGCAGGGGCAGACCAAGAAGAAGGTGGTTTCAAGACATCAAGAAGACCTTGAACATGACAACAGAAGTAGTGGGAGATCTGGCTAGAGACAGAGATTATTTCAGACGGGCTGAGGTGAATACAGCATTTCAGCAAGGAACATGACACCAGATGATGATAATAAATATCACATGTATCAAATATATATATAAACATGTACGAAATATCGCATATATCTCTTATAACAAATATCTATAACATATAGGAAATATCACATGTAATAATTGTTAACATAATAAATATCACATACAATAAATATCCATTACACTGGAATACACCAATGAAGTTGTCTATTAAAGAGTCAATACATTTCGATGTGGGAGCAGCGATAGCTCAGTGAACTGGACTACAAAGGACATGAGGTAAGGTTCGATCCCAACCGATGGCTTCCGGTTCACCCAGCCTTTAATGGTTAATGGGTCTGATTTTTTTCTGGGAAAGTAAAGCGGCACGGGCGTAATACCGACCACATTACCCAAAAAATCATGCGCCGAAGGTCTGTAAAATTTATGGTCACTAACACCATATTCCCTGTACGCCACTTGACGTGACGGGGTACTTAACTTTTTTTTTTTTTACATTTCGATGTGGGTTGGTCCTTTCTGATAGAATGCTGTCTACACACTTCGGTAATGAGTAGCTCGGGGACTCCTAGAGGACAGGTGATGGCTTATGCGTTTGTTTGTCCTTAGTGCCATCCAACAAGACATCAACACAATTGGGGGGAAAAAGGGGGGAGGGGGAGAGAGAGAGAAGTGCCAAACGATCAGCGAAGTCCAGGGAGTATGAGGGAAGTAGTTCAAGTGACTAGACTACACTGTTAGTATGTTACAAGTGCTGCGCGCGTGCCTGTGTGGTAATGTGTGTTAAATAATTTAATGCTTTTTTTTATGTGATCTGATATAGCATTGAATTTCTGGTTACAACCCGGTTGAACAAAGTGTAACCACGTGATTAACCACGCATGCGCAAACAGTCTTTGTGTAGATGGTCGTGAGTAGCGCGCCAGTTTCACTCACTCTGAGCCCCTATGTGAACCCGCTCTTTGTCTGCCAGTCCGGATAACAACAACCCGGTGAACTTGGTGCCATCTGCCCTCGGTGAGTCGGCTACTATAGAGGCTGTGATGGTGCTCACCGTCTGCCGGTCCTTGCCTCCACGACCGTGCCTCAATAAAAAGCTGTTTGATGGCCAGGCTGATGGGGCGGGAACGTCTTCTAGCTTATCGATCGGCCGAAAGTGGTTTGCGTTTTTTTTTTTGTCTTGAAAAGTGATGCGGTCAGAGGGGAGGAGGTAGGGAAGAGAGTTGACATTTAGGATGGGGGAACTACTTGTTCTAGTTCCTGAACTACATCGGAAATGTTTTGTTTGGGCAGGAAGTAAACAGGCTAGACTATGTGATACAGGAGTGGGGCGGGCAGAAATAGAAGGTAGCAGAGGTTGTACATGGGAGAGAGGTGATGAGAAATACAAAGTAACAGAGTTTGTATGTGGCAGAGAGGAGAAAAGAGAGGTGATGAGAAATACAAAGTAACAGAGTGTGTATGTGGCAGAGAGGAGAAAAGAGAGGTGATGAGAAATAGAAAGTGACAGATTGTACGTGGAAGATAGAGGAGTGGGGGGGGGGAGAGAGAGAGAGAGAGAGAGAGAAAGGCAATGAGATATAGAAAGTGACAGAGATTGCATGTGTGAGAGACAGAGAGGGGAAAAGAGAGGTGAGGAGAAATAGAAATCAGTTAATGGCTGAAACTGATGGACGATAATTCTGTCGGAGACAGCAGAAAGATTGCTGTTGTTGTCGGAGCTAAAGATACAGATGATGTGTTCAGCCAATCCTGTATCAGTTCTGTCTCTGCTCTTTCCCTACCTGCCTATGTCTGTTAGTTGCTCCCCCAGCCTGTTGCTGTCTTATTGTTGTTTACTTCCAGTCCCTTGCTTACACACGCCGACCAACTTCCTCAACAATTAGGCTTGGCTTCTAGGGAATTTTGCGACATTTACTAAGCAACTTAGTCCTATAGTTGGTAACCGGTGTCGTAAAACTAGGCACCTGAAGCTACAAAGAGGAAGTCAAAATACAGGGGCCACGCGATGTTGCATAAGATTGATTGAGTCACCAGGAGAAAGATAATACCAGGAAATATATAGGAAACAGGTTTTGTACAGGAAACAGACAGCATAAGTTGGATTTATTGTGATATGAGAGACTAGTATCACAGTCACATTATAAATGTGTCGAACATGAAGGAGCAAGGGTGAAAGGTCTTATTTACTGACTCCATAAGATCTGTTTGCTGTGCAGACTTATACCATCCTGGTTTACTGACTCCATAAGATCTGTTTGCTGTGCAGACTTATACCATCCTGGTTTACTGACTCCATAAGATCTGTTTGCTGTGCAGACTTATACCATCCTGGTTCACTGACTCCATAAGATCTGTTTGCTGTGCAGACTTATACTATCCTGCTTTACTGACTCTACAATGTCCGTTTTCTGGGCCGACCTATATCACTGTATCCCTCAGCCAAAGAGAACGGAGATAAGAAGTGATTTACAGCATTTCGCTTGTCTTTTGATTGCAACAGTCACGTGTTTTTTGTTGATGTTTACTTTAGCACTTCGTAATTGGCGTGTGCACGCGCTATCCTGTTTTATTTTCGGTGACGTAGCTCACAGTTCATGTATTTTATCTCGCCTCTTCTTAATCTCTGTTGTTTAGTATTGTTTATATGTTTCAGGCGAAAGTGATGCAGCAGGCGCTAAGGTAGGATTGTAATTGCTCAACCTTATTACGATGCGCGCGCATTTTGTGTACGTTATCGTTTTCCGCGAGATTCGAGGAGTGGGATAAAAGTTCACGTGCCGCGCACATGCCTGTGTGCGGGAAATACGTCACTGGTGCCGTTTTTATATGAAACACGGCGTAGTTGATTCATGTTGACTGTTGTACATACGCAAATACATGAAGAGATGGGGGGGAATGATAATGGGGAGAAAGGATGGGAGAAGGAGAGGGTATACGTGTTTGAGAAGGGGAGAGATGAAAACAGATTCAAGAAAGAAAGAAAAGGAAAGGTGCGAAGAGATAGGACTGTGGAAAGAATAGCGGATGAAGAGATACAGAAAGGTAAGGAGAGATTGATGGTGGAAAAAAGGAGAGTTGGAAAGGAGGAAATAGGAGGAATGAGAGAACAGGGTGTGAAGGAACGAAAATGACAGAAAGAGGAGGTGAGGCAGGCAGGTAAAGGAGTAAAATTTCAAATGTAGTTTTTTGGTGTTTAGAAAATATAGTGTTCACTTTTAAGCTGAAACGAAATTGCAAGTTTGTGGAAACCTTTCCCATTTCTTGACGTCAACTATTAGGAAAGCTGAACGCGTTAAGGGACAAAGTGGGTGCGTTTATAGGGCAGACTTGGTAGGTTTCAGGGCTGATCGAGTACAGGCCGGATACGTCATGGCAGCAGGCGTGCCACCTTTCAGCTCTCATGTTCAGCACTATAGTTTTGAAAGCCCGGACTAGTCTTGTTCTATGTGGGTGTGTTCTATGTGTTGTTGTAAGCTCTACTTAGCCTGTTCTTGCGTGTGCACATTTTACTTACAACTAGTTTTGTATGAGCCAGGACAAGTCTAGAAGCTACACATGCGACCATCTTTACCAGACAATCTCTTTCCTGGAACCAACAGGGGAAATTGAAAAGGAGAATACCTACAAACATATGGGCACGAAACCTTGAGATAAACATCACAGCACAAGATGAATTACACCCGGAGAAGGACAGATAAGGATATCAAAGATTTGAAAGCTCTTGTTGATGGCCTCACCCCCGATAGATGTTAAAACAAAGGATAAAGTTAGAAGAGACTGGAACATTCCATGTGTATTAGCCACACCTCAAACGCTGTCTTGTAATAACCTAAGGTTAATTATTCCTTGTTCTGTAGGATAAGACCCTGCTTGTCGTGTCCGATGCATTTATGGTCAAAGCTCTACAGGCCACAATGTGATGACGCTGGTTGCTTGCTCTATATATTTTAGAGCAATTACAGAAAAGGTTAATCGCTGCAGGTGTTCAGTTATTGAAAGTAAATAAAAGTCTGACAGGTAAGTGCTCACCTGCAACACATGTGTATTCCACCTGGAAAAAGTTGCTTCTCTGGCCACACGCTGGAACATTAACGCCCCACTGACCGGTGGGCAGGTTGATCTTGCAAGAGCGCTGGCCCACACACGAATATTGGACCTGGTCGTCTGTGGTACACCCGGCGCCCGCGTCCCCGTCCACCAATCGACACTCACCGGTAGAACTAAAGCCATAGAAGGTTCTGGTAATACGGAGCATGTACCCTGCTCCACAGTCAATGTCCAAGGACTTGTCTGTCCCGAAGCAAGCCGACTTTGTGAGCCCTGGGAAGGGAAGAAACGTGTTCTATTGACACACAACACACATTTTAACTTGTAGCGGCACACGACAGGAAATGACGTAGCAATTGCAACAATTATAAAATTGTGTACATTATATGTCAATGTTCAGGAAAGTGACCGCCCTAATTGTTCAATTTTAGTTTCAACCTATAATAATAAATCTATTAGAAATTGTTGGCGGTTCCAAATATGCGAGTCTAAATATTCCAACAGTGCCTGGTGATTTACACTGACAAAAGGGGACAGTGGAGAACAAAGTAGTCGAGCCAGGAGAAGGACTAGAACATGTAACGAACTCTCAGAGTTTAGTTCCTCAGAAAACGAATATATTCTTAATCTCTTGTCACATCGCAAATATCTCCCATCTTCTCTCTCTTTCTTCCTCTGTTCTCATTTACTTCATATCTTCCTTGAGTACGGGCAGTACTCTCCTTTATCTATCTAGTATACTCTCTGTCTTTCACAATCTATTTGGATTTACTCTCTCCTAGCACGCAGTCTCTTGTCTCCCCTCGCTTCTATTTACTGACCTTCACATTGATATTTTATAAATTAAAGGTGAGGGTTAAATATGTGAACTTTGACTTTTCAAATACGAATGTTTACGCCCAGAACAAACACGAACCTACAGCAGCAATGTGTAGTATCCACTTCTGTCAATATTCTGACACACCAGCTCGACTCTGTTTGTTTGCCAGCCTGACATACTTCACAACCTGTTTTCGCTAGACTGTGGATATAGCAGACTCGGACAAACACAGGGATGTGTCCACGCGACCGATGGAATCCACAGAACTGGCCAATCTCTGACTCCTGACCACGCTGGCACGTGTCCAGCGGCAATCCTGACTATTATTAGAAACACGTCACTCCCATAATCCATTGTTTTCTTTCATCCTACAAAGTCAATCGAACTATCTAGCTGCTCGCAATCTCCCACTGGAACGGAAATAAACCAACAACGTACTGAACCTTTCTTAATGCAGACTTCACACGTGATGGCCGATTAAAACTGTCACGTGATCCACAGCTTCCCCGGAGACTCACAAAATGAGGAGCTAAAATAATCATAACTTCCTGAACCCACAAGGACCTACAATAAAATAATCATAACTTCCTGAACCCACAAGGACCTACAATAAAATAATCACAACTTCCTGAACCCACAAGGACCTACAATAAAATAATCATAACTTCCTGAACCCACAAAGACCTACAATAAAATAACCATAAACCACATCCGAGCCCCCCCCCCCCCCCCCCCCCAATACCCCCTCCTTCTACTTAAAAAAATTTTAAGTAAAGAAGATAATGTAAACATGCACAACTGGAGTTCTCATTTTTGTTTTTAAAAAAGTTGTTTGATGAACATGAAAATAGTTGGTGTTTGAGTTGTATGCCCTCTCATTGATAGCTGAACTAGGATATCGACATTTCATAACGCACTCCATGGACCTTGACTCAGACAGCAGGTTTAAATAAACAAAAACTATCTTATAGTGGCAAAGTCCTTTGACTGACTAAACTTGATCATAATCCTAGCTGAGTCTCCGTTAACAAGGACTTCTGCTAAAAATGTATTTTAACTTTCAAATTAAGTTGTCAAAAATCACATTCATTTTGAAATGACGTTGACTTCTGTAAACTGAAAACCAGGAAGCAAACTCCATTATCGTCGGTCATTGAGTGCTCACCAAGGCCCCAAGCTGAAGACTAACTGCGGGCCATTCTGTATTGACACCATTGTCTAAATTGAAGTATTGTTCCTGTCACACGAAGAACGAATTCATTGATTGTCACGTTACAGATGAGACTAACCCACTTTTATACTGTTCTCTGTCTGATGGATTCAAAGTTTAACCCCAAGTAAGTTCAATCAAATAGAAAGTAAAGATAGTAAAAATGCAATCTGAAATGTAAACATTTGCTAATATTTGGCTTGGAAATTATATTAGGTATTATATTTTGAAATTGTATTCACTGTTTTTTGTGCTAACGTTTTGTTTTGTAATAATAGAGTGAAATTAAACATGAAAGATTGATTAAAGACAACTTTGAAGATAAGATTAAGAGCACACAATTATCGAGTACAAACAAGGATGATAGCATGAACACGGCTCGTGAAGACTCATTTGATATGGAGACCGTTGACAGCTTGGCACGACATTATTAGTCCAAATTAGCAAGAAACATTGAAACAGAATTACTAAAGAAGCACGTAATGATTCTAATTTCGTCTTACCTGACACATTATGCAGGACGCAGATCACAAATAGAGAACACACCATGAACAACATGTCATCGGCCATTGTTTTAATGGGAGAAACAAAAGTCTGAAACAAACAAAGTGAAACAAATAATCATAACGTTTTCATGGATAAATTATATGCTCAAAACGTCTTCTTTTATACAAAAATCTATTTGTAAAACATGTACTAACACGCAAACAAACGTAAATGTGATTAAGATCGTTTTTATGTTTGTGCACGGACTCATCAAAGAAATCTGACAGCGTTTAATTAGAGATCTGGCACTTTGCAATAGTGTAGCTAATTATATATTTATTGAACATAAAGCGAGAATTCATGCCTTACCAATGTGATGAGCTAAGCGCGTTTGCAACATCTTGTCTTGTTAATTATAATGTACAGAGTTGCTGTTAAGTTATCAGAACTGTAGTGCAGAGAACTTGAGACGGGGAGGCAGTTTTCAGGGTCACAGGAAGTGAGGTTCACTTGAACACTTGGGTGTGTTTGCCTGAAGCGTTAATGAAGTTTGATACAACCAGCAGGTGGCAAGGTTTTAACTTCATCCTGTCTTCCATACAGTTGCTTGTGGCAGGCTATAGTCGCTAAATTAACAGTCGTGAAATTATATCCAACATTGACCTAACAGTCGTGAAATTATATCCAACATTGACCTAACAGTCGTGAAATTATATCCAACATTGACCTAACAGTCGTGAAATTATATCCAACATTGACCTAACAGTCGTGAAATTATATCCAACATTGACATAACAATCGTGCAATTGTATCCAACATTGACATAACAATCGTGAAATTGTATCCAACATTGACATAACATTCGTTATCTTGTTTGAGACCACCCAACAGACCGACCGACCAACAAACAACTAAATAACCAATCAACATACCAACAAACTACCCTAATAATCAACATACCAACAAACTAACCTAATAATCAACATACCAACAAACTACCCTAACAATCGACATACCAACAAACTAAACTAACAATCGACATACAAACAAACTAACCTAACAATCGACATACCAACAAACTAACCTAACAATCAACATACTAACAAACTAACCTAACAATCAACATACTAACAAACTAACCTAATAATCAACATACCAACAAACAAACCTAACAATCGATATACCAACAAACTAACCTAACAATCGACATGGCGACAATCTTACTTAACAGCACCAAACTCTTATATTTGTTTACTTTAACTGAAACTCTTAGCTGTGTCATTTTGTACCAAAAAAACCCACTCTAGCCAGAACTTTGCTTTGTATCCTGTTTTCTCCCCATTTGTACCGTCAAGATATTATTATACCTGCTTTTTTACAAAAACAAATATTTAAACCCATGTTTTTTTTTCCATTTCAGCTTTTGTAATTAAAATAAAAATGTTTCTCCTTCGTTTTTGACGATGTAATTAAACTGTGTTTGACATCTACCGGCACCGTGCATCCGCTTGCAGCACGTATTTGTCCGGGCCTGTTCCCTAACCTTTGATGTGTCTGTACCTTACTGCTACTGCAAAGGTAGTCGTTTGTAGTCGGAGTAAAAACACACACACAGCCAACGAAATGATTACAAAGAAGTAAGAAAGGTGCGAGATATTTTACTATTCTTCTCACACCCCATTTCCTCCTTCTACTTCTCCTTTCTTTACTCTCTTTTTCGTCTCTCACTCCTCGGGTTACATACTCCTTTGTCTACGTTACCTATATGATCCAGCCCTACCTCCCAGACATTCTTATCACTTAACCTCTCAGGTTTCCCTCATTCCCTCCTTCCGCTCTCTCCATCCACCTGAAGGTACTAACTCTAACATCTACCACTTTTTTTTTTTGACATACCTGCTCGACTTTGACACTCTTGAGCGTGGGAAAGCGTCCAGGTGGACATAGTACGCTCCCCAAGCCGTCTACACTGAGCGACTGTGTATCTCTACCTATCTTGACAACACACCTCGCCTTCACTGGAATCTCTTAGCTCGCGATTGCTGGCTGGACGTGTTCCATTGTTTTCTCTACGGTGCTGCTAGTAGACCCAGACTTAAGAAATGGATCTACCTGCCTTATTCGACAATATCTAAGAACTTCTAATGTTTTTCCATAGCAACATGTGGCTTTGAAACGTGAACTATCGAAAAAAATATATCACCGTCATTGAATTCAAGCGTTACAGAAGAATAATTGCAACACCATGGTCAGAGGAAAGGACAAATTTGAAATAACTTAAAATTCAAGAAAATGGTGGGTAATGGAAAACAAGGAAAATTATAATATTTAAGTTTTGTAAAATGACATTAAAGATAATACTCAAAACATACAAGTGGATATTAGAATTTAAGGAATAGACGTTGGAGTCAGTTCAGAGCTACAGTTACCTTGGACATACTATAACCAATGATGGAAAATGTAAAACTGAAATAAACAAAAGAACAGGAATGGCAAAAAGTAATTTTAATGCCATAAAAAATATACTAACATCAAAACTAATAACACCAGTGCTAAAACTAAGAATAGCAAAATATTATATCTTCTCAACATTCCTGTATGGTGCAGAAACATGGACATTAGACAATAAAAAAAAAACAGAAAAAAAATTGAAGCCTTTGAAATGTGGATTTATAGAAGAATATGAAGAATTGGATGGAAAGAAAAGAGAACAAACGATGAGGTAGTATGAATATGAATTTCTGGTTGAATTATTATTGAAGTTATCGATTAATCTTCATCCCAACGTTGTGCTACCAATGTCAGTCCTGGACCCTAGAGGCAAGAACAATAAGCAAAATAACTTCTATTGAGATTAAATGTGTTAGACGAATGACAAGAAACAGTCCGAGAGATAGGAACAGGAATGAAGAACTGAGAAAAAAGCTAGGAATAGCCTCCGCCATAGAATATATAAAGAAACAACAGATGGTTGTTGCCACGTGACAAGGCAGAAAGATCAAAATACAACACAACGAGCCCTCAATAAACGTTGCGAGGACACCGGACCCAAGTGCCGACCATGAAAAAGATGGAATATTAGAAGCACTAGGAAACATACAGCAGCAGAAACGATCAGGAGAGCAAAAGACCGCAAATGATATCTCCCCTCGACGCTGAAAGGTACTTGATGAAGGAAAGAAGAAAAAGTGATCGTTTAGTAAGTAGATGAATGCTTCTACCAAGGAAACTTCACAAGTTTGACACATTCGTCACCGTCTGCTTTGACATATTTCATTTATAACCATAACTGTTATTCCTTCTTCTGAGATATTTATTGCGGTAATTACATAGAGTGTATCACAGAGAAGGCATGTCATTGCTGTAATCACATAGAGTGTATCGCATAGAAGGCAAGTCATTGTTGTAATCACATAGAGTGTATAGCATAGAAGGCAAGTCATTGTTGTAATCACATAGAGTGTATCGTATAGAAGGCAAGTCATTGTTGTAATCACATAGAGTGTATCACAGAGAAGGCAAGTCATTGCTGTAATCACATAGAGTGTATCGCATAGAAGGCAAGTCATTGTTGTAATCACATAGAGTGTATAGCATAGAAGGCAAGTCATTGTTGTAATCACATAGAGTGTATCGTATAGAAGGCAAGTCATTGTTGTAATCACATAGAGTGTATCACAGAGAAGGCAAGTCATTGCTGCAATCACATAGAGTGTATCACAGAGAAGGCAAGTCATTGATGTAATCACATAGAGTGTATCACAGAGAAGGCAAGTCATTGCTGTAATCACATAGAGTGTATCACAGAGATGGCATGTCATTGCTGTAATCACACAGCGCCTGTTAACTGAACCACCGCTAATGAACATCCTGCTAGACCTTCCTATTGTCAGCTGTAAATTGACTTTCCTCTTACTTTGATCTACTCTTTACAACTTTGATCTACTCTCTACAACTTTGATCTACTCTCTGTGATATCTTCCAATAGGTTCCCCCCACTCTCTTGATGGGTAGTAAGGCTCAACGTATCCCATAGCAACACAATGAGTTGTAGCATTTTCTTTCACAGATAAGTCATGAGAGCAGTAAAGGGAGACAGATCGTGCACTGAACTGATCTGTGAATAAAGCTGTGTACTAGAGAGAACATCCCGACAACACACGGCGCTATCTTATCTCTACACAAACAACTTGTTTACTGGGCAACGGTTTCTACAATTAAAAAGCACATGAACAAAAATATAACATCTATTAGATTATCCATTTCCAATAGGCAGATGAAACAAAAATATAACATCTATATTCGATTATCCATTTTTGCAACATGTCAACAATAAAATAGGTAGATAAAAGATAGATAGTTCAAAACTGTAGCAAACATAAACTGTATTTCTGTCATGGAGAATGGTGTTCCGTCAAATTGAGAACATTGCATTCATTACGACAGGAACTTCAGTTAACCCCAGAACATTTTGTGAGCACACAACAACTGATTTCAACAAAATTATCGGCACCAATTAATGATTATCAGTGGTGATCACTGTAGGTTGTGGAATTAGTGCAGTGACAAAGCGTTAGCTCCACAACCAAATAAAGGCGAGTTCGTTTACAATGAACGGACTTTTAAAATCAATGTAATTATAACAAATGAGTAGATCTATAGCGATGACGTCTGATCTAGGATAGATGACAACAATCACCGCTCTTGTGAAATCATTTGAAACGGGAAACACTATTGTCCATCAATACAGTCAACGTGTGAGCACGTGTCCACTTAATTCTCGAACGGACAAAATCCACCGATCCCCCAGAGATTGTCCCCTGACAATCATCCATTATTTACGATAGCCACACAAAGCATTTCAAACCAGGAAAGGAAAACTAAAAAATAATTGAAACTTACCAGCTTTCGTGAAAGTTTGTCCCGTTCTGCCCTTTCACCAATCAGCGACAGGGGACTACTGAAATAGCAGCAAGTGTGACATCAAGTTTGTTCTTTGATCTCCTCGTTTGATTAACTGACACCACAGCCACACGAGGAAAACACAAAAAATGTTCTTAAGAAGCACTACCAGTTGACGTCACAATCTATAAATAGACGTGGTTATTTGTCTTCCCTTCTGTTTGCTATATTTTTACTTCTCTTTTCTGGATCTTTGTTTTTTTTTTTTTTTTCTTTACAAACGATTGATTTATTTGTTAAAGTTGTGTGACTTTATATGTCCCTGACGCTTTTATCAACTGCTGTATCTCTACATAAAGTGTCCTTGGTTCCACAGGTTTACAGAAACGATTTCTAAACTAAAAACACCGCTAAAAGTGTCAAACATCTACTGTAGGACTTGAGTTACTTCTAGCCAAGCCTGCTTGAGCTCAACTCGGGCAGGTCACCACGGATGGACGAACTGATGATAGCACGCGCTGCCAGCTGCCTTCTTATACCCCTGGTCGCGTGCCGGTCGGTGATCCGAATCCAATTGTCGTATTTAAATGATCCCAACATCTGGGCTGAGGGGTAGGGGCGCAATGGTAGTAGCTTCTTCATTGTTGTTTGTTGAGCGCGTTCACTGGTGGCAACCTGGCCACCTGGACAATAAGGTCCCCTCCACCCACGCTGCGACGAGGAAACAAATCCATCATCCTCCAACTCCTTCCTATTATCTCTACACTGGATCAACAAGAAGGGAGAGAGATAAAAATAGGGAATATCTAGATTGCAACAATTTATTTATTTTTTTAAATTGACATTTGACAAAGTGATACAAATCTCCAAAAACAAACAAAAGAACAGCATTCAATTGTGAGAGCTTAGCTTGGGATTGAGAACAAGAGAAGATCTACAAGATGTAGCTAGCAATGATAGAGACAAAATTATGTCTGCCCTATATGCCGCCTTCGGTCCGAGAGGAACGAGCTGTAAAGCTCTTTCTGTCTATCAACGATTGTATCGCATTTTCTCTAACTGCTGCTAACTCACAGAGGTACTGGGAACCACAGGGTTTATGGGCGGCAATGTCACAACATCAGCTGTGGCAAATTTATAGGAGAATAAGATTAACACTAATAGCTCAAGGACTCACAACAAGATTATCACCAATAACTCGTGAACTGAGAACAAGATTAACACCAATAACTTGTGAACTGAGAAAAAGATTAACACCAATAACTTGTGAACTGAGAACAAGATTAACACCAATAACTTGTGAACTGAAAACAGGATTAACACCAGTAACTTGTGAACTGAGAACAAGATTAACACCAGTAATTTGTGAACTGAGAACAAGATTAACACCAGTAATTTGTGAACTGAGAACAAGATTAACACCAATAACTTGTGAACTGAGAACAAGATTAACACCAATAACTTGTGAACTGAGAACAAGATTAACACCAATAACTTATGAACTGAGAACAAGATTAACATCAATAACTTGTGAACTGAGAACACGATTAACACCAATAACTTGTGAACTGAGAACAAGATTAACACCAATAACTTGTGAACTGAGAACAAGATTAACACCAATAACTTGTGAACTAAGAACAAGATTAACACCAATAACCTGTGAACTGATACAGGATTACCATGGACAAACGTTGCTTGGCGGGTGGGAAGCGGACTTAACAAATAAATGTCAAGGCTGTTAATATGTCTTGATTTCACAGCAGAAGAGAGTCATTAGGGAAAGTTATAACCTTCCAGAGGGAGATGTGAGATACCTGAGATATATGGTGATATTATGAGATATACGTTGATGTCATGAGATATAAGTTGATGTGATGAAATATAAATTGATGTGATGAAATATAAGTTGATGTGATGAGATATAAATTGATGGGATGAGATATAAGTTGATGTGATGAAATATAAGTTGATGTGATGAAATATAAGTTGATGTGATGATATATAAGTTGATGTGATGAAATATAAGTTGATGTGCTGAGATATAAATTGATGTGATGAGATATAAGTTGATGTGATGATATATAAGATGATATGATGAGATAAAGGTTGATGTATTGAGATATGTGAGATATAGGTTGATGTGATAAGATAAGTGAGATAAAGGTTGATGTGATGAGATATGTGAGATATAGGTTGATGTGATGAGATAAGTAAGATGTAGGTTGATGTGACGAGGTAAGTGAGATAAAGGTTGATGTGATGAGATAAAGGTTGATGTGATGAGGTAAGTGAGATAAAGGTTGATGTGATGAGATAAAGGTTGATGTGATGAGGTAAGTGAGATAAAGGTTGATGTGACGAGGTAATTGAGATAAAGGTTGATGTGATGAGATAAAGGTTGATGTAATGAGGTAAGTGAGATAAAGGTTGATGTAACGAGGTAAGTGAGATAAAAGGAAAAATTTAAAAAAAAAGAAAAAATGGTATGTTAGAAGCTTTACGTGATTAGTAGACGACACAGATCCTTTCATAGCCTGACCACAGTCCGACACACAGGGAAGTCAACATATTTCGATTATTTTGTTTTTGATGTTTCATTACTAGTTAGCTATGTAGGATTAGTTTTATTTATTCACATATCTGTGTGTGTATGTTGTTTGTTTGTTCCTGCTGAAGGCCTATTGAGCCGAAACGTCGTTCGGATCTGTGTCGTCTACTAATCACGTAAAGCTTCTAACATACCATTTTTTCTTTTTTTTTTTCAATTTTTCCTCGCATTCAGCTTTACTGCAGCATCGCATTTTATGCATTCACTTGCATTTCTTTGCCTTAACCCCTAAGTGAGATAAAGGTTGATGTGATGAGATAAAGGTTGATGTGATAAGATAAGTAAGATATAGGTTGATGTGGTGAGATATAGTCGATGTGATAAGGTAAGTGACATATAGGTTGATGTGATGAGGTAAGTGACATATAGGTTGATGTGATGAGGTAAGTGAGATATCGTTTGATGTGATGAAATATAGGTTGATGTGATGAGGTAAGTGACATATAGGTTGATGTGATGAGATATAGGTTGATGTGACGAGATATATAGGATGATGTGATGAGATATAGGTTGATGTGATGAGGTAAGTGACATATAAGTTGATGTGATGAGATATAGGTTGATGTGTTGAGATAAGTGACATATAGGTTGATGTGATGAGATATATGTTGATGTGATGAGGTAAATGACATATAGGTTGATGTGATGAGATATATGTTGATGTGATGAGGTAAATGACATATAGGTTGATGTGATGAGATATAGGTTGATGTGATGAGATAAATGACATATAGGTTGATGTGATGAGATACCGGTTGATGTGATGAGGTAAGTGACATATAGGTTGATGTGATGAGATATAGGTTGATGTGACGAGATATATAGGATGATGTGATGAGATATAGGTTGATGTGATGAGGTAAGTGACATATAAGTTGATGTGATGAGATATAGGTTTATGTGTTGAGATAAGTGACATATAGGTTGATGTGATAAGATATATGTTGATGTGATGAGGTAAATGACATATAGGTTGATGTGATGAGATATAGGTTGATGTGATGAGATAAATGACATATAGGTTGATGTGATCGTTCGTTCGTTCGCTTTCGTCAGCTTTGACCTCTGACGAAGTCCCACCCACTCAATTTTGTGGGACTGAATTTTGCGTGTAAAGTCTGTTTTATCCCATTACAGGATGCCCCTTGCCATGTAGGCAGATTTACTCCGACTTCAGAGGTACTAATTTTTAGGGAATTAGTAAAACACAGGTGTCCTCGCCAGGGTACGAACCCCGGCTGTTGCCGTGGTAAGCCAACCGCCTATCGATTGCGCTAACCGGACACCCGGTTAATGTGATGAGATATAGGTTGATGTGACGAGATATATAGGTTGATGTTATGAGATATAGGTTGATGTGATGAGGTAAGTGACATATAGGATGATGTGATGATATATAGGTTGATGTGATGAGATACGTGAGATATAGGTTGATGTGATGAGGTAAGCGAGATATAGGTTGATGTGATGATATAACTTCCAGCATCAAGATTAGTTATGCAAAAACGTTCATTGTTTTGTTTCTGCCATTTGTTTTTTCTGCCATACTCTTTAGGTTCTAATAAAACATCTTTTGTTTATACAGCATGATCTTTTGTTTATATAGCATGATCTTTTGTTTATACAGCATGATCTTTTGTTTATACAGCATGATCTTTTGTTTATATAGCATGATCTTTTGTTTATACAGCATGATCTTTTGTTTATACAGTATGATCTTTTGTTTATACAGCATGATATTTTGTTTATATAGCATGATCTTTTGTTTATACAGCCTGATCTTTTGTTTATATAGCATGATCTTTTGTTTATACAGCATGATCTTTTGTTTATACAGCATGATCTTTTGTTTATATAGCATGATCTTTTGTTTATACAGCATGATCTTTTGTTTATATAGCATGATCTTTTGTTTATACAGCATGATCTTTTGTTTATATAGCATGATCTTTTGTTTATACAGCATGATCTTTTGTTTATACAGCATGATCTTTTGTTTATATAGCATGATCTTTTGTTTATACAGCATGATCTTTTGTTTATATAGCATGATCTTTTGTTTATACAGCCTGATCTTTTGTTTATATAGCATGATCTTTTGTTTATACAGCCTGATCTTTTGTTTATATAGCATGATCTTTTGTTTATACAGCATGATCTTTTGTTTATACAGCATGATCTTTTGTTTATATAGCATGATCTTTTGTTTATACAGCCTGATCTTTTGTTTATATAGCATGATCTTTTGTTTATACAGCATGATCTTTTGCTTATATATGGCCTTTGACGTCTTGACAGACGGATGGTAGCACGCAATCATAATAAATTAGTAGTTTAGTAAAGCATTAGTGTCTCAAACTGGTTTCTGCTTTATTGAACAGCTTCTCTCATGGTTGAATTTGCCATTCCTGGACATACAGATCCATCCACTAATGGGATGATCTTCTTTAGTAGAAGCAAGATAAGCTAGGTCTTATAATAGCTTCTAACTTCGCAGCGTCATTCCAACTTGAAACCAGTTGAACATTATAATGACATCCATCGTGCAGGTACAACCTTATGACATTCATCGTGCAGGTACAACGTTATAATGACATCCATCGTGCAGGTACAACCTTATGACATCCATCGTGCAGGTACAACCTTATGACATCCATCGTGCAGGTACAACCTTATGACATCCATCGTGCAGGTACAACCTTATGACATCCATCGTGCAGGTACAACCTTATAATGACATCCATAGTGCAGTTACAACCTTATGACATCCATCGTGCAGGTACAACCTTATGACATCCATCGTGCAGGTACAACCTTATGACATTCATCGTGCAGGTACAACCTTATGACATTCATCGTGCAGGTACAACCTTATGACATCCATCGTGCAGGTACAACCTTATGATGACATCCATCGTGCAGGTACAACCTTATAATGACATCCATCGTGCAGGTACAACCTTATAATGACATCCATCGTGCAGGTACAACCTTATAATGACACCCATCGTGCAGGTACAACCTTATAATGACATCCATCGTGCAGGTACAACCTTATAATGACACCCATCGTGCAGGTACAACCTTATAATGACATCAATCGTGCAGGTACAACCTTATAATGACATCCATCGTGCAGGTACAACCTTATAATGACACCCATCGTGCAGGTACAACCTTATAATGACATCCATCGTGCAGGTACAACCTTATAATGACACCCATCGTGCAGGTACAACCTTATAATGACATCCATCGTGCAGGTACAACCTTATAATGACATCCATCGTGCAGGTACAACCTTATAATGACACCCATCGTGCAGGTACAAACTTATAATGACATCCATCGTGCAGGTACAAACTTATAATGACATCCATCGTGCAGGTACAACCTTATAATGACACCCATCGTGCAGGTACAAACTTATAATGACATCCACCGAGCAGGTACAACCTTATAATGACATCCATCGTGCAGGTACAACCGTATGACATCCATCGTGCAGCTACAACCTTATAATGACATCCATCTTGCAGGTACAACCTTATAATGACATCCATCGTGCAGGTACAACCTTATAATGACATCGACCTTGCAGGTACAACATTATAATGACATCCACCAAACAGGTACAACCTTATAGTGACATCTACCGAGCAGGTACAACTTTATAATGACATCTACCGAGCAGGCACAACCTTATAATGACATCTACCGAGCAGGTACAACCTTATAATGACATCCACCTTGCAGGTACAACCTTATAATGACATCTACCGAGCAGGTACAACCTTATAATGACATCCACCTTGCAGGTACAACCTTATAATGACATCTACAGAGCAGGCACAATTTTATAATGACATCTACCGAGCAGGTACAACCCTATAATGACATCCACCGAGCAGGTACAAACTTATAATGACATCTACCGAGCAGGTACAACCTTATAATAACATCCACCGAGCAGGTACATCCTTATAATGACATCTACCGAGCAGGTACAACTTACAATGACATCTACCGAGCAGGTACAACCTTATAGTGACATCTACCGAGCAGGTACAACCTTATAATGACATCCACCGAGCAGGTACATCCTTATAATGACATCTACAGAGCAGGTACAACCTTATAATGACATCCACCGAGCAGGTACATCCTTATAATGACATCTACCGAGCAGGTACAACCTTATAATGACATCCACCGAGCAGGTACATACTTATAATGACATCCACCAAGCAGGTACAACCTTATAATGACATCCACCAAGCAGGTACAAACTTATAATGACATCCACCGAGCAGGTACAACCTTATAATGACATCCACCGAGCAGGTACAACTTTATAATGACATCCACCGAGCAGGTACAACCTTATAATGACATCCACTGAGCAGGTACATCCTTATAATGACATCTACCGAGCAGGTACAACCTTATAATGACATCCACCGAGCAGGTACATCCTTATAATGACATCTACCGAGCAGGTACAACCTTATAATGACATCTACCGAGCAGGTACAACCTTATAATGACATCCACCTTGCAGGTACAACCTTATAATGACATCTACCGAGCAGGTACAACCTTATAATGACATCCACCTTGCAGGTACAACCTTATAATGACATCTACCGAGCAGGCACAATTTTATAATGACATCTACCGAGCAGGTACAACCCTATAATGACATCCACCGAGCAGGTACAAACTTATAATGACATCTACCGAGCAGGTACAACCTTATAATGACATCCACCGAGCAGGTACATCCTTATAATGACATCTACCGAGCAGGTACAAACTTACAATGACATCTACCGAGCAGGTACAACCTTATAGTGACATCTACCGAGCAGGTACAACCTTATAATGACATCCACCGAGCAGGTACATCCTTATAATGATATCTACAGAGCAGGTACAACCTTATAATGACATCCACCGAGCAGGTACATCCTTATAATGACATCTACCGAGCAGGTACAACCTTATAATGACATCCACCAAGCAGGTACAAACTTATAATGACATCCACCGAGCAGGTACAACCTTATAATGACATCCACCGAGCAGGTACAACTTTATAATGACATCCACCGAGCAGGTACAACCTTATAATGACATCCACCGAGCAGGTACATCCTTATAATGACATCTACCGAGCAGGTACAACCTTATAATGACATCCACCGAGCAGGTACAACCTTATAATGACATCTACCGAGCTGGTACTACTTTATAATGACATCCACCGAGCAGGTACAACCTTATAATGACATCCACTGAGCAGGTACAACCTTATAATGACATCTACCGAGCAGGTACAACCTTATAATGACATCCACTGAGCAGGTACAACCTTATAATGACATCCACCGAGCAGGTACAACCCTATAACGACATCCACCGAGCAGGTACAACCTTATAACGATATCCACCGAGCAGGTACAACCTTATAACGACATCCACCGAGCAGGTACAACCTTATAATGACATCCACTGAGCAGGTACATCCTTATAATGACATCTACCGAGCAGGTACAACCTTATAATGACATCCACCGAGCAGGTACATCCTTATAATGACATCTACCGAGCAGGTACAACCTTATAATGACATCTACCGAGCAGGTACAACCTTATAATGACATCCACCTTGCAGGTACAACCTTATAATGACATCTACCGAGCAGGTACAACCTTATAATGACATCCACCTTGCAGGTACAACCTTATAATGACATCTACCGAGCAGGCACAATTTTATAATGACATCTACCGAGCAGGTACAACCCTATAATGACATCCACCGAGCAGGTACAAACTTATAATGACATCTACCGAGCAGGTACAACCTTATAATGACATCCACCGAGCAGGTACATCCTTATAATGACATCTACCGAGCAGGTACAAACTTACAATGACATCTACCGAGCAGGTACAACCTTATAGTGACATCTACCGAGCAGGTACAACCTTATAATGACATCCACCGAGCAGGTACATCCTTATAATGATATCTACAGAGCAGGTACAACCTTATAATGACATCCACCGAGCAGGTACATCCTTATAATGACATCTACCAAGCAGGTACAACCTTATAATGACATCCACCAAGCAGGTACAAACTTATAATGACATCCACCGAGCAGGTACAACCTTATAATGACATCCACCGAGCAGGTACAACTTTATAATGACATCCACCGAGCAGGTACAACCTTATAATGACATCCACTGAGCAGGTACATCCTTATAATGACATCTACCGAGCAGGTACAACCTTATAATGACATCCACCGAGCAGGTACAACCTTATAATGACATCTACCGAGCTGGTACTACTTTATAATGACATCCACCGAGCAGGTACAACCTTATAATGACATCCACTGAGCAGGTACAACCTTATAATGACATCTACCGAGCAGGTACAACCTTATAATGACATCCACTGAGCAGGTACAACCTTATAATGACATCCACCGAGCAGGTACAACCCTATAACGACATCCACCGAGCAGGTACAACCTTATAACGATATCCACCGAGCAGGTACAACCTTATAACGACATCCACCGAGCAGGTACAACCTTATAATGACATCCACCGAGCAGGTACAACCCTATAACGACATCCACCGAGCAGGTACAACCTTATAACGATATCCACCGAGCAGGTACAACCTTATAACGACATCCACCGAGCAGGTACAACCTTATAATGACATCCACCGAGCAGGTACAACCCTATAACGACATCCACCGAGCAGGTACAACCATGTAGAACATTTTCCGTTTCCGTTTGACGAATGTTAAACCAAGGCCACATTATCACATACTCTCTTATCACTAGAATTAAAGGCTTCCAACAAACTGATGAACATCTGGAGATCCAAAGTTCTCAACAAACGAACAAAACTGAGATTGTTCAACTCCTGTGTGATAACAGTGCTAACATATGGATGTCAACGTTGGAAATTCACCCAGACTTTAGATATGAAATTAAATGTCTTTGAAAACAAACACCTTCGTAGGGTCCCAAACATAAAAAAAAGTAAAGAGTAAAGAGCCCCCGTCACGCCAAGTGGCGTATAGGGAATATGGTGTTAGAGACCATCAATTTTACAGACCTTCGTTCGGTACATGATTTTTGGGGTAATGTGGTTGGTATTACGCCCGTGCCGCTTTACTTTCCCTGAAAAAAAATCTGGTACCCATTAAAGGCTGGGTGAACCCGGAAGCCGTCGGTTGGGATCGAACCCTACAACTTGTCCTGTGTAGTCCAGTTCACTAACCACTGAGCTATCGCGGCTCCCTCTCAAACATAAACTGGAGAGAATACATTTCAAACGAACACATACGTTACGAACCTAAACAAGAAAACGTGGCGAGCTTTATTAGAAGAAGGCATTGGAAACACATCGGTCATGTGCTGAGAATAAAGAAGAAAGACGTCAGGCATTCATGTGGAAACATTCGGGTAACAGAAAACAAGGTACCAAGAGAATCGTTACAAAGAACAATTACTGGGGAAGGCTCAAGCATGGGATTAATAAACAAGCAAGAACTAGCAGCAGATCATGAATCGCGGAGAACTATGTGACATGTTCGGCCCGAGAGGAAAATGAAATGAAAATTTCTAACGAAAACCTGGTCCAGAATGAAACGTCGCATTTAGACATCAACATTCATCTGTAGTCCTCCATTTAACGGGATCTCTGGGCTTTGTTTTGTATGTCCTGATTCAGCTCTCTGTGCTCTCATGAGCCTGTGTGTACCGATATTGTTAACATCTGCCACTGTTCATCAACACACCCCATTTGTGTTTGAAATAAATGATCGATAAATGATGAATTCAAATAATCACGAGCTGAACTTGATTGCTTCATAATACAAGCGTTAACAACAAAATATTCAATAAAGAGAAAAAAAAATGATGAAAACGAATACAGCCCAAAAGAGGAATTATGGGATATCAAATACGACACTTACTGTTAAGAATGAAGAGCATAGGAATGTTTAACACCGGCCACCTCAGAGAGATTCACTTGCCTAATTTTGCTTGTCAAAATCTTATTATATAACCTCTTACTATATGTAAGATCAAACAAGTAAAATGCTACATATTACTATATGTAAGAGCAAACGCGTATTATGCTACCTCTTGTTGTATGTAAGAGCAAACACGTAAAGTGCTATCTCTTACTATAATTAAGAGCAAACACGTATTATGTTACCTAATATTATATGTAAGAGCAAACACGTATTATGTTACCTAATATTATATGTAAGAGCAAACATGTATTGTGCTACATCTTACATTATGTAAGAGCAAACACGTATTGTGCTACCTCTTACATTATGTAAGAGCAAACACGTATTGTGCTACCTCTTACATTATGTAATAGCAAACACGTATTGTGCTACCTCTTACATTATGTAAGAGCAAACACGTATTGTGCTACCTCTTACATTATGTAAGAGCAAACACGTATTGTGCTACCTCTTACATTATGTAAAAGCAAACACGTATTGTGCTACCTCTTACATTATGTAAGAGCAAACACGTATTATAGCTACCGCAACTGACTAAAACCGTAAAAATGTCACCTATTCCTCAAGAACACTTCTTTGTTCCTAAACGTTGTTATGCACAAAACAACAAACCAAAACTGAGAACAGAACAGAATTGAGAAGATAACAGAACCGAGAACACATAAGATAAACGTACAACTATTACGATATCCCTACTTTCTGCATTTATCATCTACATTCGAGTATATCTCAGTTCACATAAGAGATGAAAACCATCACAGATGACGAAAATGAAAACAACAAATATATTCATGTTCTTCGTTCGAATGGTCGTTATCGTAAATGTTTATTTTCTTCCTTCCATTGGAACATTTTGTTCATAATTTCTCATCGATATTCCACATCCCTATTTCCTAAACATTCCGCAAAGTGGGCACATTGCGTAATTGTTCTTGATTTCTTTTATAAGAAGAATAATGGTAACTCATGGAGTTTTCATAGTCCTATCAAGGGAAAACTTGCAACTCCTGAGAATGTTCGAGTTTTCATTGTTCTATAAAATGAGATCTCACAACTCTTGAGAATGTTCGAGTTTTCATTGTTCTATAAAATGAGATCTCACAACTCTTGAGAATGTTCGAGTTTTCATTGTCCTATAAAATGAGATCTCACAACTCTTGAGAATGTTCGAGTTTTCATTGTCCTATAAAATGAGATCTCACAACTCTTGAGAATGTTCGAGTTTTCATAGTCCTATCAAGGGAAAACTTGCAACTCTTGAGAATGTTCGAGTTTTCATAGTCCTATGAAGGGAAAACTTGCAACTCTTGAGAATGTTCGAGTTTTCATTGTTCTATAAAATGAGATCTCACAACTCTTGAGAATGTTCGAATTTTCATTGTTCTATAAAATGAGATCTCATATCTTTTGATGTGTTTGAGTTTTTAGTTTAATTTGAGTGCCGACAGTGATGTTTTTATCTTTCTAAATAGTTTTAGCCCTGCAATGTAGTTGTAGACTGTGCTACTCTAGCTAATATTTTAGATTCTAGCCCTGCAAGGCTGTTGTTGTTTGTGTTATTTGTACCGATATTTCAAGTTTCAAGCATTCATCGATGACAACAGAGCACCTAGTTTATCAATTTTATTTACTTTTTTTTCTTGTAAGCGTTAGTCTACTAAAATATCCTTCACGTAGATACTACATGAGATAGAAGCATCACCTTTGTTGTGTGTATGTGATACACTTTCCATGAATATCAAATAATGATTTGATGAAATATTCTAAATTCAGGACATCTTGACCCATAAACACTGCCAAATTTACAAGATTAGAACTAAAATGTATTTTGAGATGAATGCAAGCAGCTGTGCCGTGGCACACCATGATGATGACGATATTGCCAAACCCGGCCACAATTTTTGCCTCCAATGTTAGCAGACATCTGGGCACGTGCCTGCTGTTATTTCTTAGCCTCACCTCCCTCGTGAGCAGGGCGGTACAAAGGCGACCGGACAGGTTTCTTTCTCTCACTCCCAACCAGACACAATACAAATCGATAGACAGAAAGAAGAAAGCCTTCACGAACAAAAAGCAACCACCTAACGACCTTCACCTCTATTTCCTCCCACTGGTGCCTCATATTTCCGCCGAGTTCTGCCTGCTCACTTTGCCAGGTGGTTTCTTTCTCTCCACTTTCTCTCCACTTTCTCTCCACTTTCTCTCCACTTTCTCTCCACTTTCTCTTCACTTTCTCTCCACTTTCTCTCCACTTTCTCTCCACTTTCTCTCCACTTTCTCTCCACTTTCTCTTCACTTTCTCTCCACTTTCTCTCCACTTTCTCTCCACTTTCTCTTCACTTTCTCTTCACTTTCTCTTCACTTTCTCTCCACTTTCTCTCCACTTTCTCTTCACTTTCTCTCCACTTTCTCTCCACTTTCTCTCCACTTTCTCTCCACTTTCTCTCTGTTACAACCGGACATTTTGTTCTTCTATAGAACTGGATAGTCCATGAACATTGGATTCCGAATCCTGTATTTTTATTGTCCCCGGTTCCGTTTCAAAATAAAAATCCAAACATGAACTGTTTCCTTCTTCATGATTTCAAGTCGTCTATCCTCTCTGAGTCTATCCTCTCTGAGTCTATCCTCTCTGAGTCTATCCTCTCTGAGTCTATCCTCTCTGAGTCTATCCTCTCTATCCTCTCTTAGTCTATCCTCTCTGAGTCTATCCTCTCTGAGTATATCCTCTCTGAGTCTATCCTCTCTGAGTCTATCCTCTCTGAGTCTATCCTCTCTGAGTCTATCCTCTCTGAGTCTATCCTCTCTATCCTCTCTGAGTCTATCCTCTCTGAGTCTATCCTCTCTATCCTCTCTGAGTCTATCCTCTCTGAGTCTATCCTCTCTGAGTCTATCCTCTCTGAGTCTATCCTCTCTGAGTCTATCCTCTCTGAGTCTATCCTCTCTATCCTCTCTTAGTCTATCCTCTCTGAGTCTATCCTCTTTTAGTCTATCATCTCTTAGTCTATCCTCTCTATCCTCTCTTAGTCTATCCTCTCTGAGTCTATCCTCTCTATCCTCTCTTAGTCTATCCTCTCTTAGTCTATCCTCTCTGAGTCTATCCTCTCTATCCTCTCTTAGTCTATCCTCTCTGAGTCTATAATCTCTGAGTCTATCCTCTTTTAGTCTATCCTCTCTTAGTCTATCCTCTCTGAGTCTATCCTCTCTATCCTCTCTTAGTCTATCCTCTTTTAGTCTATAATCTCTGAGTCTATCCTCTTTTAGTCTATCCTCTCTTAGTCTATCCTCTCTGAGTCTATCCTCTCTATCCTCTCTTAGTCTATCCTCTCTGAGTCTATCCTCTCTATCCTCTCTGAGTCTATCCTCTCTATCCTCTCTGAGTCTATCCTCTCTATCCTCTCTTAGTCTATCCTCTCTGAGTCTATCCTCTCTATCCTCTCTGAGTCTATCCTCTCTGAGTCTATCATCTCTGAGTCTATCCTCTCTATCCTCTCTGAGTCTATCCTCTCTGAGTCTATCATCTCTGAGTCTATCATCTCTGAGTCTATCCTCTTTTAGTTTATCATCTCTTAGTCTATCCTCTCTATCATCTCTTAGTCTATCCTCTCTGAGTCTATCATCTCTGAGTCTATCATCTCTGAGTCTATCATCTCTGAGTCTATCCTCTTTTAGTTTATCATCTCTTAGTCTATCCTCTCTATCATCTCTGAGTCTATCCTCTCTATCCTCTCTTAGTCTATCCTCTCTGAGTCTATCATCTCTGAGTCTATCATCTCTGAGTCTATCCTCTTTTAGTTTATCATCTCTTAGTCTATCCTCTCTATCATCTCTTAGTCTATCCTCTCTGAGTCTATCCTCTCTATCCTCTCTTAGTCTATCCTCTTTTAGTCTATCATCTCTGAGTCTATCCTCTCTATCCTCTCTGAGTCTATCCTCTCTATCCTCTCTGAGTCTATCCTCTCTGAGTCTATCCTCTCTGAGTCTATCCTCTCTGACTCTATCCTCTCTGAGTCTATCCCCTCTATTAGCCTATCCTCTCTGAGTCTATCCTCTCTTAGTCTATCCTCTCTTAGTCTATCATCTCTGAGTCTATCATCTCTGAGTCTATCCTCTCTGAGTCTATCCTCTCTATCCTCTTTTAGTCTATCCTCTCTGAGCCTATCCTCTCTGAGTCTATCCTCTCTTAGTCTATCATCTCTGAGTCTATCATCTCTGAGTCTATCATCTCTGAGTCTATCCTCTCTTAGTCTATCACCTCTGAGTCTATCATCTCTGAGTCTATCCTCTCTGAGTCTATCCTCTCTATCCTCTTTTAGTCTATCCTCTCTGAGTCTATCCTCTCTGAGTCTATCCCCTCTATTAGTCTATCCTCTCTGAGTCTATCCTCTCTGAGTCTATCCTCTCTATCCTCTCTGAGTCTATCCTCTCTGAGTCTATCCTCTCTATCCTCTCTGAGTCTATCCTCTCTGAGTCTATCCCCTCTATCCTCTCTGAGTCTATCCTCTCTGAGTCTATCCCCTCTATTAGTCTATCCTCTCTGAGTCTATCCTCTCTGAGTCTATCCTCTCTATCCTCTCTGAGTCTATCCTCTCTGAGTCTATCCTCTCTATCCTCTCTGAGTCTATCCTCTCTGAGTCTATCCTCTCTATCCTCTCTGAGTCTATCCTCTCTATCCTCTCTGAGTCTATCCTCTCTGAGTCTATCCTCTCTATCCTCTCTGAGTCTATCCTCTCTGAGTCTATCCTCTCTGAGTCTATCCTCTCTGAGTCTATCCTCTCTGAGCTTAACTCAAATGTTGTCACTAATTTGAGCGAAGCTTCATCTTGTTACCGTTTCGAGGCTAACACCTTGGACAGCGCATGGGTTGAAAGCTGTCAGCGACCTCTAGCTGGCAGTGTCGTCATGATCAATGAGCGAGAGCTGACCAAGATCCTACAATAACCGTGGGCAGCAACACATACAAATCAGTTTGGTCAAGCAAGCAGTGATTAAACATTGACGACAAGTCTGGTACCCAAAACATTTTCGCTGAAATGGGACGTGTTAGACCGACAAGCAATTTTGCAGCTTGTTGTAAACCGGAACTAGATCCAAGTCGATTTCAAAACACACTTCGAAGATGAGTGATGGAAGGGGAGCAGTGAAAGATATTTTTAACTGCTACTCTCCCACTGTAAAAGTATGTAATTGGCACATCTTGTTCCTTTCAACTCCCTGTGGAACATAGGTTTCCAAACAAACACTTTCAACTCCCTGTGGAACATAGGTCTTCAAACAAATACTTTGAACTCCCTGTAGAACATAGGTCTTCAAACACTTTCAACTCCCTGTGAAACATAGATCTTCAAACAAATACTTTGAACTCCCTGTAGAACATAGGTCTTCAAACACTTTCAACTCCCTGTGAAACATAGATCTTCAAACAAATACTTTGAACTCCCTGTAGAACATAGGTCTTCAAACACTTTCAACTCCCTGTGAAACATAGATCTTCAAACAAATACTTTGAACTCCTTGTAGAACATAGGTCTTCAAACACTTTCAACTTCCTGTGAAACATAGATCTTCAAACAAATACTTTGAACTCCCTGTAAAACATAGGTCTTCAAACAAAAACTTTCCAAGTCGTTCTGTTTCTTGCCATTCTTTTAAGATCATTCCATGTCTTCCCATAATCTTCATCTCTGCTTCCACCTGTCTTCTCCAAGAATATGTTGGTCTTCCTCTTTGTTTCTTCCCCTGGGGATTCCAAAAAAGGAATGTTAACTTCTTCGGATTGCCATGTTTCCTATTCCAACGAAAGTTCCTCTTGCTTATTGTATCCTTATTTTGGTATCATTCTCTGTCCCGCCTTCTTTGTCTACATTATTGCCCAGATATATGTCCACTTTATACCAAAATGTAAGAATTCGTTACTTTCTACTTAAATGTAGGAGCTTGTTACTTTCTACTAAATGTAAGAATTCGCTACATTCTACTAAATGTAAGAGCTCGTTACTTTCTACTAAATTTAAGAATTCGTTACATTCTACTGAATGTAAGAATTCGTTACTTTCTACTAAAATTAAGAATTCGTTATATTCTACTAAATGTAAGAGCTCGTTACTTTCTACTAAATGTAAGAACTTGTTACTTTCTACTAAATGTAAGAGTTTGTTTCCTTCAACTAAATGTAAGAGTTCGTTCCATTCTACTAATTGTAAGAGTTTGTTACCTTCTACTAAATGTAAGAGTTCGTTCCATTCTACTAAATGTAAGAGTTTGTTACCTTCTACTAAATGTAAGAGTTCGTTCCATTTTACTAAATGTAAGAGTTCGTTCCATTTTACTAAATGTAAGAGTTTGTTACCTTCTACTAAATGTAAGAGTTCGTTCCAATCTACTAATTGTAACGATTAATTCCCTTAACGCAGTAAACCCTAAACTATATATCCGGGTAAAGAGTAAATCGATGACTGTAGTCAAAGTCAACGGGTTGGATCAACAATGGAAGCACCATAAAGGATAACAAGAATAGGCCGTTTATTTCCGGCTACTTTCCCATAACAAATTAATTTGTCATTTGTAGAGAACGTCTACCGAACACAATTCAAACAAAACAAATGCGATTTTTGGGACATGTTAAAAGACACAATAGTCTACTAAAAGTAATCTTGCAAGGGAAAATTACAAGGTAAAAGAGGCAGAAGCAGACCAAGACTATGTGAACGAGTAACATCAAAAGATGGACAAGTCAGCCTAGGACAGCCTGCACTACCAAAGCAAGAGATAGAGCGGAATGACGCTCCATGGTAGCCAATCTTCGATGCGGAGACGGCACTCACTGTTTATAATGATGATGAGAGAACGTCACTGGCGTAGTGGTAAAGATCTGGCTCTACAACAAAATGAACGTGTGTTTAAATGCTGCTTAGTGCTCTCCAGGCATCCTTTCCTTTCAGCTCGGTAAAGCACATGGTGCAGTATTGCGGGACATTACTGCTGATGTTTGGGGAGAAATGCTTCCACGATAAGTTCGCTTTAAAGGCTCTACGTTTGTAATTCACAGTCAACACTACGTTTGTAATTCACAGTCAACACTACGTTTGTAATTCACAGTCAACACTACGTTTGTAATTCACAGTCAACACTACGTTTGTAATTCACAGTCAACACTACGTTTGTAATTCACAGTCAACACTACGTTTGTAATTCACAGTCAACACTACGTTTGTAATTCACAGTCAACACTACGTTTTTAATTCACAGTCAACACTACGTTTTTAATTCGCAGTCAACACTACGTTTTTAATTCACAGTCAACACTACGTTTGTAATTCACAGTCAACACTACGTTTTTAATTCACAGTCAACACTACGTTTTTAATTCACAGTCAACAGATTAGAAGAAAGGATGGACGCAACGATGAAATATAGGGAGAAGAAAAAGAGGAAAGGAAGGAAAGAATTGGAGCACAGTTACCTCGAATTAAAAGTAAAGAAAACAAGACCGCTTTCATTACGTTTGGATGTATTGGGTAATAGAAAACAAAGGAAGTTTATCTAATTCAAATGTAAGAATCTATAAATGGATACAATCAACAATGTCGTACAATGTTATAATGACAATTTAAAAATGAGAGAGACTTAGTGATCCTGACCATTCGTGGAGTGGAAATGAATAAATCAGTCAATCAATCAGTCAATCAATTAATCAGTCGTTCAATCAATCAATCAAAACACTTCCGGTATTTTTCTGGAGCATAGGCCACAGACAAGGTCAATCCAACCATCTCTACTCCTGGACACTTTCTCTACTTCTCTCCAGTCTAGGCCATAGACCAGGTCTATCCAACCATCCCTACTCATGGACACTTTCTCTACTTCTCTCCAGTCTAGGCCATAGACCAGGTCTATCCAACCATCCCTACTCATGGACACTTTCTCTACTTCTCTCCAGTCTAGGCCATATACCAGGTCTATCCAACTTTCCCAACTCCTGGACACTTTCTCTACTTTTCTCCAGTCTAGGCCATAGACCAGGTCTATCCAACCTTCCCAACTCCTGGACACTTTCTCTACTTCTTTCCAGTCTAGGCCATAGACCAGGTCTATCCAACCATCCCTACTCCTGGACACTTTCTCTACTTCTTTCCAGTCTAGGCCATAGACCAGGTCTATCCAACCATCCCTACTTCTGGACACTTTCTCTACTTCTCTCCAGTCTAGGCCATAGACCAGGTCTATCCAACCATCCCTACTTCTGGACACTTTCTTTACTTCTCTCCAGTCTAGGCCATAGACCAGGTCTATCCAACCATCCCTACTCATGGACGCTTTCTCTACTTCTCTCCAGTCTAGGCCATTGCCCACTTTGCGGAATGTTTAGGAAATAGGGATGTGGAATATCGATGAGAAATTATGAACAAAATGTTCCAATGGAAGAAAGAAAATAAACATTTACAATAACGACGATTCGAACGAAGAACATGAATATATTTGTTGTTTTCATTTTCGTCTCCTGTGTTGGTTTTCGTTCCTTGAGATGAAGTAGAAACATTTTAACACGCCATATTTAATACCAACCGTAACATGCACATGTTTCAGTATCTGGGCCAGCGATGCACCTTCTGCACACAACTTAATCAACTTCACATTGACATCCAATGTCAAATCATCATCATCAAGTACCGGGCCTGCTGGCGTAGTTGATCATGTCTCTCCACAACTTTCCATCTCGACAGTTATTTATCATTTATGTTGTTGACCTTCTGTCAAGCCATTCTCTTAAGCTGTCTGGTACCTTCTCTCTTTGCTTCCCTCTATCTCCTCGTCCCTCAATTTTTCCAGTTGTTACAATATATTCCAGCGTTTCTCTTCTCAATACATGGCCAAAAAATGATGATTGTTTCTTCCTAATATTGGAAATTAGCTATCTTTTTGCTTTGGCCTCTTCCAGAAAGTTTCCATTACTCTTCTTAGCTGTCCATGGTTTTGTCACAGACGCGTCTTTTCACCATCACCACATAACTTTATCAACTTCACATTGACATCTAATGTCACAGATGCTTCAATCTACCCTCACCACAGCCACACAACTTATTCACTTGTAGTGTGGAGATACATAGGCAAGGTCTAGCATAAGCAGTTAATAGAGAAATAAGCACTCAATATTTTCTATAGCTAGATGTTCAAATAAAGGTTAATTTACAATAAATGATTTGTTTAAAGTGCGGCTTGCATCACGTACTCCTGTTTGTCAACGATATTTTAGTTGTGCAGTGTATTTGCTTATTTCAGAAATATTAATCTTTGTGTCTTTCATTAGAGATACGCTCAATTTGATTACAAAGCCAAGACAGCCAACCCCCCCCCCCCCCCCCCCCCCCTTTCGTTAGACCTGAGGAGGTAAACGTGCTACCAGGAAAGAGAAATAATTTGGCGCGATCGAAACCCTGAGACTGACCGCAGACTTTAAACGATTTTCTGCAATTCTAATTTGAATGGGTCATACTGGCAGCATAAGAAAGAGTACAGCGGCTATATTTGTATTGTTATTTTATAACTGTGACGGAAATTGCCTATTTCACACCATATATTATATCCTGTTACATGACTCCAATTTGACATTTATAGGAGACTTCTCGTAAGCGTTAAAATAATGAAATATCGCTGGCACAAACAGAAATTCGTTGAACATCATCGCGAAAGAAAAATAGAAGATCAACCTAACGATATACGACAGACGATTACAAGTAATTGAGGGATTTAAATACTTAGGAAGTCTAGTGACAAACGACAATTCACAAACAGCAGAAGTAGACTCAAGTTTCAACAAAGCTTGTCAGATCATTGGACAGCTATCACCAATATTGTCCAACATGGAAATAACACTAGAGGCAAAACGGGCAGTTTACAATACAATCTTCATCCCAACGTTGTGCTGCCAATGCCAGAGCAGAACTCTGAACTCAAGAACAATAAGAAAAATAATCTCTGCCGAGATGAAGTGTGTCAGACGAATGGCAGGAAACAGTCTGAGAGATAACATCAGAAATGAAGAACTGAGGAAAAAAGCTAGGAATAGCCCCAGCCATAAAATATATAAAGAAACAACAGATAAAGTGGTTTAGCCACGTGATAAGGCAGAGTGGTCAAAACACAAGACAACGAGCCTTCAACAAACGTTGTGAGAACACCAGACTCAACGGCCGACCAAGAAAAAGGTGGATTGACGGAGAAATATTAAGAAACATAAAAGCAGAAGCTAACTGAAGAGCAAATACACCGTAAATTATATCTCCCCTCGACGCTGAAAGGCAAATGAGGAAGGAAAGAAGAAGAAGAATAGTTCATAAAATAAAATTATTTGTAAAAAAAAAAAAATCTATAATCTAAAACGGTGCTACAAATTGGAACCACTACCATAAAATACAAATCTAAATAAAGGGTAGAAGGTACTAGAGTTAGGACACGTTCATCCAGCCAAGAAGTGCCAGATGTTTAGAATGATAGTTTTTAAAGAAATGTCACAGCCGGATCTAAACATTCGACCGTGCTATTAATGGTTGCGCTATTTAAGTCACTCGATCAAAGTAAACCACAACATTTCGAGATCACAGCAAGGACGAATAGAATTTCTGCCTATTTTTGTTGCCCGTTTTTTTTTTTTTCGACAGTTGCGATAAGTTTCACTTTGAGAGATGAATAAAATATCTCCATACTCTTTGCTGAGACATTCTTTCAATTCCTCGGCTGATTCTTTTCTTCTCCTTCCTCCCCTTCTCCGATTCCTGTTCTCACCACATTGATCTTCTATTTAATTAGAACCAGAACAGGCATCAGTGACATTCACAAACAACATAATCCTGACATGTACAAGCTCGTCGAATCTTTCCTGTTTTTCTTCTTTACGCGTTCACTGGCGACTAGTTGCCTTCATCGTTCTCCTTTAGCAAGTCGTCAAGTGGTCGTAGATACGCGGTGTAGACGACACAAATAGCGGAGGTATTGGCCGAAAAGACGCAAATAATGCAGTTTGTTATCAACTACAAGACAAAGTAACTAAGCACAATTAGCGCTACTTTAAAGGTGGGAGAGGAAAAGAATATTGGTGAAACAAAACAGCAACATAAGAAAGTTCAAAAACATTTTACAAGAATCTTAGCTCTACGAGAGTATTATCTCTAAAAAAGTCTTGTCTCTACTAAAGTCTTGTCTCTGTGAAGGTCTTGTCTCTACGAGAGTCTTGTCTCTACGAGAGTCTTGTCTCTACACAAGTCTTGTCTCTACGAGAGTCTTGTCTCTACACAAGTCTTGTCTCTACAAAAGTTTTGTCTCTACGAGAGTCTTGTCTCTACAAAAGTCTTGTCTCTACGAGAGTCTTGTCTCTACGAAAGTCTTGTCTCTACGAAAGTCTTGTCTCTACGAAAGTCTTAGCTCTACGAAAGTCTTAGCTTTACGAAAGTCTTAGCTTTACGAAAGTCTTAGCTCTACGAAAGTCTTAGCTCTACGAAAGTCTTAGCTCTACGAAAGTGTTAGCTCTACGAAAGTCTTAGCTTTACGAAAGTCTTAGCTCTACGAAAGTCTTAGCTCTACGAAAGTCTTAGCTCTACGAAAGTCTTGAAAGCGCGATAGTCTTCGCTCTACGAAAGTCTTAGCTCTACGAAAGTCTTAGCTTTACGAAAGTCTTAGCTCCACGAAAGTCTTAGCTCTACGAAAGTCTTGAAAGCGCGATAGTCTTCGCTCTACGAAAGTCTTAGCTCTACGAAAGTCTTAGCTCTACGGAAGTCTTAGCTCTACGAAAGTCTTGAAAGCGCGATAGTCTTCGCTCTACGAAAGTCTTGAAAGCGCGATAGTCTTCGCTCTACGACAGTCTCGATTCTATAAAAATCTTGGCTCTACGAAAGTCTTAGCTCTACGAAAGTCTTGAAAGCGCGATAGTCTTCGCTCTACGAAAGTCTTGAAAGCGCGATAGTCTTCGCTCTACGAAAGTCTTGAAAGCGCGATAGTCTTCGCTCTACAACAGTCTCGATTCTATAAAAATCTTGGCTCTACGACAGTCTCGATTCTATAAAAATCTTGGCTCTACGAAAGTCTTTGCTCTACAAAAATCTTGGCTCTACAAAAGTCTTGGCTCTACGAAAGTCTTTGCTCTACAAAAATCTTGGCTCTACAAAAGTCTTGGCTCTACAAAAGTCTTGGCTCTACAAAAGTCTTGGCTCTACAAAAGTCTTGGCTCTACAAAAGTCTTGGCTCTACAAAAGTCTTGGCTCTACAAAAATCTTGGCTCTACAAAAGTCTTGGCTCTACAAAAGTCTTGGCTCTACAAAAGTCTTGGCTCTACAAAAGTCTTGGCTCTACAAAAATCTTGGCTCTACAAAAGTCTTGGCTCTACGAAAGAGAGTCGGAGCTCAACGATAGTTTTTGCTCTACGACAGTCTCGATTCTATAAAAATCTTGGCTCTACGACAGTCTCGATTCTATAAAAATCTTGGCTCTACGGCAGTCTCGATTCTATAAAAATCTTGGCTCTACGACAGTCTCGATTCTATAAAAATCTTGGCTCTACGACAGTCTCGATTCTATAAAAATCTTGGCTCTACGACAGTCTCGATTCTATAAAAATCTTGGCTCTACGACAGTCTCGATTCTATAAAAATCTTGGCTCTACGACAGTCTCGATTCTATAAAAATCTTGGCTCTACGACAGTCTCGATTCTATAAAAATCTTGGCTCTACGACAGTCTCGATTCTATAAAAATCTTGGCTCTACGAAAGTCTTTGCTCTACAAAAATCTTGGCTCTACGAACGTCTTGGCTCTACAAAAATCTTGGATCTACGAAAGGCTTAATTCTACGAGCCCTGGCTCCACGAGAGTCTTGGTTCAACGAAAGTTGTGATTGTACAGAAGTCTCGGTTCTACAAGGAAGGTAGAAGTGATCGTGCCACTTACAAAGAACGTGTAGCTTGACAATAAATGGTGGCTGAAATCAACCAGCAAGTGGTCAACCTATGATTGTGTCATGACTGATGATAGGCCAAGGAAGACAGAAACTGAGGACCGGTATCGGGGTAGTATTGAGTTTAAACATTGAGTCGTATATATATATAAAACGTCAAGCCCTTTAACTTATTGGAAATACAAAGTTAATCTATTTTCACTTTGTAATTAACGCATTTATTAGTGACGTGGTCAGTGTCACGTCAAGCCGCTCTAGTTTTCTCATAGAAAACAAGTTATTGTACCCATTTTCAGAGAGTGGGTGATCTCCACAGTTTTCAGTAACTGGAATTAATCACGGATCTCTTGGGAAGTAGTCGAATGCACTAATCCCTTCGCCGCCACCACCAGGGTCATCATGTAGATAATAAAATCCACTTCGCCCGTGACCCATTAAAAACACTCTCTTAATTGGAAACATCGTGTGCATTTGACTGACTGATGAACGAGCCGGAAACACCTGGGCGGCACCAGTCACTCAAGTCGCTGTTGTATTACCGGGTCACAATCCACTTCCTGTTAAAGTCGATTCAGATCATTGGGTGTTGTCTTTCTCTCTACACTTTTGTTTCCAAATTGTGTACCCTCTGTACGTCATCATTCCCTTCCGTTTCCGGTTCCATGCAATGGCCCATTTACTCACCTACTTCCGGAAGCCAGTTTCCGACACCTTGAAGTTCTATTGTCATCCTTTATTGCCCGGTCATGTACACTTGGCATGCGCTCAGGTGCAGCAGGCGCCTACCCCAACCTCTCCCTGCTTTATCTTCCTTCATCTTTTCATGAAGTTAATTTTTCATTCTTTTTTTTCTTCTCCATCTTTATCTCTTTCCCTGTGCCTTTCACTCCATCATCTAATTTCATCCTTCTCTCTTCTTGTTCATCTCCTTCCTCTCTTAACCCTATATTCTTACTCTCTCATTATTTGTCCACCCTCTAGCTTCTTCATCCCCCTCTATCCACATCTCTCCTTTTAACTTATTCATCTCTCTGCTTCCGTCCCTTTATTTTTCTGCCTCACTCTCCAAAGTTTTCTCTCTATCTCTTTAATTATCTATTTTACATGGAAGCTCTAATTCAGCTGAGAATAAAATACAAAAAAAAAAAAGAACTACTGGACACAAATAAAAAAAAGATGGATCTTTGTTGGGGCATGAACAATGGGGAGGGGGGGGGAGGATTCAAAGTCATTTTGGGAGGGAAGGTACAAGATAGACCAGGTAGGGGCAGGCCAAGACTAAAGTGAATTTATAGCTTCAAATGATGGACAGGTGACAACATGCACTATTAAGACAAGAGACAGAATGAAATTGCGCTCCATGGTAGCCAACCTTCGAGTTGGAGATGGTACCCAATGACGATAATGAATTATCTCTATTTCTCTCTCTCTCTCTCTCTCTCTCTCTCTCACTGCTATCTCTTTGTTTCTGTGTATCCACGATTTTTACCTTATTTTCCCCTTTCTCTCTCCCTCTTATTCCTTTTCATTTTCTGAAGAAAAAAACAGCCAAACAAATGCATGTCGAAACTAAACGATAAATAAAAATGCTCTTGTATATGCAGATGGAAGCTGACATGAATCTAACCATAAGCTGTCTCCCTAGATGATGATAGAGGGGCTCTTCATAAATAAGGGCAATAAAACCAGGCAGAACATATGTTCCGTTTTGAACGTGAAAATACCGTGTTTTTGTTTAAAACAAATATATTATCGGCAATCCCGTCATTTTTTTAATGAAAAATGTCCTGTTATTTCTAGTTTCTTATTCAAATGCCAATTATGCCTTTGTTATCAACAAAACCGTGTGTGTTTGATTTATTTTGATTTAAACTATTTGAAGTCCTTATTTCATGAGCAAGTGAAGCTCCTGTTGGACATCACGGCCAAAGATCTGGAGTTTGAGAGTTTTTGTCCGGCTTTGAACTTAAATCAAACACGGTTTGTATTTCATATTTTATTTTATTGTAATTTTTTTTTTTTTTGTGACTCGTAGGGTGTTGAAAGATTGAGGTTTGCTTCATAGATTAGTTAGAGACATATTCCTGGTAATTCTTGTTCAGCCTTTCGATCATGCGAATTTGACACTTCTTGTCTCATGAACGCGGGGTAGGAACAAAATGGTGAAACAAGATGAGCTGGTCGCACTGCTGTAACTTATGTACGTGTGTGTCTTGATTTTTCCCCTGAGCTGGTCGCACTGCCGGTAACTTATGTACGTGTGTGTCTTGATTTTTCCCCTGAGCTGGTCGCACTGCCGGTAACTTATGTACGTGTGTGTCTTGATTTTTCCCCTGAGCTGGTCGCACTGCCGGTAACTTATATACGTGTGTGTCTTGATTTTTCTCCTGAGCTGGTCGCACTGCCGGTAACTTATATACATGTGTGTCTTGATTTTTCTCCTGAGCTGCGTCGTGGCTGACACACTCCGTCTTTGGCAGGCTTGGTCTAGGTTTGTGAATAGCCCACCTTCACGTGCACCCCCACGTGTGTCTACAAGGGCCCCCACGTGTGTCTACCAGGGCCCCCACGTGTTGCTACCAGGGTCCCCACGTGTTGCTACCAGGGCCCACACGTGTTGCTACCAGGTCCCACACGTGTTGCTACCAGGGCCCACACGTGTTGCTACCAGGGCCCCCACGTGTTGCTACCAGGGTCCCCACGTGTTGCTACCATGGCCCACACGTGTTGCTACCAGGGCCCACACGTGTTGCTACCAGGGCCCACACGTGTTGCTACCAGGGCCCCCACGTGTTGCTACCAGGGTACCCACGTGTTGCTACCAGGGCCCACACGTGTTGCTACCAGGGTCCCCACGTGTTGCTACCAGGGCCCACACGTGTTGCTACCAGGGTCCCCACGTGTTGCTACCAGGGTCCCCACGTGTTGCTACCAGGGCCCACACGTGTTGCTACCAGGGCCCACACGTGTTGCTACCAGGGTCCCCACGTGTTGCTACCAGGGCCCACACGTGTTGCTACCAGGGCCCACACGTGTTGCTACCAGGGCCCCCACGTGTTGCTACCAGGGCCCACACGTGTTGCTACCAGGGCCCCCACGTGTGGCTACCAGGGCCCCCACGTGTTGCTACCAGGGCCCACACGTGTTGCTACCGGGACCCCCACGTGTGGCTACCAGGGCCCCCACGTGTTGCTACCGGGACCCCACACGTGTTGCTACTGGGACCCCCCCCACGTGTGGCTACCGGGACCCCCACGTGTGGCTACCAGGGGCCCACGTGTGGCTACCGGGGACCCACGGTGAGGTGGGGGCAAGAAATAGAGGCACTGTCACTTGCCACGCATTTCGTAAGATGTGACAAAGGAGGTTTGGAATCGTCACCTGAGCTGTCTAGCAGGGCATGTACAGATTGGCTTCGTCAGCGAATTGATCGATGCATTGTGCTGTGACAAGTGGTGGAGTGGATTTCGGCAGTTCCTGATTGCTGCAAGACTTGGGTAGAATAGAAAAGGGAACCAAAACTAATGTGCATTCTGTCACAGGGGAATAACTGTAGGCTCAATACGGTTACGTTCAATGTTATCAACGTTCTTATCTTACGTTTACACAAATAAAGAATATCATATACCCCTCCCCTCCCCACCACACCCCTATCCCTATTCCCAACCAACTCTGTCCCGTTTTTGCATTTCCATGTCCCGTTTTTTGCATTTCCATGTCCCGTTTTTGCATTTCCATGTCCCGTTTTTGCATTTCCATGTCCCGTTTTCATGTCAGTGAAATATCGTTAGCCTAAATGAAACCTGCAGGAAATCACCAACAACGCCTACCTCCGTGAATTTTCTTCTTTGTCAAGAAAGAATTTAAGAAAGACATAAAGAAATACATACCTAAGTATATACCTAAGCGCATAAGTATATAAATACATACATAAAAAAGATAGAAATAAATAAAGAAAGAAAGAAAGAAAGAAAGAAAGAAAGAAAGAAAGAAAGAAAGAAAGAAAGAAAGAAAGAAAGAAAGAAAGAAAGAAAGAAAGAACTGTATGTTCATTCACACTTTCTGTATCGCCAACATACGCACACATACAGCCATCATTTCTGTGTGACCTGCAAGATATGTTCGAAAGTTGCAGAAAAATAGAAATGCAAGGAGTTTCTTCTCTGGAAGCAGGTGTGACGTCATTAAACTTATTATCGGCAACCTCTTATGTTACTACAATCATTGAAACGGTTACACGCTCAATAATCTGTGAGCTTGTTTTACTACAATCATTGAAACGGTTACACACTCACTAATATGTGAGCTTGTTTTAATACAATCATTGAAACGGTTACACGCTCACTAATCTGTGAGCTTGTTTTACTACAATCATTGAAACGGTTACACGCTCACTAATCTGTGAGCTTGTTTTACTACAATCATTGAAACGGTTACACGCTCACTAATCTGTGAGCTTGTTTTACTACAATCATTGACACGGTTACACACTCACTAATCTGTTAGCTTGTTTTACTACAATCATTGACACGGTTACACACTCACTAATCTGTGAGCTTGTTTTACTACAATCATTGACACGGTTACACACTCACTAATCTGTGAGCTTGTTTTACTACAATCATTGACACGGTTACACACTCACTAATCTGTGAGCTTGTTTTACTACAATCATTGACACGGTTACACACTCACTAATATGTGAGCTTGTTTTACTACAATCATTGAAACGGTTACACACTCACTAATCTGTGAGCTTGTTTTAATACAATCATTGAAACGGTTACACACTCACTAATCTGTGAGCTTGTTTTACTACAATCATTGAAACGGTTACACACTCACTAATCTGTGATCTTGTTTTACTACAATCATTGAAACGGTTACACACTCACTAATCTGTGAGCTTGTTTTACTACAATCATTGAAACGGTTACACACTCACTAATCTGTGAGCTTGTTTTACTACAATCATTGAAACGGTTACACACTCACTAATCTGTGAGCTTGTTTTACTACAATCATTGAAACGGTTACACACTCACTAATCTGTGAGCTTGTTTTACTACAATCATTGAAACGGTTACACACTCACTAATCTGTGAGCTTGTTTTACTACAATCATTGAAACGGTTACACACTCACTAATCTGTGAGCTTGTTTTACTACAATCATTGAAACGGTTACACACTCACTAATCTGTGAGCTTGTTTTACTACAATCATTGAAACGGTTACACACTCACTAATCTGTGATCTTGTTTTACTACAATCATTGAAACGGTTACACACTCACTAATCTGTGAGCTTGTTTTACTACAATCATTGAAACGGTGACACACTCACTAATCTGTGAGCTTGTTTTACTACAATCTTTGAAACGGTTACACACTCACTAATCTGTGAGCTTGTTTTACTACAATCATTGAAACGGTTACACACTCACTAATCTGTGAGCTTGTTTTACTACAATCATTGAAACGGTTACACACTCACTAATCTGTGAGCTTGTTTTACTACAATCATTGAAACGGTTACACACTCACTAATCTGTGAGCTTGTTTTACTACAATCATTGAATCGGTTATACACTCACTAATCTGTGAGCTTGTTTTACTACAATCATTGAATCGGTGACACACTCACTAATCTGTGAGCTTGTTTTACTACAATCATTGAAACGGTGACACACTCACTAATCTGTGAGCTTGTTTTACTACAATCATTGAAACGGTGACACACTCACTAATCTGTGAGCTTGTTTTACTACAATTATTGAAACGGTGACACACTCACTAATCTGTGAGCTTGTTTTACTACAATCATTGAAACGGTGACACACTCACTAATCTGTGAGATTGTTTTACTACAATCATTGAAACGGTTACACGCTCACTAATCTGTGAGCTTGTTTTACTACAATCATTGAAACGGTGACACACTCACTAATCTGTGAGCTTGTTTTACTACAATCATTGAAACGGTTACACGCTCACTAATCTGTGAGCTTGTTTTACTACAATCATTGAAACGGTTACACGCTCACTAATCTGTGAGCTTGTTTTACTACAATCATTGAAACGGTTACACGCTCACTAATCTGTGAGCTTGTTTTACTACAATCATTGAAACGGTTACACGCTCACTAATCTGTGAGCTTGTTTTACTACAATCATTGAAACGGTTACACGCTCACTAATCTGTGAGCTTGTTTTACTACAATCATTGAAACGGTGACACACTCACTAATCTGTGAGCTTGTTTTACTACAATCATTGAAACGGTGACACACTCACTAATCTGTGAGCTTGTTTTACTACAATCATTGAAACGGTTACACGCTCACTAATCTGTGAGCTTGTTTTACTACAATCATTGAAACGGTGACACACTCACTAATCTGTGACCTTGTTTTACTACAATCATTGAAACGGTTACACGCTCACTAATCTGTGAGCTTGTTTTACTACAATCATTGAAACGGTTACACGCTCACTAATCTGTGAGCTTGTTTTACTACAATCATTGAAACGGTTACACGCTCACTAATCTGTGAGCTTGTTTTACTACAATCATTGAAACGGTTACACGCTCACTAATCTGTGAGCTTGTTTTACTACAATCATTGAAACGGTGACACACTCACTAATCTGTGAGCTTGTTTTACTACAATCATTGAAACGGTTACACACTCACTAATCTGTGAGCTTGTTTTACTACAATCATTGAAACGGTTACACGCTCACTAATCTGTGAGCTTGTTTTACTACAATCATTGAAACGGTTACACACTCACTAATCTGTGAGCTTGTTTTACTACAATCATTGAAACGGTGACACACTCACTAATCTGTGAGCTTGTTTTACCACAAACTGACAGTCAATAAATTAAACAAGAAAGATTTTAGCAGCAGCTTTTCTCTGTTCACCACCTACATCATTTAAAACATAGCTTATATAACTAACCTATAGCATTATTATTAGAAGGATGTGTCGTGGTGGTACAACATATAAATCCTTATGCCGAGGTATGAAATTATTATATCAGATTTGCAGACTATATACAATTGTTCCCTGGTTTAACCTATTGCCCGCTATTTGAAATGCAAGCCCACTGAGGAGGACCACTCAAAGGTTATGCCGTTGTCAGCATTTTGAACAGGGAATGCTGTTGGCAAAATGACGTCAGTAGTCAATAGTTAACACAGCTGTAGACGTCACAGGCTCAGGGTACTTCCCAGAAAATCCTCTCATCCCCTCAACCTTCAATATTAGTTGCGACCAGCCACCTATTTTTAGCAGTCACACAACCATTTGAGCGTCATTTTAATCAAACATTTTTTTCCTTTCGTTCGCCAGCTCTGACGAAGTCCCTAGAAACTAGGAACTGAATTTTGCGCGTTAATCCGTTTTTCCCTGGCAGCCGTGTGCACAGGGGTCCCTCGCCGTACAGGCAGATAACGCAGTCTTCGGAGGTATTCATTTTTTTCCGTTGATGAGTAACTGACGTTTCAAGCCGGGCCTCACTGCTGAGACCAGGGATGGTTGCCGAAATTATAGATAAAAATCGCAACTGGGGATTTGAACCCACACCCTCTCTGTCTCGAGGCCGGCGTCTTGAGATCGAGGCAATGTTAGAGAACGCTCGAGGTAATGTTAAAGAACGATCGAGGCAATGTTACAGAACGCTGGAGGCAATGTTACAGAACGCTGGAGGCAATGTTATAGAACGATCGAGGCAATGTTAGAGAACGCTGGAGGCAATGTTAAAGAACGATCGAGGCAATGTTAGAGAACGATCGAGGCGTGATTTGGTCTAACTTTTTTGGAGTTTGGAAGTAATTATCTGTTTGATGTGTCTAACTTTTATGAGTATGGGAGTAGATTTGTATGGTTTTAAGGTCGACTTTTTTTAATATGACCCTAAATTTGTGTGTTATGGTGGTAAAATCTTAGTGATTTATTTTGTTTTGGTTTACCATGAATGTGAGAGAGACAGAGAGAGAGAGAGAGAGAGAGAATTTCGCTGGTTGATACTTTGTGTGGTTTGATGATAGGACCTGAAGGGCTGATGATGGTGTTGAGGGTGGCACATGATGATGATAGGACATGAAGGGATGATGGTGTTGAGGGTGGCACATGATGATGATAGGACATGAAGGGTGATGTTGAGGCACAAGATGATGATATGAAGGTTGATATGAGGGTGGCACATGATGATAGTGTTGAGGCACATGATGATAGTGTTGAGGGTGGCACATGATGCTAGTGTTGAGGGTGGCACATGATGCTAGTGTTGAGGGTGGCACATGATGATGATAGGACATGAAGGGATGATGGTGTTGAGGGTGGCACATGATGATGATAGGACATGAAGGGATGATGGTGTTGAGGGTGGCACATGATGATGATAGGACATGAAGGGATGATGGTGTTGAGGGTGGCACATGGCGTTAAGGCAGTCTCGAAAACGCTTATGCTAACATCAACTACACGCCCTTTTCTGTTAACCAAGGGGACCTCACTCTTGTTAATCAGACGACAGCTCCGGCAGCCAGTGTGGATGCCCAGGATGTTTCAGCAAAGTCACCGATTACCTATTCCAGCTTTGATCAAGGTTTTGTCAAAATGGAGGGCGGTTGTGTAGGAAACCCAGACGGTTACAGGAAAAGGGAAACAAATGACGTTTTTTTTAAATTATATTTATGCTTATATATTTATGTTTATATATTTTTAAAATAAATTTGTTTCGTTTAAACTTATCTTGGAAGTATTTGTTTTTTTTTTACTTGGGTTAGCTTGGATACGCAATAGAGAGAGATAGAGAGAGATAGAATTTCGCTGGTTGATACTTTGTGTGGCTTGATGATAGGACATGAAGGGATGATGATGGTGTTGAGGGTGGCACATGATGGTGATGATAGTGTTGAGGGTGGCACAAGATGATGATAGGATATGAAGGTTGATGTTGAGGGTGGCACATGATGATGATGATAGTGTTGAGGGTGGCACAAGATGATGATAGGACATGAAAGGATGGTGTTGAGGGTGGCACATGATGATGATGGGATATGAAGGTTGATGTTGAGGGTGGCACATGATGATGATAGGACATGAAAGGATGGTGTTCAGGGTGGCACATGATGATGATGTTGAGGGTGGCACATGATGATGTTGAGGGTGGCACATGATGATGATGTTGAGGGTGGCACATGATGATGATAGGATATGAAGGGATGGTATTGAGGGTGGCACATGATGATGTTGAGGGTGGCACATGATGATGATGAGGGTGGCACATGATGATGATGTTGAGGGAGTTGTGAAATATAGAACGAATTTTGTTTTGGTTTACCATGAATGTGTGATAGAGAGAGAGAGATGGTTGATACTTTGTGTGGCTTGATGATAGGCCATGAAGGGTGATGTTGAGGTACATGATGATGATGATATGAAGGGTGATGATGAGGGTGGCACATGATGATAGTGTTGAGGCACATGCTGATAGTGTTGAGGGTGGCACATGATGATAGTGTTGAGGCACATGCTGATAGTGTTGAGGCACATGATGATGATAGGCCATGAAGGGATAGTGTTGAGGCACATGATGATGATTTTTATTTGACTTGAGTTAGCTTGGATATGCAATAGAGAGAGAGAGAGAGAGAGAGAAAAAAAAATCGCTATAATCTGGTACATGACGCTAACGATACTAATAATTGCTTGTCAGCATTTTTTTACATGTCGCCTCCTGTTGACCCACACATGATGATAACCAATAAAGGCACCTTTCCCCACCCGCACGCCACGCGACGACCCGCCATCCGACCCGCGAGATATCGCCATCCCCCTTTTAGAACCGCTGTCGCCCGATTTTAGAACCGCTGTCCGATAACCGGCGAGCTAGCGACGCACCGATCACCGCCACGCACCAACGCACACCACGACGCGCCGATCACCGTCACGCACCAACGCACACCACGACGCGCCGATCGTCACGCACCAACGCACACCACCGAGATAAGCCGATTACCGATCACGACCACCGAGATAATAAGCCGATTATCGGACTTTGGCACGGTTTTTGGTGCCAGGTTCGTGCAAAGTCGGTGCCAAATCTATTGTCTTTCGGTGCATGTGCGTGCACTTTTAGGATGGGTTCACAGCCACTACTACTACTAACCAGTCCCCTAATTAAAGAGGAAATAATAGAACAAATAAGTATGTGTTAGCACTCGGAAAAATTAACAGACAAACAACAACAGAAAAAAACGAAGAACAATATATGGTCCGAAGTGGGATCGAACCCGTACTCCCTGGCACCGCGCCTTGCCACGAGAGGCCGAACGCTTGGCACACTGCCACTCAGCCAACTAAAAAATTGGCTATTGTAGTAGTGTCTTCCACGAAAGGCGCTCTCAATGACTATAGCATAGGGTAACGATCTCAGACCGGAAATAAATTGTATATTTGTACTTTCCTATTAATGCAAGTATCTCCCAGTAGGGCTGAATACTTGTGTTGTAGACAAACATTTATTGGACGAAACAGCACGAATAGTAGTTTCCAGTGGTTATATACTGGTAACAAATAATAATACATAAATATTATTATATGGGGAACTTCCGAGGCGATAATAGGGAATAATAGAACAAATAAGTATGTGTTAGCACTCGGAAAAATTAACAGACAAACAACAACAGAAAAAAACGAAGAACAATATATGGTCCGAAGTGGGATCGAACCCGTACTCCCTGGCACCGTGCCTTGCCACGAGAGGCCGAACGCTTGGCACACTGCCACTCAGCCAACTAAAAAATTGGCTATTGTAGTAGTGTCTTCCACGAAAGGCGCTCTCAATGACTATAGCATAGGGTAACGATCTCAGACCGGAAATAAATTGTATATTTTTTCCCAGGGAGTACGGGTTCGATCCCACTTCGGACCATATATTGTTCTTCGTTTTTTTCTGTTGTTGTTTGTCTGTTAATTTTTCCGAGTGCTAACACATACTTATTTGTTCTATTATTCCCTATTATCGCCTCGGAAGTTCCCCATATAATAATATTTATGTATTATTATTTGTTACCAGTATATAACCACTGGAAACTACTATTCGTGCTGTTTCGTCCAATAAATGTTTGTCTACAACACAAGTATTCAGCCCTACTGGGAGATACTTGCATTAATAGGAAAGTACAAATATACAATTTATTTCCGGTCTGAGATCGTTACCCTATGCTATAGTCATTGAGAGCGCCTTTCGTGGAAGACACTACTACAATAGCCAATTTTTTAGTTGGCTGAGTGGCAGTGTGCCAAGCGTTCGGCCTCTCGTGGCAAGGCGCGGTGCCAGGGAGTACGGGTTCGATCCCACTTCGGACCATATATTGTTCTTCGTTTTTTTCTGTTGTTGTTTGTCTGTTAATTTTTCCGAGTGCTAACACATACTTATTTGTTCTATTATTCCCTATTATCGCCTCGGAAGTTCCCCATATAATAATATTTATGTATTATTATTTGTTACCCCCTAATTAAACCTTGACATCATCCAGTCCCCCTAATCAAACCTTGACACCAACCAGTCCCCCTAATCAAACCTTGACACCAACCAGTCCCCCTAATCAAACCTTGACACCAACCAGTCCCCCTAATCAAACCTTGACACCAACCGGTCCCCCTAATCAAACCTTGACACCAACCAGTCCCCCTAATCAAATCTTGACACCAACCAGTCCCCCTAATCAAACCTTGACACCAACCAGTCCCCCTAATCAAACCTTGACACCAACCAGTCCCCTAATCAAACCTTGACACCAACCAGTCCCCCTAATCAAACCTTGACACCAACCAGTCCCCTAATTAAACCTTGACATCATCTAGTCCCCCTAATCAAACCTTGACACCAACCAGTCCCCCTAATCAAACCTTGACACCAACCAGTCCCCCATCCTTGACACCAACCAGTCCCCCTAATCAAACCTTGACACCAACCGGTCCCCCTAATCAAACCTTGTCCCCCAAACCTTGACACCAACCAGTCCCCCTAATCAAACCTTGACACCAACCGGTCCCCCTAATCAAACCTTGACACCAACCAGTCCCCCTAATCAAACCTTGACACCAACCAGTCCCCCTAATCAAACCTTGACACCAACCGGTCCCCCTAATCAAACCTTGACACCAACCAGTCCCCCTAATCAAACCTTGACACCAACCAGTCCCCTAATCAAACCTTGAACCAACCAGTCCCCCTAATCAAACCTTGACACCAACCAGTCCCCCTAATCAAACCTTGACACCAACCAGTCCCCCTAATCAAACCTTGACACCAACCAGTCCCCCTAATTAAACCTTGACATCATCCAGTCCCCCTAATCAAACCTTGACACCAACGAGTCCCCCTAATCAAACCTTGACACCAACCAGTCCCCCTAATCAAACCTTGACACCAACCAGTCCCCCTAATCAAACCTTGACACCAACCGGTCCCCCTAATCAAACCTTGACACCATCCGGTCCCCCTAATCAAACCTTGACACCAACCAGTCCCCCTAATCAAACCTTGACACCAACCAGTCCCCCTAATCAAACCTTGACACCAACCAGTCCCCCTAATCAAACCTTGACACCAACCAGTCCCCCTAATCAAACCTTGACACCAACCGGTCCCCCTAATCAATCCTTGACACCAACCAGTCCCCCTAATCAAACCTTGACACCAACCAGTCCCCCTAATCAAACCTTGAGACCAACCAGTCCCCTAATCAAACCTTGACACCAACCAGTCCCCCTAATCAAACCTTGACACCAACTAGTCCCCTAATCAAACCTTGACACCAACCAGTCCCCCAAATCAAACATGTACAAAGTAATCGCAATTTAATTCGCTCAATCCTTTACCATCTGTACTCTCTAGTTTTAAAGAAAGCCTGGTGGCTAGACCACCCACAGACTCCACAACATACAATGTGTATTGCAAACAAACAAATAAGACTGTTCAAGTTATACATTAATCCAACTCTCCGTTGCTGGCAGCCCTATGTGATTATTGTTGAAATGTCGGAAATTGAAGGAATTTTAATTCACAAGCTTCCGTTGGTCAGCCGATGTTTACTTGGGCAGCTTATAATAATAAAATATTGTTGTCAGTATTTCATATTTGGAGCCGCGATAGCTCAGTGGTTAGTGAACTGGACTACAAAGGACAAGAGGTAGGGTTCGATCCCAACAACGGCTTCCGGTTTCACCCAGCCTTTAATGGGTACCGGATTTTTTTCTGGGAAAGTAAAGCGGCACGGACGTAATACCGACCATATTAAATCAAAAATCATGTGCCGAGGGTGCGTGAAATTTATGGTTGCTAACAGCATATTCCCTATACGCCACTTGGCTTGATGGGGGTACTTTACTTTTTTTTTTTTTATTTCTTATTTATCATTCGTTACCAAAATCATGTGTGTGTGTTTTTTTTTTAATTGGACATTAACTATTAGCTATTTTCGGCCAACACATCGGAAATCATCAATGTATTGTTAGCATCACATTGGCTATCTTCTACCATCCTCAGGCTGGCCCTAACAGCAACAGGTTTGAATTGTTGATAAGCTCTTGCACGGCGCACACCGACACTCAACAACATACAGATCAAGATAAACAAAACCCGCAGCTGTCAAAGACAAGAGAACGACTAACAATCCAACCCACTCTAAACGGTTCTGAGAAGTAAAGACACCCTAAAAGCAATCAATGAAAGTGAAGTGGAGAGAACTAAATGGAAAATAGGAGCCAGAATAACATAATAAACATGTAACAAAAGACAGGAATTGAGCCACGATAGCTCAATGGTTAGTGAACTGGACTACAAAGGACATGAGGTAGGGTTCGATCCCATCCGACGGCTTCCGGCTTCACCCAGGCTTAAATGGGTACCGGATTTTTTTTCTGGGAAAGTAAAGCGGCACGGGCGTAATACCGACCACATTATCCCAAAAATCATGTGCCGAAGGTCTGTAAAATTTATGGTCACTAACACCATATTCTCTATACGCCACTTGACGTGACAGGGGCACTTAACTCTTCTCTTAACTTAAAAGACAGGAATAAAAATTACATACAGACAAGTATCATTATATCATTCAGGAAAAAAAACACACACACACAAACAACAACAAGCACATAAAACAAGCAGGTTTCGAACTCGCGCCCTTTGACACAGCCCCTTGCCATCAGAGGTGCTAATATCTCGTTTTTGTGTGTGTATTTTTATTTGCAGATATTTCCTAGTGCTGTAGAAACACGTGTGATTCTTGCTACTTTATTTGCGTCTCCGTCCTCGGAGTTTGTACCAACAACAAAAACATGTGTTCTTGTTGTTACCAAAAGACCTGAGCAGACCAGCATCTGAAGAAGATACATACAACAGTTACTACATGTCAGGGGCGGATATTCGGAGACCACGTCTCCTCTAATAATATTAGGGTACATAAACACACTCGTATTCCAGCTCAATGAGTTAATGTCAATGTACAACCAGCTATTGTATTCCTTGGCATAGCCGTGATTTAGTTCATATAATTTGAACCCTTACTAATAAATAGGTTTCCATGTCTATGGAAGTTAGTTTTAGTTGTTGGATTATACTCTTCGCACATCGAACAACTCCATAAGCGCTAAGATCTCTTCCCCAAGAAAAAAGATGGCGCAGAATCCCTAAAGTGGAGCTTTTGATTGACCTGTCAGATTAATCAATATTAAGGAGCTATAAGTAACTGGCGCCTAATAAATCCAAAGACGGTTATTGAACAGCTCTCAATATCATAACCTAATCCGCATATCTATTCCACGACAGAGAAAGGTCGCATTAAGAGCACTTGATTAACCAAAAGGGACCGCTGCCAGGCGCACAGAATCCGTAGCACCATAGAGATTCCGTTATGTAGAACATCCGGTTGACTCTAACGCAGCGATCTACATAAGAGAGCCGAAATCAATCAGTCTCCAAAAGCAAATCCTGCAGCGGTCGATCGAACACAAACCCTAATCCACCATTTTGGAAACGGTAAAGGACTTTCTATGGAGGTCAAACCTACTACAACGGCATCTGTTGACCGTGGAATGTGTATGAGAACTAGTTAGGCCATTTCTGCAATCAGCTTCTCGTCAACAGTCGAGCAGTTAATAAGATGGCGCTCTATCTCTTTATCGAAACTTATAGAAACAGAGCTAATAGGAGGCAACCTATTCTGGTGCCTACTTAACATATAGAGATATTTCCCATCTCAAACATAGCGAAAGTCATACGCCAAAATTGGGGAAAAAAACTCAACTACAGATCACTGACTCCCAAACGGGGTTCGGGAAATACCGCGCTGTTCATTTTTAAATGACAGAACGAGCTAACAGAACACAATCAAATTCTGTACGCAGCTATCATAGATCAAGAAAAAGCTGACGAGCAAGTAAATATAGAATAATTATAGGACATATTAACACCATATGGGGGTAAACCAACATCTAACCAACCTGTTTAATAGTCGTTAAATCAATAGCAGTTGCACAAGAAGCAGACAGGGCAGATTACTGATAACTTATAACATGAGTAAGACAGGGTTGCGTACTGATACCCTATTGTTTATTACTAACATGGACTACATATGTAACTTCCGTATTCAAGATGCTGGAATAACGTTTATGTTTTCACCGCTGCAGGATTTGCGTTTGGAGATTAATTTCAGTTCTCTAATATAGATCGCTGCGCTATAGTCAACCGGATTTACGGATTCACTTTACGGATTCGGTAGTGGTCCTATAGGTGAATCAGGTGATGTATATGCGACCTTTCTCCTCCTGATACAACATGTTTATTACGTAATGACATTGTAAGCTGTTCAATAACCGCTGTTGGATTTGTTCGGCGCTGATTACTGTCAGCTCCTTCATACAGATCGTTGTGCTAAGTCAATCGAAGCTTCCTTCTTCGGCGCTACGGTGTAGTGCGCCTGAGTAGTGAATCTAGCGTTGTGGGTGTATCTTTAACTGTACACTCAACAAAAATGGCGAGATGATAAATAGTTGGACGCTGTTCGTGAATCTGCAGCCCTGGTATAAAAAAAAAGTAAAGTACCCCCGTCACGCCAAGTGGCGTATAGGGAAATATGGTGTTAGTGACCCTATATTTTACAGACCTTCAGCACATGATTTTTGGGGTAATGTGGTCGGTATTACGCACGTGCTGCTTTACTTTCCCAGAAAATAATCCGGTACCCATTTAAGGCTGGGTGAACCCGGAAGCCGTCGGTTGGGATCGAACCCTACCCCTTGTCCTTTGTAGTCCAGTTCTTTAACCACTGAGCTATCGCGGCTCCCACAGCCCTGGTATGCATTCCGTAAATTTATTTTAGTTAAGAATTATGTTATCTACATTCAGGAGAGGTACGGGCGTAATACCGACCACATTACCCCAAAAACCATGTGCTGAAGGTCTGTAAAATTTATGGTCACCAGCACCATATTCCCTATACGCCACTTAGCGTGACGGGGCTCTTTACTTTTGTTACATTCAGGAGAAGTTCGATGAGAACGGGGGAGGTATTGTGAAGCACAATAGATGGTCCGATGTAGGATCGAACCCGTACTCCTCGGCACAGCGCCTTGCCACGAGAAGCCAAACACTAGAGTAGACAGTCAATTCAGCTATTGGAACAAAGTAGCTATCATTGGAGATATCTTTCACGTATGAGACAGGGAATATTAACGAGCTTCCATTCGCAGACGAACAGGCATTAAAACATGGGAAAAATAGAACAACTACAAGCACACTTACATAAATTTAACCTCGTAAACATTCAATACAACATAAAAATCCACATCAAGTCAGAAGCAATGAGCATCACATAATAGCAGAAACGTAGCGATAGACGGCAGACAATTCAAGCAAACGGATGAATTGAAAAAAAAAAAATCCAATAAAGTGTATGTGACAAACAATGATTCACAAACAGCAGAAGATTGCCACTCAAGATGCCAGGCAATTTGTCTAATTATTGGACTGAAGTCACCGCTACTGTCAAGGAAACAAATAACTCTAGGGCTAAAACGGACACTCTACAACACAACCTTCAATCCGATAATATGATGCCAATGCTAGATCAGGATGTTAGACTCAAGAACAATAGGAGAAATAACAATCACCGAAATGAAATGTGTTAGGCGCATGACAGAAACAGCAAATGTTATTAGATCAAACATGAAGAACTGAGAAAAATGCTAGGAATAACTTCTGTCATAGAATACATAAAGATACAACATATGAAATTGTTAAACACTCGAAAAGACATAAGGAATAAATCACAACGAACCTTTAAAAAACGAAGCAAGAACATCAGACTTAAGGGTCGACCACGAAAAAGATGGATTGCTGGAATATTAGAAACACTGGGAAATATAGCAGGAGAGGCCAATAGAAAAGCAAAAAATAGATAATGGAATATTAGACACCATGGATGACAGAATCAAGATCTGGAGAGCACGAGCATACCTGAAGATTAGTACAGATAAAGAGCAACCATTGCACCACGTGCTCAACACAGGGAAAGGTGCCAGGCTAAAAAGAGGCAAATCATAGGTGGGCCGAGCAGAAGCTTTCATCAAACAGGTCTGTGGGCTTACCAATATCAGCGTTGGTGAGGAGTGGATACCGGTGCCTACGTCATTCAAGGGGACTTTCTCGTGTATTGTCACACTCGACAGGAAAAGTAGGGAACAGAACCCGGTCGTGGTTAATGCTGAGATCAACGGTCTCTTCTGCGATAACACGGATGAGAAAGATGCAGTCATCTATACAGACAGATCTGTAAGACGACACGAAAGAAGTGCATGGGCATTTACAGCACGCTCGGCAAGCAGGATAGTCAAGGAAGACAGTGGTGCATACGTCATGACCACGAGTAGCATGATAATGGATGTAATGGCAGTGACCAAGACATTCAAATGGTTAGAGTCACAAGACTACACCCACGCATGTATACTGAGTGATTCGATGAGCATGATAAAAAAAAAAGTGGAGGCGGGCTCTGTACGCATGCAATGGGTAGAGTCGTTGCAGAAATCCAACATACGTAAGGTCACTTTTGTCTATGTCCCTGGACATGCGGGAGTACGGGGAAATGAAAGAGCGGACAGGTTGGCTAGCTGCGCTGTCGTTGAGGACGGGCAACCAATGGATCGGGCAGACATTATTAATGCCCTCCGAGATGTGGGAAGAGCACATGACTTCGACAAACACAGATCAACGTCACTTCTTTGGATGATGGAAATGGGAGTTAAGATGGGCATAGCCAGAAATGAGAAACTTGGTGGCCGTGTAAGAAGACTTATCAACCAACATAGAACTGGAGTCGTCAGTCGCTGAACACTGAGGGAATTGCTGAGGAGGGGATCTGAGCACTTATGGACATGTTCGAAGTGCAATGATGATGACCCGCAAATAACCCAATAACTCAATAACTGGGAAATAGTAATTATAGTAAAGCAATAAACAGAAAATCCCTCAACTCTGAAAGACAAAAAAAGAAAGAAAAAAGAAGAAATATTTCTTCAATCCTGCCTGAATCGTTCGCTTTTAAAATGGTGGGATGTCTCACCTCAAACAATAAATATATGGACGATCATTTCTTGGTGACTGTTGAAACATCAAGAGATGGTTGTTAACAGGCAGAAGTGATGATGGTGCGTTTGAGAAAATTGCACTACCCGCATGGGAGGGACATCACACGTAACAGCAATTACGTTCTCGCTCCCTCCTCTATTCAGTTGAAAGAAAAATGTTTTGACGTCATAAAGTAGTTTCGAAGACTTTCTAGTCACGGGTTTGGATGACGTCAGCCGGTGGTTACTATGACATCACTCTACGAATACGGGATAGAAGTGACGATTATTTGAGATCTGTGCGGGGATTTCCCCGATGCTATTCATTGACTTGGACAAAGCTTTAACTATCACCAAGAAGGTGACGGACATTGACAACCACCGTCAGAGTAATCGACAACAATAAGAACGAAACAAACAGATGAAAGGGACCTTTTGACACCACAAACATGATTTTGAAGACACAAAAGGTGACAGTGTAAACAAAGTGACAAATCATGAACGCTGTGAAACGTTATGTAACAGGACTAACTCTAGCAGTGATCGGGGTCTGTTTTTCTACTCATTGTTATCACCTACCACCCATTGTTATCAAGTACAACCCATTGTTATCATCTACCATTAATCTCGTCAACATTGACAAAGCTGAGTCAACTCGTTTGCAAGTCTCATAAAGACCAGAACCTTGTATTGAGTGACTACGATTACATAAACTATTTCTACTGCCCACGTCCGTTTAGTGCTGCTATTTTTGTTCTGTTCACTTCCATTTGGAAAAAAAAAAAAAAAAATACCTACTTGTTTTGTGATACGCCCAAGTTAGTAACATTGCTCAGACTTCTACAAACATGTGTAATTATATATGAGTTGACTCATCAACATTGAGTACCGCCTTCGCATCGAAGGCTGGCTACCATGGAGCGCCATTCCACTCTGTCTCTTGCTTTGATGGTGCAGATTATCATAAGTTGACACGTCCATCTTTTGTTGTTACTCGTCAATGTTAGTCTCGGTCTGCCTCTGCCTCTTTTACCTTGTATTTTCCCTTCCAATATTATTTTTATTAGGCTGTTGTGTCTTTTAACATGGCCCAGAATTTTCATTTGTCTTCTTCTAATTGTGTTTAGTAGTTCTATTTTAATTTTTAGTCGTTTTAAAGCTTCATCATTTGTTTTCTTTTCTTTCCATCCAATTCTACCTATTCTTCTTTAAATCCACATTCCAAAGGCTTCAATTTTCTGTTCTGTTTTCTTGTCTAATGTCTATGTTTCTGCACCATACAGAAATATTGAGAAGATATGATATGACTACTAACTAATTAAACTACATAAACTGTCTAGCTAACAAACTAATACATTTTTTTTACAAACGAATTAAGCTAAGAAAACTTACTAACTCAACCAACAAAACACTCATGCTAACAAAAATAGAATAAAACTTACAAGCTAAACTAGAACAACTTGCGGGTTAACTAAAGTAATAAAGCCTACATGCTAAACTAGTAAAAGTAAAGTAGCTAACGAAACTAACAAAACTTGCACAAAAATTACAGTATTACAATCTGCAAGCCAGGTGAACTTAAGTAAAATTTAATGATGAAATAGAATGTAATGATGAAGTAGAATGTAAAGATAAAGAAGAATATAATGATGAAGTGGAATATAATGATGAAGTAGAATGTAAAGATAAAGAAGAATATAATGATGAAGTAGAATATAATGATGAAGTAGAATGTAATGAAGTTACGATTTGTAATTGCGTTTTGGATAGTCACTCAAAAGAAAAGCCAGTTTAAAAATATCTCAACAATAACAAATATTTCAGCAACAACAAATATCACAACACCAATAAATATCTTAAGAACAACAAATATCTCAATAACAACAAATATCTCAACAACAACAAATATCTCAACAACAACAAATATCTCAATAACAACAAATATCTCAACAACAACAAATATCTCAACAACAACAAATATCTCAACAACAACAAATATCTCAACAACCAACAAATATCTCAACAACCAACAACAAAAGAATATCTCGACAACAACAAAATTACGAATTTCCTTTAAAATTATTAAATTTCAGTCGCTGGCTTTGATTTTCCAGTTAACTTTGAGCTATCCAGAACTAATGGGAGTAATTAGTCTTGAACAAATCCGGTAAGCCAACCTGGCATTGCCATCGCCTCACTGTTTCCTGGTCACAAACTGAAACTAGTGTTACCGCACAGTTTTCTTTCAAACTGCCCCAGTTTCCTTGAACCGTATTTTCGGATGAAAAAGTTCGAAATCAACAAAGTTTCGTTCAGTGTTACACCTGAAGCTTGCCTTCTCTGCTGGCGCCTTGTACTATAGATTCCAGGTAATATGTGTTACTATCTTTACTTGTAGTCATGTGTTTAAAGTGCAAAAAATATGTTGCTTATGCTGGCAGCTGAACTTCTGAGGGTTAAAAAAATGTGACAGATTGTGAGCATGAAAAGTGCGGCCAGCCATGATTGTTTTGTGACAGTTGTGAGCCTGTGAATTAACGATGTCTACGTTCTTAGAAGTGTGATTACGTCCATTATATATCCAGCCATTAATCCTTTGAAAAGTTGTGGAAATCAAAACTCATCAACACAAACACAAAATTTCGATTATTCAAATCAAATATACTATCAACCCTTACGTATGCGTGAAAGAGCTGGAAAACAACAAGAGATATAGAAACAAAGTTGAACGCATTCGAAAATAAATATCTAAGGAAAATACTTGGTATAGCGTGGAACGAATTCAAAACAAACGAGGAAATTAGAGAAATCGCCAATCAACCACTAATATCTTCAGTAATAAAGAAAAGACGATGGTCATATGTTGGACATGTGATGAGGAGAGATAATAACCGAATTGCAAAGCAAGTGCTCAACAACAGGTAAGAGGAAGACACAGAGATACACTGAGAAGACCATTGATGAGAGAGGCAAGAGCAGCAGGAATCGGCTCCCTCAATGAGATAGAGCTGCTTGCACAGAACAGAGACAAATTGCGAGATTTGATAAAATATCTTTAAAAGAATTGAAAACTGCTAGAACAATAATTCAGATAAGAGAAGGAGTATCTTGGTCTACGCCCTATGGGCCGGCTAGCTACGGCTCGAAAGGTCAATAGATAGATAGATTAATCCTTTACATTGTTGGCTATAATTGACGATCGCGAACATCAGGCTGGGCTAGATATATGGAAGGTGGACGTGCAATGGGCCAGGCTAACGTTCTGAATGCCGTCAGGGAGGCAAGGCGCACTGATGACACAATTAATGATCATGAATCTACAACCATGTTCGGTCTATACAAACATCAGGTCAAAACTTGAAATGCCAGAACGGATCGCTACGCGAGCAGATATGTAAGAATAAAAAAATCAGCACAGAAATGGAGTCGTCAGTCTCCGCACTCTGAGGGACATACTGGGAATGAAATTTGTGCACTCATGTCCAATGTGTATTGAGCATGACCTGTTGACGAAACTAAATAGTAATATATCTACGTTTGAATCGTAACTTTCTGAAACATCAAATGCAAACAAAATATACCGAGTGTTATCACTCTCTGTCGTTCTCTGTTCAAGAATTACACCATTTCTGACTACGTTTTTAAAAGAAAAAAACTATTTGTTGTAAATTTCTTTCTTTCCTTGTTAGGCATTCATTTCTCCTTCACTCAAGCTAAATTACTTCACTCAAAAGTTCTCTCAAAACAAAATTCTTTTTTCAGATGAAAGTCCCTCTCTCAAACTAAAGTTCTTCTCTAAAATCAAAGTCCATCTCTCAAACTAAAGTTCTTCTCTAAAATCAAAGTCCCTCTCTCAAACTAAAGTTCTTCTCTAAAATCAAAGTCCCTCTCTCAAACTAAAGTTCTTCTCTAAAATCAAAGTCCCTCTTCATACTAAAGTTCTTCTCTAAAATCAAAGTCCCTCTCTCAAACTTAAGTTCTTCTCTAAAATCAAAGTCCCTCTCTCAAACTTAAGTTCTCTAAAATCAAAGTCCCTCTTCATACTAAAGTTCTTCTCTAAAATCAAAGTCCCTCTCTCAAACTTAAGTTCTCTAAAATCAAAGTCCCTCTCTCAAACTAAAGTTCTTCTCTAAAATCAAAGTCCCTCTCTCAAACTAAAGTTCTTCTCTAAAATCAAAGTCCCTCTCTCAAACTAAAGTTCTTCTCTAAAATCAAAGTCCCTCTTCATACTAAAGTTCTCTAAAATCAAAGTCCCTCTCTCAAACTAAAGTTCTTCTCTAAAATCAAAGTCCCTCTCTCAAACTAAAGTTCTTCTCTAAAATCAAAGTCCCTCTCTCAAACTAAAGTTCTTCTCTAAAATCAAAGTCCCTCTCTCAAACTAAAGTTCTTCTCTAAAATCAAAGTCCCTCTTCATACTAAAGTTCTCTAAAATCAAAGTCCCTCTCTCAAACTAAAGTTCTTCTCTAAAATCAAAGTCCCTCTCTCAAACTAAAGTTCTTCTCTAAAATCAGTCCCTCTCTCAAACTAAAGTTCTTCTCTAAAATCAAAGTCCCTCTCTCAAACTTAAGTTCTTCTCTAAAATCAAAAATCAAAGTCCCTCTCTTAAACTAAAGTTCTTCTCTAAAATCAAAGTCCCTCTCTCAAACTAAAGTTCTTCTCTAAAATCAAAGTCCCTCTTCATACTAAAGTTCTTCTCTAAAATCAAAGTCCCTCTCTCAAACTAAAGTTCTTCTCTAAAATCAAAGTCCCTCTCTCAAACTAAAGTTCTTCTCTAAAATCAAAGTCCCTCTCTCAAACTAAAGTTCTTCTCTAAAATCAAAGTCCCTCTCTCAAACTTAAGTTCTCTAAAATCAAAGTCCCTCTTCATACTAAAGTTCTCTAAAATCAAAGTCCCTCTCTCAAACTTAAGTTCTTCTCTAAAATCGAAAATCAAAGTCCCTCTCTTAAACTAAAGTTCTTCTCTAAAATCAAAGTCCCTCTCTCAAACTAAAGTTCTTCTCTAAAATCAAAGTCCCTCTCTCAAACTAAAGTTCTTCTCTAAAATCAAAGTCCCTCTTCATACTAAAGTTCTTCTCTAAAATCAAAGTCCCTCTTCAAACTAAAGTTCTTCTCTAAAATCAAAGTCCCTCTCTCAAACTAAAGTTCTTCTCTAAAATCAAAGTCCCTCTCTTAAACTAAAGTTCTTCTCTAAAATCAAAGTACCTCTCTCAAACTAAAGTTCTTCTCTAAAATCAAAGTCCCTCTCTCAAACTAAAGTTCTTCTCTAAAATCAAAGTCCCTCTCTCAAACTAAAGTTCTTCTCTAAAATCAAAGTCCCTCTTCATACTAAAGTTCTTCTCTAAAATCAAAGTCCCTCTCTCAAACTAAAGTTCTTCTCTAAAATCAAAGTCCCTCTCTCAAACTAAAGTTCTTCTCTAAAATCAAAGTCCCTCTCTCAAACTAAAGTTCTTCTCTAAAATCAAAGTCCCTCTCTCAAACTAAAGTTCTTCTCTAAAATCAAAGTCCCTCTTCATACTAAAGTTCTCTAAAATCAAAGTCCCTCTCTCAAACTAAAGTTCTTCTCTAAAATCAAAGTCCCTCTCTCAAACTAAAGTTCTTCTCTAAAATCAAAAATCAAAGTCCCTCTCTCAAACTAAAGTTCTTCTCTAAAATCAAAGTCCCTCTTCATACTAAAGTTCTCTAAAATCAAAAATCAAAGTCCCTCTCTCAAACTAAAGTTCTTCTCTAAAATCAAAGTCCCTCTCTCAAACTAAAGTTCTTCTCTAAAATCAAAGTCCCTCTCTCAAACTTAAGTTCTTCTCTAAAATCAAAAATCAAAGTCCCTTTCTTAAACTAAAGTTCTTCTCTAAAATTAAAAATCAAGGTCCCTGTCTCAAACTAAAGTTCTTCTCTAAAATCAAAGTCCCTCTCTCAAACTAAAGTTCTCTAAAATCAAAGTCCCTCTCTCAAACTAAAGTTCTCCTCTAAGATCAAAGTCCCTCTCTCAAACTAAAATTCTTCTCTAAAATCAAAAATCAAAGTCCCTCTCTCAAACTAAAGTTCTTCTCTAAAATCAAAGTCCCTCTCTCAAACTTAAGTTCTTCTCTAAAATCAAAAATCAAAGTCCCTTTCTTAAACTAAAGTTCTTCTCTAAAATTAAAAATCAAGGTCCCTGTCTCAAACTAAAGTTCTTCTCTAAAATCAAAGTCCCTCTCTCAAACTAAAGTTCTCTAAAATCAAAGTCCCTCTCTCAAACTAAAGTTCTCCTCTAAGATCAAAGTCCCTCTCTCAAACTAAAATTCTTCTCTAAAATCAAAAATCAAAGTCCCTCTCTCAAACTAAAGTTCTCTAAAATCAAAGTCCCTCTTCATACTAAAGTTCTTCTCTAAAATCAAAGTCCCTCTCTCAAACTAAAGTTCTTCTCTAAAATTAAAAATCAAAGTCCCTCTCTCAAACTAAAGTTCTTCTCTAAAATCAAATTCCCTCTCTCAAACTAAAGTTCTTCTCTAAAATCAAAGTCGCTCTCTCAAACTAAAGTTCTCTAAAATCAAAGTCCCTCTCTCAAACTAAAGTTCTCTAAAATCAAAGTCCCTCCCTCAAACTAAAGTTCTTCTCTAAAATCAAAAATCAAAGTCCCTCTCTCAAACTAAAGTTCTTCTCTAAAATCAAAAATCAAAGTCCCTCTTCAAACTAAAGTTCTTCTCTAAAATCAAAGTCCCTCTCTCAAACTAAAGTTCTCTAAAAATCAAAGTCCCTCTCTCAAACTAAAGTTCTTCTCTAAAATCAAAAATCAAAGTCCCTCTCTCAAACTAAAGTTCTTCTCTAAAATCAAAAATCAAAGTCCCTCTTCAAACTAAAGTTCTTCTCTAAAATCAAAGTCCCTCTCTCAAACTAAAGTTCTTCTCTAAACTCAAAAATCAAAGTCCCTCTCTCAAACCACACCCACATTGCAATAATGAACTTCTCGCTTATTCTATTTGAATTATTTTGTTAGTAAGTAAAAAAAGGAAGGACACGTTACTGCTGCAGAGTTAACGTTAAGCCTCGTCCAAAGTTTAAAATAACCCTGTTTTTGACTTGTAGAGCGACCGGGGTTTTCCCCTGTAGCCGTGATCTCAAGGTAAGTCTGCTGGTTCTGTGAGTCTATGGAAGTAAAACACAAGCTCCGTGATCTCAAGGTAAGTCTGCTGGTTCTGTGAGTCTATGGAAGTAAAACACAAGCTCCGTGATCAAACTTAAGATATCAGAGAAGCCTTGGCAATAATGCACAAGAAAGGAGCCAGGGGTGTATGCTGCTGACTGGTGATAATTTCAACAACTTTGGCAGATTCACCTCTTTTTAAAAGCCATAATAACTTCATTAGTTGAGACTGTTTTTTGTACGGAAATGATGGTTTGTTATGTCAGCAACATTTCTTTCTGTTTGATAACTCTTATCTGGGGAGGGGGCAACTGGGTGGTCTCGAGGCCAGACATTGGTGTCGAGACGGAGAGGTTGTGAGTTCAAATACTGGCTGCACCAGATGGTTATTTGGTTTGTTAATTGTTTATGGAAGACCCCGGTATCACTGCAAACGAATTAAAATCCATAACTGCTCAACCGCCCGTGCCAGCGGAATCATCTTATCGACGAAAAAAAAAACAATGAGTACCTCCAAAGTCTTCTGCCTGGAGTTATCTGCCTGTGTGACGAGGGAAATACTTTGACACGGTTACCTGGGAAACACGGATTTTTCGGGTTATGTCGTTTAGTATTACACCCGTGCCGCTTTATTTTCCCATACAAATCCGGCACACGTTTAAGGCTGGGTGAACCCGGAGCCGTCGATCAGGATCGAAACTGAAACACTTGTCCTTTGTAGTTGAGTTCACTAACCAGCGAGCTATCGGGGCTCCATATAGTTGAAGAGTTCAGTGGTAATTGGTAACTGACATGGCATGTGGAAGTCAATCAAAGACAATCCGACAAAGGCAACAAAATCATGGCAGGCAACAAACATGTGCTTCACAGAAGAATGTTGAGAACACCATGGACAGTGAAAACTTGCAACAAGAACGTTCTAATAGAAGTCAAAGCTTTTTGCTAATATCGGGATGAAACAATGATAATTTGTGGGGCCATGCAACGAGATAAGAGGAGATGAAATATATTGTCACAGCTGGAGAATTCGAGAAAAGAGGAGATGAAATATATTGTCACAGCTGGAGTATTCGAGATAAGAGGAGATAAAATATATTGTCACAGCTGGAGAATTCGAGAAAAGAGGAGATGAAATATATTGTCACAGCTGGAGTATTCGAGATAAGAGGAGATAAAATATATTGTCACAGCTGGAGTATTCGAGATAAGAGGAGATGAAATATGTTGTCACAGCTGGAGAATTCGAGATAAGAGGAGATGAAATATATTGTCACAGCTGGAGAATTCGAGATAAGAGGAGATGAAATATGTTGTCACAGCTGGAGAATTCGAGAAAAGAGGAGATGAAATATATTGTCACAGCTGGAGAATTCGAGATAAGAGGAGATGAAATATATTGTCACAGCTGGAGAATTCGAGATAAGAGGAGATGAAATATATTGTCACAGCTGGAGTATTCGAGATAAGAGGAGATGAAATATATTGTCACAGCTGGAGAATTCGAGATAAGAGGAGATGAAATATATTTTCACAGCTGGAGAATTTGAGATAAGAGGAGATGAAATATATTGTCACAGCTGGAGTATTTGTGAAACGAAGTGATAGAAACCAGAAATTGAACAGAATTCTTTGGTAGGATGTCTAAAACAACCCAAAAAAAGTTGTTTGCATGGAAAGTTGTGGAAGGCATGATCACCTACACCGGTAGGTACAATACTTGTTGATGCTCCTCTTTGTTTTTACATACACACACACACATGCACACGCGCGCACTCACACAAATACACGCGCACACACACAAACTCAAACACTTTCTCAAATATACACACACCCACTCTCTCCCTCTCTTATTTAAACACAGAACCAACAACTAACTCACTCACCCACCTACTCACCCACTCACTCGCCCACTCACTCACTCACCCACTCACCCACTCACTCACCCATTCACTCACTCACTCACTCATTCACTCACTCACCCATTCACTCACACACACACCCATTCACTCACTCCCTCAATCACCCATTCACTCGCTCACGCATTCACTCACCCATTCACTCACTCACTCACCCATGCACTCACTCATTCACTCACTCATTCACTCCCTCACTCACTCACCCATTCACACATTCACTCACTCACTCACCCATTCACTCACTCACTCACAAACTCACACACACACTAACTAACCCATTCACTCACTCACTCACCCATTCACTCACTCACTCACTCACCCATTCACTCAACCACTCACTCACTAACCCATTCACTCACCCACTCACTAACCTATTCACTCACCCACTCAATCACTCACCCATTCACTCACTCACCCACTCACTCACCCATTCACTAACTCACTCACTCACCCACTCACCCATTCACTCACCCACTCACTCACCCATTCACTCACTCCCCCACTCACTCACCAAGTCACTCACCCATTCACTCACCCACTCACCCATTCACTCACTCACTCACTCACTCACCCATTCACTCACTCACCCATTCACTCACTCACCAATTCACTCACTCACTCACCCATTCATTCACTCACTCATCCAATCACGCACTCAATCACTCACTCACCCACTCACCCACTCACTCACCCATTCACTCACACACCCACTCACTCATTCATTCACTCACTCAATCACCCACTCACTCACCCATTCACTCACTCACTCACCCACTCACTCATTCACTCACTCACCCATTCACTCACTCACTCAATCACCCATTCACTCACCCATTCATTCACTCACTCACTCACTCACCCACTCACCCACTCACTCACTCATTCACTCACTCACCCATTCACTCACTCACCCACCCATTCACCCACCCGTTCATTCACTCACTCACTCATGTTTTCTCTATTCTAAGCAAAGCGTTCAAGTAGAATGTTTCGCTGTAACAACAACAGGTGCTTGGAGATTAGTGATCTCCTTCCTGTAGACCAGATGCCATCCAGGACTAACGAACCTCATCCCAAAGACATAATTAAATTTAGAAAACGCGTCCACTCGAAGCAGGAATCTCTCTACATTTTAGACAGCTGGACAAAGTGGAGCTACATGAAGACACACTCGTCCCCTTTCATCAAGCCTTCAAAACCCGATCTCTTTTCCCATCTTTTCTGCTCAAGTTTTCGTTTGCTCCCGATCTTTCTTCTCTTCGTTTTTAATTTCTGACGCTGCTTTCTTTTCCTCGATTTCCATTTTTACCGGGTTTAATCTACAATGAAAGTGTTACAGAAGAACACTCAAAAAGAACAAATATGTCAATTTTGAAACATAAATCTTCAGAAAAGTGGCGGATAAAAAACATAAGAAAAATAAAAAATAAAATAGCTTTGGTGATATAAAAAGACAAACTGATGGAGAGAACATCGGTGACAGTGGTGGACGTGATACCCGGTAGAGAGGACGAACAAAGGAGGTGCTTGCATCACGGACATTTGGCGGATACTCTCAGATTCACAATTTGTTCACAGCCCAAAGCTTATTCTTTCAGTCAATATCTTCTGTTAATCGTCGGGACAATACTTTGTACTTCATGTGATTAATTTACCGTCAATTAATTAATTTGTTTCAGTTTCACCGTAAAAAGGGATCGAACAGTTTGAAGGTTTTCTTCTTGTTAGTTTATGTTTGATACTTGACCTCGTACGCCTTGCTCTACTTGTTAGTTTATGTTTGATACTTGACCTCGCACTCCTTGCTCTACTTGTTAGTTTATGTTTGATACTTGACCTCGCACTCCTTGCTCTACTTGTTAGTTTATGTTTGATACTTGACCTCGCACTCCATGCTCTACTTGTTAGTTTATGTTTGATACTTGACCTCGCACTCCATGCTCTACTTGTTAGTTTATGTTTGATACTTGACCTCACACTCCTTGCTCTACTTGTTAGTTTATGTTTGATACTTGACCTCGCACTCCTTGCTCTACTTGTTAGTTTATGTTTGATACTTGACCTCGCACTCCTTGCTCTACTTGTTAGTTTATGTTTGATACTTGACCTCGCAGTCCTTGCTCTACTTGTTAGTTTATGTTTGATACTTGACCTCACACTCCTTGCTCTACTTGTTAGTTTATGTTTGATACTTGACCTCACACTCCTTGCTCTACTTGTTAGATTATGTTTGATACTTGACCTCGCAGTCCTTGCTCTACTTGTTAGTTTATGTTTGATACTTGACCTCACACTCCTTGCTCTACTTGTTAGTTTATGTTTGATACTTGACCTCACACTCCTTGCTCTACTTGTTAGTTTATGTTTGATACTTGACCTCGCAGTCCTTGCTCTACTTGTTAGTTTATGTTTGATACTTGACCTCGCAGTCCTTGCTCTACTTGTTAGTTTATGTTTGATACTTGACCTCACACTCCTTGCTCTGCTTGTTAGTTTATGTTTGATACTTGACCTCGCACTCCTTGCTCTACTTGTTAGTGTATGTTTGATACTTGACCTCGCACTCCTTGCTCTACTTGTTAGTTTATGTTTGATACTTGACCTCGCACTCCTTGCTCTACTTGTTAGTTTATGTTTGATACTTGACCTTGCACGCCATGCTCTTCTTGTTAGTTTATGTTTGATACTTGACCTCGCACTCCTTGCTCTACTTGTTAGTTTATGTTTGATACTTGACCTCACACTCCTTTCTCTCCTTGTTAGTTTATGTTTGATACTTGACCTCGCACTCCTTGCTCTACTTGTTAGTTTATGTTTGATACTTGACTTCGTACTCCTTGCTCTACTTGTTAGTTTATGATTGATACTTTACCTTGCACCCCATGCTCTACTTGTTAGTTTATGTTTGATACTTGACCTCACACTCCTTTCTCTCCTTGTTAGATTATGTTTGATACTTGACCTTGCACGCCTTGCTCTACTTGTTAGTTTATGTTTGATACTTGACCTCGCACTCCTTGCTCTACTTGTTAGTTTATGTTTGATACTTGACCTCGCACTCCATGCTCTACTTGTTAGTTTATGCTTGATACTTGACCTCGCACTCCATGCTCTACTTGTTAGTTTATGTTTGATACTTGACCTCGCACTCCTTGCTCTACTTGTTAGTATATGTTTGATACTTGACCTCGCACTCCATGCTCTACTTGTTAGTTTATGTTTGATACTTGACCTCGCACTCCTTGCTCTACTTGTTAGTTTATGTTTGATACTTGACCTCGCAGTCCTTGCTCTACTTGTTAGTTTATGTTTGATACTTGACCTCGCAGTCCTTGCTCTACTTGTTAGTTTATGTTTGATACTTGACCTTGCACGCCTTGCTCTACTTGTTAGTTTATGTTTGATACTTGACCTTGCACGCCTTGCTCTACTTGTTAGTTTATGTTTGATACTTGACCTCGCACGCCTTGCTCTACTTGTTAGTTTATGTTTGATAATTGACCTCGCACGCCTTGCTCTTCTTTAACTTGGCTTTTTTTTTTTTTTAAATTACACGTGGAACTTTTCTGTGTTAATCAGAACTCTAACAGAATTTTCAAGACATGTATCTCTCCCCTCTCTCTCTCTCTCTCTCTCTCTCTCTCTCTCTCTCTTCCAAAATCGCACCCACCCCTTTCCCCTCTTGATTATCTCAGTGTTCACGTCTTTACCTATGTGGCCTTCCATTGTTCCTGCTTGTTGAGTTCATTCTTGCGCAACACGTTTTAGGCATGTTCTTACACAGTGCGTGGGATGGTATCATGTACACATGTATTTGAGTAACACTAGGAAAAGAAAATGAACGGCATCATCAGATATAGAAAACAAAATAGTAAAAGTAAGTAAAGAGCATCGTCACGCCAAATGGCGTATAGGGAATATGGTGTTAGTGACCCGTCACGCCAAGTGGCGTATAGGGAATATGGTGTTAGTGACCCGTCACGCCAAGTGGCGTATAGGGAATATGGTGTTAGTGACCATAATGTTTATAGATCTTCAGGACATGATGTTTGGGTTAATGTGGTAGGTATTATGTCCGTTTCGCTTTACCTTCCCAGAAAAAAAAAATCAGATACCCATTTAAGGCTGGGTGAACATGGAAGCCGAGAACTGGTGACATCATGGAGGTCCAGTTAAGAAATTGTTGCGCTATCACACGCTCGTTCACAAATGCCGGGTTTAATAATAGGATACGTTGTAAATTGAAGTTCTAGAAATATTCAATAATGTCTCTATAGCTCTGACCTTATTGTACACGGTAGACCCAGAAAAGTCCACCCCAGTTAAGGTACCGCTGTAAAACTGAATCAAGCGCAGCAACACAGAGAAACGAGCAAACAATCTCGATTGGAGAACAATCAAATATAACCAAAATGAATCAATTTCAATGCAATCGTGAATTCCCCTTATCCGTCCCACTTTCGTCACAGTTCTCACCAGCGCGCTTTGGTGAATTCTGTTGATAAGGTCGACTACCGTGCAGCCCTACTTGCAGCCGCAGGTGATGATTATAGTTTCTATCGGATGGAGACTTTACAGCCACTTCCTCACTCCAGTTTCCTCGATAACATACTTTTAAAACAAAGCATCTGAAACGCTTTAAGCAACTATGTTAGTCTGCACAGACAGGGAGACATGTCCCCGTTTGTCATTGTCGGTTCTGGCGTTAGGAAGGTCGAACTCCATTGCTAACCAAGTCGGCTGCGTGGACGACAATTTCAGACATCACCGAAAACAGAGAACGCACGGCCACTTCACACCTGCACCTCCAGACAGCTGGCGGCCATGCTCGCAACCCAAAATTAAAGTACCCCGTCACGCCAAGTGGCGTATAGGGGAATAAGGTGTTAGTGACCCGTCACGCCAAGTGGCGTATAGGGAAATATGGTGTTAGTGACCCGTCACGCCAAGTGGCGTATAGGGGAATAAGGTGTTAGTGACCCGTCACGCCAAGTGGCGTATAGGGAAATAAGGTGTTAGTGACCCGTCACGCCAAGTGGCGTATAGGGAAATAAGGTGTTAGTGACCCGTCACGCCAAGTGGCGTATAGGGAGTATTATGTTAGTGACCCGTCACGCCAAGTGGCGTATAGGGAAATAAGGTGTTAGTGACCCGTCACGCCAAGTGGCGTATAGGGATATAAGGTGTTAGTGACCCGTCACGCCAAGTGGCGTATAAGGAAATAAGGTGTTAGTGACCCGTCACGCCAAGTGGCGTATAGGGAAATAAGGTGTTAGTGACCCGTCACGCCAAGTGGCGTATAGGGAGTATTATGTTAGTGACCCGTCACGCCAAGTGGCGTATAGGGAAATAAGGTGTTAGTGACCCGTCACGCCAAGTGGCGTATAGGGATATAAGGTGTTAGTAACCCGTCACGCCAAGTGGCGTATAGGGAGTATTATGTTAGTGACCCGTCACGCCAAGTGGCGTATAGGGAAATAAGGTGTTAGTGACCCGTCACGCCAAGTGGCGTATAGGGAAATATGGTGTTAGTGACCCGTCACGCCAAGTGGCGTATAGGGAAATATGGTGTTAGTGACCCTATATTTTACAGACCTTCAGCACATGATTTTTGGGATAATGTGGTCGGTATTACGCCCGTGCTGCTTTACTTCCCAGAAAAAAATCCGGTACCCATTTAAGGCTGGGTGAACCCGGAAGCCGTCGGTTGGGATCGAACTCTACCCCTTGTCCTTTGTAGTCCAGTTCACTAACCACTGAGCTATCGCGGCTCCCTCTTTAGATAGAAGATCATCACTAAAACCGTCGGTGTTTTGACACCTTTTTACGCCATAGGAATACTCAGAATACCGTAGATAGAGAAAAAAACAACAAATATGCCACATCTCCAGTAACTTGATATTCCAGAAAATTGATTACTATAAACATAGTTGTTGATGTCTGCTCCCGCATGCTGAGTGCGAAGTGCTATGCAAGCAGTTAGGTCTGAGTAGGTCTCATTAATGTATTCTTGTTGCCTTGTCCATTATTTTAATGTTAGTGACTATGTAAACATGATCAAAAAGTTGTCTATCTTATCGGTCTCTGGTCAACGGATTCCCAACCGTTTATCGCTAACAAACATATAAGCTTTATTGTGTTACATAAACATACAAATGTCATAGCCAAGGTTCTACCATCCAGCCTCTGTATTTGAATATACTAATATTCGTAAATCCAATATTCGAATGTACCTATACTCGTAAATTCAGCATTCTAATGTACCTATATAATCGTAAATAGAGCATTCCAATGTACCAATATTCAAATCGAGCATTTCAATTTATCTATATTCGTAAATCTTGCATTATAATGTACCTATTTTCGTAAATCCAGCATACCTATGTACCTATATTCGTAAATCCAGCATACCTATGTACCTACGTTCGTAAATCCAGCATACCTATGTACCTACATTCGTAAATCCAGCATACCTATGTACCTACATTCGTAAATCCAGCATACCTATGTACCTACATTCGTAAATCCAGCATACCTATGTACCTACATTCGTAAATCCAGCATACCTATGTACCTACATTCGTAAATCCAGCATACCTATGTACCTATATTCGTAAATCCAGCATACCTATGTACCTATATTCGTAAATCCAGCATACCTATGTACATATATTCGTAAATCCAGCATACCTATGTACCTATATTCGTAAATCTAGTATTCGGGAGAGAAAAAAACAATTGCGAAGAAATGAAGCAAAACTTGCAAATATCCTCACATTATTCAGAATGATACAAATTGATCATAATTTGCTATTTCTTGGCATATCCTTGAGTTATCTTTAAAATAATTATTTGAAATAAGTCTCCACAAGTCCAAATGAAAAGAGCGACGGAAAAATATAAAATGAAAGATGTAAGATCTACCGGCGAGCGAAAGACAAAAAAAATAAACTTATTTCAAAACACGAAAATGTAAAACATCGTGCTGACCCAGACAAGGAATATGGCAGGTCAACTTCTAAATAAAATTAAAAAATCGCAATAAAAATGAAGTGTTAATGGTGTAATAACCCTTAAAATTCATAAGAAATTATGAGACAGCTAATTAAAGACCGGAAAATCTTTTATTTGTGTTGTTAAAAGACTGTTGGTTGATCTTAGTGTTGCACACTTCATTATCTGTGAGGTGGCTGGGTGGTCCAGAGGTAGCAAGTCGACGAATCAATTCAGAGGAAGGGGTGTGTTTACAGCACTCGGAAAAAATGACAAATAATCAACAACAGAAAAAAATATGGACCAAGGCAGGATCGAACCCGTACTCAGTGGCACAGCGACTTGCCACGAAAAGCCAAACACTAGGGAACACGATGTAACAAGGCGACCTCTGGTCAAGAATGTTCCAGGTTCGATTGGTGGGCCACAGGCGGTATAAAATGTTTTTTTTTAAATCGAATCCGTGACTTTACCCTAGTGTTTCTGGGTAGTGAGATCAAAGGTCTAGCCATCTCTGGGTAGTAAGATCAAAGGTCTAGCCATCTCTGGGTAGTGAGATCCGATGTCTAGTCATCTCTGGGTAGTGAGTTCAAAGGTCTAGCCATCTCTGGGTAGTGAGATCCGATGTCTAGCCATCTCTGGGTAGTGAGATCAAAGGTCTAGCACACTCTGGGTAGTGAGATCCGATGTCTAGTCATCTTTGGGTAGTGAGATCTGATGTCTAGCCATCTCTGGGTAGTGAGATCCGATGTCTAGCCATCTCTGGGTAGTGAGATCCGATGTCTAGCCATCTCTAGGTAGTGAGATCAAAGGTCTAGCCATCTCTGGGTAGTGAGATCAAATGTCTAGCCATCTCTGGGTAGTGAGATCCGATGTCTAGCCATCTCTGGGCAGTGAGATCCGATGTCTAGTCATCCCTGGGTAGTGAGATCTGATGTCTAGCCATCTCTGGATAGTGAGATCCGATGTTTAGCCAACTCTGGGTAGTGAGATCCGATGTCTAGCCATCTCTGGGTAGTGAGATCCGATGTCTAGCCATCTCTGGGTAGTGAGATCCAATGTCTAGCCGTCTCTGGGTAGTGAGATCAAATGTCTAGCCATCTCTGGGTAGTGAAATCCAATGTCTAGCCGTCTCTGGGTAGTGAGATCAAATGACTAGCCATCTCTGGGTAGTGAGATCAAATGTCTAGCCATCTCTGGGTAGTAAGATCAACAAGTGAAAACAACTAGCAAGATGAAACAACCAATAAGATAAAACAACCAACAAGATAAAACAACCAACAAGATAAAACAACCAATAAGTTAAAACAACCAACAGGATAAAACAACTAGCAAGATGAAACAACCAATAAGATAAAACAACCATAAAGATAAAACAACCAACAAGATAAAACAACTAGCAAGATGAAACAACCAATAAGATAAAACAACCATAAAGATAAAACAACCAACAAGATAAAACAACCAACAAGATAAAACAACCAACAAGATAAAGCAACCAGCAAGATAAAACAACTAGCAAGATAAAACAACCAACAAGATAAAACAAAAAGCAAGATAAAACAACCAACAAGATAAAACAACTAGCATGATAAAACAACCAACAAGATAAAACAACTAGAAAGATAAAACAACCAACAAGATAAAACAACCAACAAGATAAAACAACTAGCAAGATAAAACAACCAACAAGATAAAACAACTAGCATGCTAAAACAACCAATAAGATAAAACAACTAGCAAGATAAACAACCAACAACATAAAACAACTAGCAAGATAAAACAACCAATAAGATAAAACAGCTAGAAAGATAAAACAACCAACAAGATAAAACAACTAGAAAGATAAAACAACCAACAAGATAAAACAACCAACAATATAAAACAACCAACAAGATAAAACAACTAGAAAGATAAAACAACCAACAAGATGAAACAACCAACAAGATAAAACAACCAACAGGATAAAACAACTAGCAAGATGAAACAACCAATAAGATAAAACAACCAACAAGATAAAACAACCAACAAGATAAAACAACTAGCAAGATAAAACAACTAGCAAGATAAAACAACCAACAAGATAAAACAACCAACAAGATAAAACAACCAGCAAGATAAAACAACCAACAAGATAAAACAACCAGCAAGATAAAACAACTAACAAGATAAAACAACTAGAAAGATAAAACAACCAATAAGAAAAAACAACTAGAAAGATAAAACAACCAACAATATAAAACAACCAACAAGATAAAACAACTAGAAAGATAAAACAACCAACAATATAAAACAACCAACAAGATAAAACAACCAACAATATAAAACAACCAACAAGATAAAACAACTAGCAAGATAAAACAACCAGCAAGATAAAACAACCAACAAGATAAAACAACCAACAAGATAAAACAACCAGCAAGATAAAACAACCAACAAGATAAAACAACCAGCAAGATAAAACAACTAACAAGATAAAACAACTAGAAAGATAAAACAATCAGCAAGATAAAACAACCAACAAGATAAAACAACTAGCAAGATAAAACAAACAACAAGATAAAACAACTAGCAAGATAAATCAACCAACAAGATGAAACAACCAACAAGATAAAACAACTAACAAGATAAAACAACCAACAAGATAAAACAACTAGCAAGATAAAACAACCAATAAGATAAAACAACTAGAAAGATAAAACAACCAATAAGATAAAACAACTAGCAAGATAAAACAACCAACAAGATAAAACAACTAGCAAGATAAAACAACCAACAAGATAAAACAACTAGCAAGATAAAACAACCAATAAGATAAAACAACTAGCAAGATAAAACAACCAATAAGATAAAACAACTAGCAAGATAAAACAACCAACAAGATAAAACAACTAGCAAGATAAAACAACCAATAAGATAAAACAACTAGAAAGATAAAACAACCAACAAGATAAAACAACCAACAAGATAAAAATACCAACAAGATAAAACAACCAACAAGATAAAACAACCAACAAGATAAAAACTACCAACAGGATAAAACAACTAGCAATATGAAACAACCGATAAGATAAAACAACTAGCAAGATGAAACAACCAACAAGATAAAACAACTAAAAAGATAAAACAACCAATAAGATAAAACAACTAGCAAGATAAAACAACCAACAAGATAAAACAACCAACAATATAAAACAACCAACAAGATAAAACAACTAGCAAGATAAAACAACCAGCAAGATAAAACAAACAAACAAGATAAAACAACCAACAAGATAAAACAACCAACAAGATAAAACAACCAGCAAGATAAAACAACCAACAAGATAAAACAACCAGCAAGATAAAACAACTAACAAGATAAAACAACTAGAAAGATAAAACAACCAGCAAGATAAAACAACCAACAAGATAAAACAACTAGCAAGATAAAACAACTAGCAAGATAAAACAACTAGCAAGATAAATCAACCAACAAGATAAAACAACCAACAAGATAAAACAACCAACAAGATAAAACAACCAACAAGATAAAACAACTAACAAGATAAAACAACTAGAAAGATAAAACAACTAGAAAGATAAAACAACCAGCAAGATAAAACAACCAGCAAGATAAAACAACTAACAAGATAAAACAACCAACAAGATAAAACAACCAACAATATAAAACAAACAAAAAGATAAAACAACTAGAAAGATAAAACAACCAACAAGATAAAACAACCAACAAGATAAAACAACCAACAAGATAAAACAACTAACAAGATAAAACAACTAACAAGATAAAACAACTAGAAAGATAAAACAACCAACAAGATAAAACAACCAACAACATAAAACAACCAACAAGATAAAACAACTAACAAGATAAAACAACTAGAAAGATAAAACAACCAACAAGATAAAACAACCAAGAAGATAAACAACCAACAAGATAAAACAACTAACAAGATAAAACAACTAGCAAGATAAAACAACTAGCATGATAAAACAACCAATAAGATAAAACAACTAGCAAGTTAAACAACCAACAAGATAAAACAACCAACAAGATAAAACAACCAATAAGATAAAACAACTAGAAAGATAAAATAACCAACAAGATAAAACTACCAACAAGATAAAACACGATAAAACTACTAGCAAGATAAAACAACCAACAAGATAAAACAACCAACAAGATAAAGCAACCAGCAAGATAAAACAACTAGCAAGATAAAACAACCAACAAGATAAAACAAATAGCAAGATAAAACAACCAACAAGATAAAACAACTAGCATGATAAAACAACCAACAAGATAAAACAACTAGAAAGATAAAACAACCAACAAGATAAAACAACCAACAAGATAAAACAACTAGCAAGATAAAACAACCAACAAGATAAAACAACTAGCATGCTAAAACAACCAATAAGATAAAACAACTAGCAAGATAAACAACCAACAACATAAAACAACTAGCAAGATAAAACAACCAATAAGATAAAACAACTAGAAAGATAAAACAACCAACAAGATAAAACAACTAGAAAGATAAAACAACTAACAAGATAAAACAACCAACAAGATAAAACAACCAACAAGATAAAACAACCAACAAGATAAAACAACCAACAAGATAAAACAACTAGAAAGATAAAACAACCAACAATATAAAACAACCAACAAGATAAAACAACCAACACGATAAAACAACTAGCAAGATGAAACAACCAATAAGATAAAACAACCAACAAGATAAAACAACCAACAAGATAAAACAACTAGCAAGATAAAACAACTAGCAAGATAAAACAACCAACAAGATAAAACAACCAACAAGATAAAACAACCAGCAAGATAAAACAACCAACAAGATAAAACAACCAGCAAGATAAAACAACTAACAAGATAAAACAACTAGAAAGATAAAACAACCAATAAGAAAAAACAACTAGAAAGATAAAACAACCAACAATATAAAACAACCAACAAGATAAAACAACTAGAAAGATAAAACAACCAACAATATAAAACAACCAATAAGATAAAACAACCAACAATATAAAACAACCAACAAGATAAAACAACTAGCAAGATAAAACAACCAGCAAGATAAAACAACCAACAAGATAAAACAACCAACAAGATAAAACAACCAGCAAGATATAACAACCAACAAGATAAAACAACCAGCAAGATAAAACAACTAACAAGATAAAACAACTAGAAAGATAAAACAATCAGCAAGATAAAACAACCAACAAGATAAAACAACTAGCAAGATAAAACAAACAACAAGATAAAACAACTAGCAAGATAAATCAACCAACAAGATAAAACAACTAGAAAGATAAAATAACCAACAAGATAAAACAACCAACAAGATAAAACAACTAGCAAGATAAAACAACCAATAAGATAAAACAACTAGAAAGATAAAACAACCAATAAGATAAAACAACTAGCAAGATAAAACAACCAACAAGATAAAACAACTAACAAGATAAAACAACCAACAAGATAAAACAACTAGCACGATAAAACAACCAATAAGATAAAACAACTAGCAAGATAAAACAACCAATAAGATAAAACAACTAGCAAGATAAAACAACCAACAAGATAAAACAACTAGCAAGATAAAACAACCAATAAGATAAAACAACTAGAAAGATAAAACAACCAACAAGATAAAACAACCAACAAGATAAAAATACCAACAAGATAAAACAACCAACAAGATAAAACAACCAACAAGATAAAAACTACCAACAGGATAAAACAACTAGCAATATGAAACAACCGATAAGATAAAACAACTAGCAAGATAAAACAACCAACAAGATAAAACAACTAAAAAGATAAAACAACCAATAAGATAAAACAACTAGCAAGATAAAACAACCAACAAGATAAAACAACCAACAAGATAAAACAACCAACAAGATAAAACAACCAATAAGATAAAACAACTAGCAAGATAAAACAACCAACAAGATAAAACAACTAGCAAGATAAAACAACCAATAAGATAAAACAACTAGAAAGATAAAACAACCAACAAGATAAAACAACCAACAAGATAAAACAACCAACAAGATAAAACAACCAACAAGATAAAACAACCAACAAGATAAAAACTACCAACAGGATAAAACAACTAGCAATATGAAACAACCGATAAGATAAAACAACTAGCAAGATGAAACAACCAACAAGATAAAACAACTAAAAAGATAAAACAACCAATAAGATAAAACAACTAGCAAGATAAAACAACCAACAAGATAAAACAAGCAACAATATAAAACAACCAACAAGATAAAACAACTAGCAAGATAAAACAACCAGCAAGATAAAACAAACAAACAAGATAAAACAACCAACAAGATAAAACAACCAACAAGATAAAACAACCAGCAAGATAAAACAACCAACAAGATAAAACAACCAGCAAGATAAAACAATTAACAAGATAAAACAACTAGAAAGATAAAACAACCAGCAAGATAAAACAACCAACAAGATAAAACAACTAGCAAGATAAAACAACTAGCAAGATAAATCAACCAACAAGATAAAACAACCAACAAGATAAAACAACTAACAAGATAAAACAACCAACAAGATAAAACAACTAACAAGATAAAACAACTAGAAAGATAAAACAACTAGAAAGATAAAACAACCAGCAAGATAAAACAACCAGCAAGATAAAACAACTAACAAGATAAAACAACCAACAAGATAAAACAACCAACAATATAAAACAAACAAAAAGATAAAACAACTAGAAAGATAAAACAACCAACAAGATAAAACAACCAACAAGATAAAACAACCAACAAGATAAAACAACTAACAAGATAAAACAACTAACAAGATAAAACAACTAGAAAGATAAAACAACCAACAAGATAAAACAACCAACAAGATAAAACAACCAACAAGATAAAACAACTAACAAGATAAAACAACTAGAAAGATAAAACAACCAACAAGATAAAACAACCAAGAAGATAAACAACCAACAAGATAAAACAACCAACAAGATAAAACAACTAACAAGATAAAACAACTAGCATGATAAAACAACCAATAAGATAAAACAACTAGCAAGTTAAACAACCAACAAGATAAAACAACCAACAAGATAAAACAACCAATAAGATAAAACAACTAGAAAGATAAAATAACCAACAAGATAAAACTACCAACAAGATAAAACACGATAAAACTACTAGCAAGATAAAACAACCAACAAGATATAACAACTAGCAAGATAAAACAACACACACGATAAAACAACTAGCAAGATAAAACAACCAACAAGATAAAACAACTAGAAAGATAAAACAACCAACAAGATAAAACAACTAGAAAGATAAAACAACTAACAAGATAAAACAACCAACAAGATAAAACAACTAACAAGATAAAACAACCAACAAGATAAAACAACCAACAAGATAAAACAACTAGAAAGATAAAACAACCAACAATATAAAACAACCAACAAGATAAAACAACCAACAATATAAAACAACCAACAAGATAAAACAACTAGCAAGATAAAACAACCAGCAAGATAAAACAAACAAACAAGATAAAACAACCAACAAGATAAAACAACCAACAAGATAAAACAACCAGCAAGATAAAACAACCAACAAGATAAAACAACCAGCAAGATAAAACAACTAACAAGATAAAACAACTAGAAAGATAAAACAACCAGCGAGATAAAACAACCAACAAGATAAAACAACTAGCAAGATAAAACAACCAACAAGATAAAACAACTAGCAAGATAAATCAACCATAAAAGATAAAACAACCAACAAGATAAAACAACTAACAAGATAAAACAACCAACAAGATAAAACAACTAACAAGATAAAACAAATAGAAAGATAAAACAACTAGAAAGATAAAACAACCAGCAAGATAAAACAACCAGCAAGATAAAACAACTAACAAGATAAAACAACCAACAAGATAAAACAACCAACAATATAAAACAACCAACAAGATAAAACAACTAGAAAGATAAAACAACCAACAAGATAAAACAACCAACAAGATAAAACAACCAACAAGATAAAACAACTAACAAGATAAAACAACTAACAAGATAAAACAACTAGAAAGATAAAACAACCAACAAGATAAAACAACCAACAAGATAAAACAACTAACAAGATAAAACAACTAGAAAGATAAAACAACCAACAGGATAAAACAACCAAGAAGATAAAACAACCAACAAGATAAAACAACCAACAAGATAAAACAACTAACAAGATAAAACAACCAACAAGATAAAACAACCAACAAGATAAAACAACCAACAAGATAAAACAACCAGCAAGATAAAACAACCAACAAGATAAAACAACCAGCAAGATAAAACAACTAAGAAGATAAAACAACTAGAAAGATAAAACAACCAACAATATAAAACAACCAACAAGATAAAACAACTAGCAAGATAAAACAACCAGCAAGATAAAACAACCAACAAGATAAAACAACCAACAAGATAAAACAACTAGCAAGATAAAACAACTAGAAAGATAAAACAACCAGCAAGATAAAACAACTAGCAAGATAAAACAACCAACAATATAAAACAACCAACAAGATAAAACAACTAGCAAGATAAAACAACCAGCAAGATATAACAACTAGAAAGATAAAACAACTAGCAAGATAAAACAACTAGAAAGATAAAACAACTAGAAAGATAAAACAACTAGCAAGATAAAACAACTAGCAAGATAAAACAACTAGAAAGATAAAACAACCAACAAGATAAAACAACTAGCAAGATAAAACAACTAGAAAGATAAAACAACCAACAAGATAAAACAACCAACAAGATAAAACAACTAGCAAGATAAAACAACTAGAAATATAAAACAACCAGCAAGATAAAACAACTAACAAGATGAAACAACCAACAAGATAAAACAAATAGCAAGATGAAACAACTAGAAAGATGAAACAACCAACAAGATAACAACCAGCAAGATAAAGCAACTAGCAAGATGAAACAACTAGAAAGATGAAACAACCAACAAGATGAAACAACTAGAAAGATGAAACAACCGACAAGATGAAACAACCAACAAGTTAAAACAGCTAGAAAGATGAAACAACCGATGAGATGAAACAACCAACAAGATGAAACAACTAGAAAGATGAAACAACCGATAAAATGAAACAACCAACAAGATAAAACAACCAGCAGGATAAAACAGGAACAGGATAAAACAACTAGAAGATAAAAAGGCACATCCAATTTCAGAGGTATCTCGTCCATGTGCCTGCTTGCACAAATTCAAAATTGTTTTTGTGTGACATTAAGACAGATTGATGCAATTCTCTCATGTTTTCATCATGTTCTTCTGACAAGTTTGGCTAAATTTGTGTTTGAGTCCGTAGACAGAGCTGGTTTCTCTATATGAATCTTGGACACCATGACACTTATCCCAGTAATATGGGCAATCTTTCCGTCAGTCGCTATTGCTGATAATTAATCATTTTTGTGAATACTGTAAGTCTCGCTTTTTTGTGGTCCAATATCCAAGTATTAAAAAAAAAATAAAGAGCCCCCGTCACGCCAAGTGGCGTATAGGGAATATGGTGTTAGTGAGCATAAATGTTACAGACCTTCAGCACATGATTTTTGGGGTAATGTGGTCGGTATTACGCCCGTGCCGCTTTACGTTCCCAGAAAAAATCCGGTACCCATTTAAGGCTGGGTGAACCCGGAAACCGTCGGCTGGGATCGAACCCTACCTCTTGTCCTTTGTAGTCCAGTTCACTAACTACTGGGCTATTGCGGCTCCCAAATATCCAAGTATAGGCCGTGCCTTAAGTTCTGACCATTTTGCGTTTCCACTTCGTAGGTTATGTCAATATTATTGTCATTTGCAAAGGAGTCTGCAAAGTAATTTGCTGCATGTTTTTACTGCAAGAATTACAAAAGACAGTAAAATTCATACAGGAAACGACATTGATGATAAGGACAATACTTCGAGCGAACGAAAGATAGATAGTAGGTTATGTTTTTGTGAAGTGCATTTTTTTCCAGATAGTTTTACTGATGTGTCGTGTTTTCATTAATTTTAAATTGGGGATAGCCATAGATACCTCTTTGTAGCTTAGTTCCCACGTTTTCTAACAAACGCAATCGCATATAACTTGCCGACTTTTTGTTTATATTTTAGTTATAACTTGCCGACTTTTTGTTTATTTTTTTTAGTTATAACTTGCCGACTTTTTGTTTATTTTTTTAGTTATAACTTGCTGACTTTTTGTTTACTTTTTTAGTTATAACTTGCCGACTTTTTGTTTATTTTTTTAGTTATAACATGCCGACTTTTTGTTTATTTTTTTAGTTATAACTTGCCGACTTTTTGTTTATTTTTTTAGTTATAACTTGCCAACTTTTTGTTTATTTTTTTAGTTATAACTTGCCAACTTTTTGTTTATTTTTTTAGTTATAACTTGCCCACTTTTTGTTTATTTTTTTAGTTATAACTTGCCGACTTTTTGTTTATTTTTTTAGTTATAACTTGCCAACTTTTTGTTAATTTTTTTAGTTATAACTTGCCGACTTTTTGTTTATTTGTTTAGATATAACTTGCTGACTTTTTGTTTATTTTTTAGTTATAACTTGCCAACAAACATAAGAAAATTCAACAGCAGAAACGCAACACATTTAACAATCTTCCACAACTTTGAAATTAAAAAAGAACAAAGATACGATCGTCGATGAAAGCGCATGCACATCTACTAATTTCTTCGTGCTGTAATGGCTCTCTCACTCTCTCTCTGACACACACACACACACACACGCACGCACGCACGCACGCACGCACACACACACACACACACACACACACACACACATACACACATCCCGCAAGAAAGCTAGAAAAATAAATCGCACAACCCACAACGGAGCACATTTCCAGAAAAGAAATTATCAAAAACTGGGTATCGGCCTATAAGACATAACATTTTTGTTTAGACCTATTATCAAAGATAAAATGGCATCTTTTACGCCCACAATTGCGAGGTTCAGACAATTTATGTTAAAGAAGTATTTTAGTTCAGGAAATCTACGTAAAAGAAGTATTTAGGTTCAGGAAATCTACGTAAAAAAAGTATTTTAGTTCAGGATATCTACGTAAAAGAAGTATTTTAGTTCAAGAAATCTACGTGAAAGAAGTATTTTAGTTCAGACAATATACGTAAAAGAAGTATTTTAGTTCAGGAAATCTACGTAAAAGAAGTATTTTAGTTCTGGAAATCTACGTAAAAGAAGTATTTTAGTTCAGGAAATCTACGTAAAAGAAGTATTTTAGTTCAGGAAATCTACGTAAAAGAAGTATTTTAGTTCAGGAAATCTACGTAAAAGAAGTATTTAGGTTCAGGAAATCTACGTAAAAAAAGTATTTTAGTTCAGGATATCTACGTAAAAGAAGTATTTTAGTTCAAGAAATCTACGTGAAAGAAGTATTTTAGTTCAGACAATATACGTAAAAGAAGTATTTTAGTTCAGGAAATCTACGTAAAAGAAGTATTTTAGTTCTGGAAATCTACGTAAAAGAAGTATTTTAGTTCAGGAAATCTATGTAAAAGAAGTATTTTAGTTCTGGAAATCTACGTAAAAGAAGTATTTTAGTTCAGGAAATCTACGTAAAAGAAGTATTTTAGTTCAGGAAATCTACGTAAAAGAACTATTTTAGTTCTGGAAATCTACGTAAAAGAAGTATTTTAGTTCAGGAAATCTACGTAAAAGAAGTATTTTAGTTCTGGAAATCTACGTAAAAGAAGTATTTTAGTTCAGGAAATCTACGTAAAATAAGTATTTTAGTTCAGGAAATCTACGTGGAAGAAGTATTTTAGTTCAGGAAATCTACGTGGAAGAAGTATTTTAGTTCAGGAAATCTGCGTGGAAGAAGTATTTTAGTTCAGGAAATCTACGTAAAAGAACTATTTTAGTTCAGACAATCCAAGTAAAGGAAGTATTTTAGTTCAGACAATCCACGTAAAAGAAGTATTTTAGTTCAGACAATCTACGTAAAAGAAGTATTTTAGTTCAGACAATCTACGTAAAAGAAGTATTTTAGTTCAGGAAATCTACGTAAAAGAACTATTTTAGTTCAGACAATCCAAGTAAAGGAAGTATTTTAGTTCAGACAATCCACGTAAAAGAAGTATTTTAGTTTAGACAATCCAAGTAAAGGAAGTATTTTAGTTCAGACAATCCAAGTAAAGGAAGTATTTTAGTTCAGACAATCCACGTAAAAGAAGTATTTTAGTTCAGACAATCTACGTAAAAGAAGTATTTTAATTCAGACAATCCACGTAAAAGAAGTATTTTAGTTCAGACAATCTACGTAAAAGAAGTATTTTAGTTCTGGAAATCTACGTAAAAGAAGTATTTTAGTTCTGGAAATCTACGTAAAAGAAGTATTTTAGTTCAGGAAATCTACGTAAAAAAAGTATTTTAGTTCAGGAATTCTACGTAAAAGAAGTATTTTAGTTCAGACAATCCAAGTAAAGGAAGTATTTTAGTTCAGACAATCCACGTAAAAGAAGTATTTTAGTTCAGACAATCTACGTAAAAGAAGTATTTTAGTTCAGACAATCCAAGTAAAGGAAGTATTTTAGTTCAGACAATCCAAGTAAAGGAAGTATTTTAGTTCAGACAATCCAAGTAAAGGAAGTATTTTAGTTCCGACAATTCGCGTGAAAGAAGTATTTTAGTTCAGACAAGCCACGTAAAAACACGAACACATAATATAAATCAGTATTTGGTAGAACTGCTTTGCAAGAATAGAGGATTGACTAAAAATGGCTGTTGTCCCGAAGGTCAGAAAATCAAGGTTAGAAAGTGGGCCTGACGAAATAAAGCATGAAGTAGGACAGAGTGCCATGGTGCAAGACACAGTGCAACACAAACACGTCAAAAAAAGAAATAAAGACACAAATGGAATATATTTTTTTAAAAATAACTACGATTTAGACCCAACCAAGACGACAAGTTAGAATGAACATAACAGGAAATGAAAGTGACATTATAGAGACATGTTGTAATAAAGATATTCTGCGGGAAATGAATAGGTTATCAGGACATAAATGCCAACTATCCTGACGATAAACCAACGCGTTATCTGCTTCACCAGCTCGGTATTCACAAAGTGCTTTGATTGACACATTCCACACTGACCTATTCCAAACTGACCTATTCCACACTCACACATTCCACACTGACCTATTCCAAACTGACCTATTTCACACTGACACATTCCACACTGACACATTCCACACTGACCTATTCCACACTGACACATTCCACACTGACACATTCCACACTGACCTACTCCAAACTGACACATTCCACACTGACACATTCCACACTGACACATTCCACACTGACCTATTCCACACTGCCACATTCCACGCTGACCTATTCCACACTGACACATTCCACACTGACACATTCCACACTGACACATTCCACGCTGACCTATTCCACACTGACACATTCCACACTGACACATTCCACACTGACACATTCCACACTGACACATTCCACAATGACCTATTCCACACTGACACATTCCACACTGACCTATTCCACACTGACACATTCCACACTGACCTATTCCACACTGACACATTCCACACTGACCTATTCCACACTGACCTATTCCACACTGACACATTCCGCACTGACCTATTCCACACTGACCTATTCCACACTGACCTATTCCACGCTGACCTATTCCACGCTGACCTATTCCACGCTGACCTATTCCACGCTGACACATTCCACACTGACCTATTCCACACTGACCTATTCCACACTGACCTATTCCACGCTGACCTATTTCACACTGACCTATTCCACACTGGCCTATTACACACTGACCTATTCCACACTGACCTATTCCACACTGGCCTATTCCACACTGACCTATTCCACACTGACCTATTCCACACTGACTTATTCCACAATTCAGCGTTAGATTTCAGTCTAGGCATATTTTCTCTCAAACATAGTACCACCAACTTTTGTTAACACAAACCCAGTATTAGATCAAATTCTGGATATTCATTGGAGCCGGATAGCTCAGTGGTTAGTAAACTGGACTTCAAAGGACAAGAGGCCGTGTTCGATCCTGCCCGGCGGCTACCATGTTCACCCAGCCTTAATTGGGTACCGGATTTTTTTCTGGAAAAGTAAAGCGACACCGGCGTAATACCAAAAACATTACTCCAAAAATCATGTGTCGGATTTCTATAAAAATGATGGTAACTAACACCATATTCCCTATATGCCACTTGATGTGACGGGTCACTAACACCATATTCCCTATATGCCACTTGATGTGACGGGGCTCTTTACTTTATTAGTTTGTTTTCCATATTTGATTATGTTCATTTTATTTTCTTAATGTCGTTATTACGTCCGCGCCGCTTTACTTTCCCAAAACAAAAATTGCTACCAATTTTAAGGCTGTGTGAACATGGAAGCCGTTGTTTAGGATCAAACCCGATCTCTTGTCCTTAGTAGTCCAGCTCACTTACCACTGAGCTATCTCCTCGATACAACTGTGGATCAGTCCCTGGACACTGCGAGGACATCCTGAGGAGCGGATCTGAGCATCTGTGGACATGAACAATGATGATGACCCGCTAATAACTCAATAAATGTAGACCAGCTATCATCGTTTCTATACTCAACATTCTTCTTCTGTTAAACTTATTGTGGAGCCAGGAGCTTCATCACTTTCAAAGTCCCGCTCTCTGGTGCTATTTTCTTAAGATCGCTCCACGTTGACCCCATCTTGTCTCTGCTTCCACCTGTACTCTCTTATCTTCTTTCCTGAGGATGCAAAAAAAAGGGTTTGTCCTGTAAAACGTTCAGTTGGTTTCCGTAGTTTGTGTCCTATCCACCGTACAGTGTGTCATATCCACCGTACAGTGTGTCCTATCCACCGTACAGTGTGTCCTATCCACCGTACAGTGTGTCCTATCCACCGTACAGTGTGTCCTATCCACCGTATTGTGTGTCCTATCCACTTGGCCCCGCATCACTTTGTCCATGGTATTTGTGTAGTAATTTCCCTTTGTTTTATTTGTAATTTTGTCCTTAAATGTCCATCCTTTTATTCAGCGCAAGCATCCATTAATGGAAGTCTGTACCTTTATGATTGCCATTCATGTTTCCCCCATATTTCACAGCCATATATTATGATTAATTTAACATCATATTGAACATTTGTATTGTTTGTATTTAACTTAATTTCTGTGTAATATCATATGTTTCCTGATACAAGTAAGGCACCTTCTGTTTTGTGCACTTTCAACATTAGGAAAGGCAATATTAGATCTAACGCTAGCGATCCACACTTCCAACATTAGGAAAGGCAATATTAGATCTAACGCTAGCGATCCACACTTTCAACATTAGGAAAGGCAATATTAGATCTAACGCTAGCGATCCACTCTTTCAATATTAGACCTCTATTCTTATTATCCACAAAAGCCAACATCACTAAATGCAACATTAAACCCACAACCCACTTTGTTGCCTGAGCTCAAACAAACTATGCATCAAACTCGCACGCACGTTCTGAGCATATGTGCAAGTCTGTTTTTGTTATTATTTCTGGTTATGCACGGCAACAGACAAGGTATTTCTCAGTTTCGTAATCCTTTTGACATTCTTCTGTTAGTTATCGTTACAGCAGATTAATCTGGAACAAACACGCATCACTTGTTTCTTGTATGTGATACCACTTCGGCTCTCATGACTGCTTGTTCATATCCTCAACTTGCCCAAGCCACTATCATGTTGCGTTTGGGGCACAGAAAGTGAAAGTGGGACACAGAATGTGAAAGTGGGACACAGTTGGGATTGCGGGACCGAGCATGAGCGTTCATACACTTCGTCTGTAAGGCGGCCAGTAAAGACCGGCCATGTTGACGTCACTGGGTCACGAGACTCCATTGTAATCGGCCTAGCAAGCTGGCAATGGGTACTGTATTGTTGGTTAACTGGACCTAGAAAGCTGGCAGTGGGTACTGTATTGTTGGTTAACTGGACCTAGCAAGCTGGCAGTGGGTACTGTATTGTTGGTTAACTGGACCTAGCAAGCTGGCAGCGGGTACTGTATTGTTAGTTAACTGGACCTAGCTAGCTTGCAGTGGGTACTTTATTGTTGGTTAACTGGACCTAGCAAGCTGGCAGCGGGTACTGTATTGTTGGTTAACTGGACCTAGCAAGCTGGCATTGGGTACTGTATTGTTGGTTAACTGGACCTAGCAAGCCGGCAGTGGGTACTGTATTGTTGGTTAACTGGACCTAGCAAGCCGGTAGTGGGTACTGTATTGTTGGTTAACTGGACCTAGCAAGCTGGCAGTGGGTACTGTATTGTTGGTTAACTGGACCTAGCAAACCGGCAGTGGGCACTGTATTGTTGGTTAACTGGACCTAGCAAGCCGGCAGTGGGTATTGTATTGTTGGTTAACTGGACCTAGAAAGCTGGCAGTGGGCACTGTATTGTTGGTTAACTGGACCTAGCAAGCCGGCAGTGGGTATTGTATTGTTGGTTAACTGGACCTAGCAAGCCGGCAGTGGGTACTGTATTGTTGGTTAACTGGACCTAGCAAGCCGGCAGTGGGTATTGTATTGTTGGTTAACTGGACCTAGAAAGCCGGCAGTGGGTACTGTATTGTTGGTTAACTGGACCTAGCAAGCCGGCAGTGGGTATTGTATTGTTGGTTAACTGGACCTAGCAAGCCGGCAGTGGGTACTGTATTGTTGGTTAACTGGACCTAGCAAGCCGGCAGTGGGTATTGTATTGTTGGTTAACTGGACCTAGCAAGCTGGCAGTGGGTACTCTATTGTTCGTTAACCGAGACGTTACGAAAAGAAACTTTGATGACAAATAAACGGAAGTTCTGCTACAGCTTTTACCCATAAAGGGAGCGCAGATGGTGTGTCGCTTGTTTAGGACAAGCTGCGATATTTACGCCTTCCTACCCGACATATCCGACTTCGGTATGGGTAGATTTTTCATTCATTACAGTTGTGTTCTTGAAACAACCATTTTGGTATACTTTTTTAACTTTTAATCTAGACACTACTTTAGGGTGTGCCGATTAGGGGCACTCGGGGCGGACATCGGACTTTGCGAGGCGAGGAGAGGAGACGGAGAAAGCACCGATATGTAGAGATAACTTGCTACTGCCTGCGGGATATGAACCCGGGACTTTCATGTCCAGCGACTGACGTTGTGTCTCCACACACCTCCGAGACACAAACCAGGAAAATGGATATTATGATTATGTGTACGTGCTAGTGATTTGTTATGTGTATGTACTAGTGATTTGTTATGTGTATGTACTAGTGATTTGTTATGTGTATGTACTAGTGATTTGTTATGTGTATGTACTAGTGATTTGTTATGTGTATGTACTAGTGATTTGTTATGTGTATGTACTAGTGATTTGTTATGTGTATGTACTAGTGATTTGTTATGTGTATGTACTAGTGATTTGTTATGTGTATGTACTAGTGATTTGTTATGTGTATGTACTAGTGATTTGTTATGTGTATGTACTAGTGATTTGTTATGTGTATGCGTAACTAACCTATTGAATACCGAATCGGGGTATCAACGGGACCCCAGAAAGTCTTTTTTGTAGTGTCTTGATAACTTTCACAGTTAAAAAGTCTCTTTTTTCTTTGTGTTTCTCATTTAGTCCCAGCAATAAGAACGCACACATGTAAGAAATCGATACAGGAGCAATATCAAGAAAAATACAAGGGAGAAGGGGAAATAGACTGGTGATGTTCAAGAAATTCGATCAGAAAGCAAAATACCAAGTGTGAGAGTTTCTATCTCTGCCAAGATCATAGACATTAGATAAAGTAACATTTGTAGCAGACACAAATTGAGAACTACATCAACATTCTCATCAAAACTGAGCAATAACATGTTTGCAGTACAAATGATATGATCATCAATATCCTGCTGTAGGAAAGTAACATGAAATTCCCTGGGGGACCCTTTTGGTAAGGAAAACAGATCAGCTAGAATTCGCATGATAAGGGTTAAAGTTGTACACGAACAAGTTAAAGATAAGGAACTAGGTCAAGACAGATAAAGTAGAAAACGAAAAGAAAGCGAAGACACATAAAGTAAGAAATAAAGGAAAATAGAAATAAAGAAGAGAGAAAAAGCACAATCCGCTGAAATATTGATAAGTTATAACGAATCCGCTGAAATACTGAGAAGTTATAACGATTCCGCTGAAATACTGAGAAGTTATAACGAATCTAAGAAATAAACGAGCAATTACGACCAACTAATAAAAACAATGAGCGAAAATAATGGAGAAACAATCGCGATCATACAGACAGTAAATAAAATTAACAACAGATAATGTCAACAGAGGCCAACAGAAGAGCAAAGAATCGCAGATCGTATCTCCCCTCGACGCCAACGGCAATAGAGGAAGGATAGAAGAAGTAGAATAAACACAATGGACAGGTGCTGGAAAATCTTTGAGAACCGGTTGTGTAAATGAAAGCCGTTGAGAACCAGCTGTGTAAATGAAAGCCGTTGAGAACCAGCTGTGTAAATGAAAGTCGTTGAGAATCAGCTGTGTAAATGAAAGCCGTTGAGAACCAGCTGTGTAAATGAAAGCCGTTGAGAACCAGCTGTGTAAATGAAAGCCGTTGAGAACCAGCTGTGTAAACAGAAAGCCGTTGAGAACCAGCTGTGTAAACAGAAAGCCGTTGAGAACCAGCTGTGTAAACAGAAAGCCGTTGAGAACCAGCTGTGTAAACAAAGCCGTTGAGAACCAGCTATGGAAAAGAAAGCCGTTGAGAACCAGCTGTGAAAACAGAAAGCCGTCGAGAACCAGCTGTGTAAACAAAGCCGTTGAGAACCAGCTATGGAAAAGAAAGCCGTTGAGAACCAGCTGTGTAAAAGAAAGCCATTGAGAACCAGCTATGTAAAAGAAAGCCGTTGAGAACCGATTGTGCAAGGGAAGGCCATTGATAACCGATAGTGTAAAGCAAGGTCGTATATGAGGCCCAAATATCGTTTTTATTTATTTATTTGTTTCACTTATGTTAAGCTGTCATAAAAAAAACTGTGCTGATCTCGTTCCCTGCTCACCAGCTTTACCGCAGCTCGACACTTCTTTGTCTATTCCACTGTATCAAGTAAGTGTGATGCAACGATCTCGTTGATATCCCGTCAGGCAGCTCGTATTTAGCTTCATGTTTGTGCTCTTTTGGTCTTTCATTTCATATTATCCACCATATTTTTCTGTTTATTATCTCCTAAATCGCGACTTTCGGACTTCCGTCTCCAAGATGGCGGATCTAGTCCACGTCCTCTCGATCGCTGCAGAAAATGCACCCAGGGTCTGATTAATTTCGGATCTTCATTGCACTTTTCTGCGTTAAAGTCAAAATGATGATATGCTTGATACATCTGTGTCGCTAAAGCGGGGTCGTAGGCCGACGACAGTCTGTTTTTGACGAATCAAGTGTTGTGAGTGAGACCTTCCACCGTCTAGACTTGATCTGCGCTTTACGTCACATTGGTGCTGTTCATGACCGTTGTTGGAATTCTTTGACGCAAGTTATTTCCATGTTACACATTAATGTAAACTACTTTGTCAGCCGCAGATTTGTCTCTTTGGAGAATTTGCTTCGTGTTTTATTCGTTGTAGGCTGCTTACACCTGAGTAATCAGACAGAAATCTAAAGGGATCGAAATTATTTGTTCGGTGACATTGTTGCGTGCTACGTCATCGTAATGGTTCCCTAAACCAGCCGTGCGCAAATCTTACGGTCTGCTGTTTGATGTGCGACGGGGAAAATTTGACGTCTGACTGTGTGTCTATATGTTCGGAAGTTTGGAGTCATCAACGATGGCCTAACATCATCAAGTGCTACGACGATCATCCTTTTCAAGAGGACGTGACTTACTGGTATATGGGGATAGGCGGCGGGAACCGTTGCAGGCTGTGCATGAAAAGTGTTCCTAGTTGAAGTTTCCTCACATTCCAAGTCGCATGTCTGTGTTCGTCACCTCTAGTGACTCGGGCAGATGGTGCTCGTAAACCTGGGAAGGCCAACCATCTAAGGGCAGAATCCCCCTACAGAAAAGATCATTTGCTGCCTTGCAGGAAGATTGGGGACAATCAAAGGCTAAGGAAAGCAAACCTGAACAAAATGCTGGCTGAAATCGGATGCACTGGGCCTCTGGCGCAGAACACAGTGCAACGTTTTAACAGGTATTCAATCGGAGTGGATCTAACAGGCTTAAACAGACAGCTGTCTTCGTGCGAGAGTCTGGAGTCCTACTCTGATTGAGTCCTTATTGCAGAGAGAGAGAGAGAAAGAGAAATCGCGACTTTCCAACACAAATCAATGCTCTCTCATCACATACTATTAATTATATTTAATACAATATTTCCCTTCTGCTAGTCTCCTTGCTTCTAACTCTCACAACAAGCATCGTGTGCTAGTACCAAATAAAAGCAAGCCCCACGATATCGTCTTTTGAGTATCAGCAAAATAAACAAATCATTCTGGGCGGAAAACGATAATAAATATACAGAGGAAGCAATTTTTTTCCGTCCGCCAGCTTTTGTCGCTGACGAAGTCCCTAGAGACTAGGAACTGAATTTTGCGTGTTAATCCATTTTTCCCTGGCAGACGTGTGCACAGTGGTCCCTCGTCGCACAGGCAGATAACTCCGACTTCGGAGGTACTCACATTTTTTCCGTCGATGAGTAATTGACGTTTCGCTGTTGAGACCAGGGGTGGTTGCTGCAGAGAGAAATCATAAATAAAAATCCTAACCGGTGTAGCCGGGATTTGAACTCACAACCTCTCTGTCTCGAGGCAGGCATCTTGCCTCGAGACCAACCAGTCCCCTCAGAGCAAGCATATACCTGCTACGAAACAGAACAAATTCTGACAAAATAATTGACAAACAATTGGCAGATAAGTTTAGTTGATCGTTTGTCGGACATGTAACCGCTGGTTAATGACGCCAGCGTCGGACATGTAACCGCTGGTTAATGACGCCAGCGTCGGACATGTAGCCGCTGGTTAATGACGTCAGCGTCGGACATGTAACCGCTGGTTAATGACGTCAACGTGCCTGGTAGGTTGCTGCACAGCTCGCTCAGGCAGCAAGATGAAAGATAGTGTCACCAAGAATCGTGGAGACAAAACCAAAGTTTGGGTCAGACTTTGGGCACCCTATTAAAGGATTGTCTCGGATTGTGCAAGCTAGATGGGTAGTATTGAAGACACCAGGTAAAGTGGTAATTATTAACGCTTTAGTCAACCGACGGTCAAGAATAAGGGCAAAATAAGGAGGAAGAAGAAGAGAAAGAAGAGGAGAAAGAAGAAGAAGAGAAAGAGGAAGAAGAGAAAGAGGAAGAAGAGAAAGAAGAGGAGAAAGAAGAAGAAGAGAAAGAGGAAGAAGAGAAAGAGGAAGAAGAGAAAGAAGAAGAAGAGAAAGAAGAGGAGAAAGAAGAAGAAGAGAAAGAGGAAGAAGAGAAAGAGGATGAAGAGAAAGGGGAAGAAGAGAAAGAGGAAGAAGAGAAAGAGGAAGAAGAGAAAGAGGAAGGAGAGAAAGAGGAAGAAGAGAAAGAGGAAGAAGAGAAAGAGGAAGGAGAGAAAGAAGAAGAAGAGAAAGAGGAAGAAGAGAAAGAAGAAGAAGAGAAAAGAAGAAGAGAAAGAGGAAGGAGAGAAAGAAGAAGAAGAGAAAGAAGAAGATGAGAAAAAGAAGAAGAGAAAGAGGAAGAAGAGAAAGAGGAAGGAGAGAAAGAAAAAGAAGAGAAAGAGGAAGAAGAGAAAGAGGAAGAAGAGAAAGAAGAAGAAGAGAAAGAGGAAGGAGAGAAAGAAGAAGAAGAGAAAGAAGAAGATGAGAAAAAGAAGAAGAGAAAGAGGAAGAAGAGAAAGAAGAAGATGAGCAAAAGAAGAAGAGAAAGAAGAAGATGAGAAAGAAGAAGAAGAGAAAGAGGAAGAAGAGAAAGAAGAGGAGAAAGAGGAAGAAGAGAAAGAGGAAGAAGAGAAAGAAGAAGAAGAGAAAGAGGAAGGAGAGAAAGAGGAAGAAGAGAAAGCAGAAGAAGAGAAAGAGGAAGGGGAGAAAGAAGAAGAAGAGAAAGAAGAAGAAGAGAAAGAGGAAGAAGAGAAAGAGGAAGGAGAGAAAGAAGAAGAAGAGAAAGAGGAAGAAGAGAAGAAAGAAGAAGAGAAAGAGGAAGGAGAGAAAGAGGAAGAAGAGAAAGAAGAAGAAGAGAAAAGAAGAAGAGAAAGAGGAAGGAGAGAAAGAGGAAGAAGAGAAAGAGGAAGAAGAGAAAGAGGAAGGAGAGAAAGAGGAAGAAGAGAAAGAAGAAGATGAGCAAAAGAAGAAGAGAAAGAAGAAGATGAGAAAGAGGAGACGAGAAAGAAGAGACGAGAAAGAGGAAGAAGAGAAATAAGAAGAAGAGAAAGAAGAAGAATAAACCTTGAATCATTCTCGAAACATATTTGTAAGTTCCATAACAGCATCAAGTGGTGGGGATATGAAGGTTTGATCACATTTGTTGACGTGATTTGCTCAATCTATTCTCGGTGTTATAGTCTTTCCCTACTTTTCCGAGCCAGTCCCTTTTATAATTTACTTCCCCCCTCCCCAAGCAACCGACTTGAACACTCGCCCTAAGTTACTCCAGCTCCGACAGCCACATCTGCCAGGTACCCAGCTGTTGAGTTGTCTGCTCCTGCTGCTTTCTTTGAGCCACCACCCACTGTTGCGAGACAACGACGGCAAGGCGAGACAAAGAACTGGACGCGTGCGGACCTTTAGTACAACTTCAGTGAAAGAAATATGAGTCTCTATAACAGTTCAGGGGCGGCACTTTAATAATGGTGCAGGGCAGAACTTAGAACAACTTGAGCGGGAGATGTTTACAAATGAGTAGTAGCTGGAGATATGTTATTCTCTATATCGAGAAAATAACAATCATTAATAAAACTCTGAAGGTGTACAGCTTTTTATAAATATAATTGTTGTTCTTTATTCTTATTCTTCTTTTCTCTTTCTCACTGATACCTAAAAGGTGTCGTGGTTTATATAATTTTTCGTTCTTGAGCTGCTCGAACTGTCTGAATTAGTGATTTTCCTTTGTTGTTACATGTCTCTGTCACTGCATCTATCCATCTTCTTCTGGGTCTTCCTTTTGGTCTTTTTCCATGCATTCTTGAGAAGAACGCCCTTGATGGTGAACGCCTGTGACGGTTGTTCTTTATTGATTGTAAGTAAGTATGAAACTATTGTTTTCCCATGACTGGGGTCTGCCGGGGACTTATAGGACCTTTTAGGACCGGACAGAAGGCTGCTCGCCTAGTGCACTCGCCGCGAGGTGTTCAGGTATGGGTTTCACCCCCTATTTAAAAAAAAACAAAAACAAAAACTGTTGACTCTGGCGTGATTCGGATCCTAGTCGCTCTATTTTCCCAGAGACTGTATCTGGTACTCACTCTCACAAGTTGGGTAAACCCCGAGGCCGTATCGATCTGGAAAAAGGAAATCCCCAAATTTGGAAAATAAAAGGGAACACAGAGCAGAGGTCGCTCCAACAGCGCCATCTGTTCACAAACACAAATGGCGGCAATGATATACAAGACAAACAATTATATTGTATATATAATATAAATAATAATTACATAAGTAATGGTAACAACAAAGAAAAAGACATTACCTCGGTGCAAATTAATGACAAGTGGAACAATATTAAAACAGGTAAATAAATTTAAATATTTGGGAACTTTGTTAACCTCAGACGGAAGGTGTACAAAAGAGGTGAGATGCAGAATGGCTCAGGCAAAAACAGCTTTCCAAAAAAAAAATGAGGAATGTACTATGCAGTCCATTTTTGACAATAGAAACAAGAAAAAGAGTTCTTAAATGTTATGTAGAGCCAGTCTTAACATATGGATGTGAATCATGGACAATAGGACAACAGACACAAAAATCACTGGAGTCTTTAGAAATGTGGTTTTACAGAAGAATGTTGAGAATACCATGGACAGATAAGAAGAGTAATGAAGATGTTTTGAAAGAGGTCAAAGCAAAAAGAGAGCTAATTTCCAATATTAGGAAGAAACAATCAGCATTTTTTGGCCATGTAATGAGAAGAGAACAACTGGAATATATTGTAACAACTGGGAAAATTGAGGGAGATAGAGGGAAGCAAAGAGAAAAAAAATACACAGACAGCTAAAGAGAATGGCTTGGCAGTAGTTCAACAACAGAAATGATAAATAGCTGCCGAGATCGAAAGTTGTGGAGAGACATGATTACCTACGCCAGCAGGCCTGGTACATGATGATGATGAACAGTTCCATTTTTTATTTATTGCCAGCTTTTTTCGAAATTTAAAAAAAACAACCTTGTTTGAGTTTTACGTGATGACGACATTATCATCATGTGCCATACCGGATGGCGTAGTCGATCATTTCCTTATACCATTTTTTCTCCACAATACATCGTATCACTTCTGTTGTTGACTGTTTCCATGACACCAAGCTATCTAGTATCTTATCTATTTATTGTCCGCGATCTCTCTTTCCTTGTATGTTCAGTTGTAACCAAGTATTCCAACTTTCCTCTTCTCATGATGTACTAAAAAAAACCGTTCTTCTTTTATGTTTTTTTAGAAGTTCCCTTTTTGTGTTGGCCTCTTTGAAAATGTCCTCATTGGTCTTTTTAGCTGTCCAGGGAACTTTCCAAATTCTTCAGAGAAATCCCATCTCTGTGGCTTCTTATCGTCTTTTGATTTGTTTGTCTACTGTCTGACAAACACAGTAGACAAACAAATCTACTGTGATTTGTAGATCACAAAACAACCAATTCATTGACCATGAATCGTCCATCTTCTGTTCTCCATCTTATCCAGTCTCTTTTATTTGCTACCTGCTAATATTTCCTTTCATCTCTCACTCGCCTACCATACACTAGTGCTAGCCTCAGTTAAAAACTCAAAACCCTCAACTTAACAAACAGCTGGTGTGTCCTAGCTGGGTAATAAATAATAATCTTTTAGACGTTGACCAATAGAAATTTTGTTTATAGCGGCTAATATCCAATCAGATCGCAGGGATGTGCCAAGTGACTTCCACCAGGTGTCCTTCCCGCTAGACAGAGCATGTATTTCCCGCCAAAACTGGACTATTTACCAGGTTTCCCATTTCGTTGTAAGCGTTGATGAGTGTCCCGTCTCTGCAGCGGAGATATAATATAACCCTTTTTTCTAACCTTTTTTATTGTAGTTGGAGCCTTAAATGAAGACTAGAAAGATTGGATAACCTCTACGAAAATAATGCCTAATGTCGATATCATCATCTTGGGCAGTCCCCACATCGAAGATTGGCTACCAAAGAACACAATCTCAGCATGTCCCATTTATCTACCAAAGAACACAATTTCAGCTTGTCCCATTTATCTACCAAAGAACACAATTTCAGCTTGTCCCTTCCTTTGAGGGTACATACCGTCACACGTTCTCTTGTCTCTTTTTGTTGCCAGTCAACGTTAGTCTTTGTCTCCCACTGCCTTTTTTTTTGTACGTTGTATTGTCCCGTGCAAAAGTGATATCGTCTCGTGTAAAAGAATCATTTTTCTTGCTTAAATATTAAACAGTTCTTTCTTCGTTTTCAGTTGCATCAAAAGCATTTTTTTTATTTGTCTCATTCTTCTACAAATGCATGTTTCAAGGGCTCTCGATTTTCTTCAGTTTTCTTATTTAATGTTCATGTTTATAAGTCAGTAATTTGGACGAAATATTGTACAAATTGTTACAAACTGATGTTAGTAATGTGGACAAAATATTGCACAAATTGTTACAAACTGATTTTAGTAATGTGGACGAAATATTGTACAAATTGTTACAAACTGATGTTAGTAATGTGGACGAAATATTGCACAAATTGTTGCACACTGATGTTAGTAATGTGGGCAAAATATTGCACAAATTGTTACAAACTGATGTTAGTAATGTGGACGAAATATTGCACAAATTGTTGCAAACTGATGTTAGTAATGTGGACGAAATATTGCATAAATTGTTACAAACTGATGTTGTTAATGTGGACGAAATATTGTATAAATTGTTACAAACTGATGTTGTTAATGTGGACGAAATATTGTATAAATTGTTACAAACTGATGTTAGTAATTTAGACGAAATATTGCATAAATTGTTACAAACTGATGTTGTTAATGTGGACGAAATATTGTATAAATTGTTACAAACTGATGTTAGTAATTTAGACGAAATATTGCATAAATTGTTACAACGTGATGGCAATACAGTTACACTAAGTAATGTACAAATGATTATAAATTGATATCAGTAAACATTATATTCAAAAATACACTTCTGGCTCACTCTATTCTTATTCTAGCCTGACATTATATGCAAAAGACAAAAGCAGAAATGATTCTATTCGCAGGCCAGACTTATAAACAAACAAGAACACATAGATCGTATCATTCTCTCTACAAATTGAACATTCATGGTCTTCTTCTTCTTTCCTTCCTCATTTCCCTTTCAGCGTCGAGGGGAGATATAATTTGCGGTCTTTTGCTCTTCTGTTCTCCTCTGCTGCTGTTATGTTTCCTTGTGCTTCTAATATTCCATCGATCCATCTTTTTCGTGGTCGACCCTTGGGTCTGGGTGTTCTCACAACGTTTGTTGAAGGATCGTTGTGTTGTGTTCTGTTCTTTCTGCCTTGTCATGTGGCCAAACCATTTTATCTGTTGTTTCCTTATATATTCTATGGCGAGGGTTATTCCTAGCTTTTTTCTCAGTTCTTCATTTCTGAGCTTATCTCTCAGACTGTTTCCTGTCATTCGTCTAACACATTTCATCTCTGTAGATGTTATTTTTCTTATTGTTCTTGCATCTAGGGTCCAGGTCTGGCATTGGTAGCACAATGTTGGGATGAAGATTGTATTGTATAGTGCTCGTTTTGCCTCCAGAGTTATTTCCTTGTTGGACAATAGTGGTGATAGCTGTCCGATGATTTGACAAGCTTTGTTGCATCGTGATTCTGTCTCTGCTGTTTGAGAATTGTCATTTGTCACTAAACTTCCTAGGTATTTGAATTCCTCTACTTGTTTTAGTTGCCTGCCTTCTATAGTTATGTTGATGTTCTGTTTATTTTTGGCGACATTCATGACTTCTGTTTTGTTGATGTTGATTTTCATATTGTATTTTGTGCCTGAGATGTTGAGTTTGTTTAAGTGTTCTTGTAGGTCCTCTATTGTTTCATGTATTAGTGCCTGATTGTCTGCAAATAAAAGCTCATTGATCTCCTCTGTCTCTGATGGGTTGGCTAGCTCGCATATATAGTCCATGTATGTAATAAACAGTAGGGGGTATAGTACGCACCCCTGTCTTACGCCTGATCTAACTTCGAAGTAGTCTGTGTAGCCTGCTGCTGTTCTGACCCTGCAGGTGCTGTTGATTTAGAGACTTTTAATTAGGTTGGTTAGCTGTTGGCTTACTCCATATGTTGTTAGTATCTCCCACAGTTGTTCTCTGTTTACTCTGTCGAGTGCTTTTTTCTGGTCAATAAAGTCATTGTATAAGTTTTGAATGTATTCTGTCGTTTTTTCTGCAAGCTGTTTTAATGTGAATAGTGCGTCAGTACATCCTCTGTTTTTTTCGCAACCCCATTTGAGAATCGCTTAACTGTAGTTCTATTATTGGTCTCAGCCTTTTTTTTCCAAGATTTTGGCGTATAGCTAATTCATCATTCATGGTCGGTGATTGCTAACACACAAAGCACTTCGTTCACAAGTCACCGTATAGAGCGTGCAGGTACCAGTCGGTCACCACAAGTCACCGTATGGAGCATGCAGGTACCAGTCGGTCACAAGTCACCGTATGGAGCATGAAGGTACCAGTCGGTCACAAGTCACCGTATGGAGCATGAAGGTACCAGTCGGTCACAAGTCACCGTATGGAGCATGCAGGTACCAGTCGGTCACAAGTCACCGTATGGAGCATGAAGGTACCAGTCGGTCACAAGTCACCGTATGGAGCATGAAGGTACCAGTCGGTCACAAGTCACCGTATGGAGCATGCAGGTACCAGTCGGTCACAGGTCACCGTATGGAGCATGCAGGTACCACTCGGTCACAAGTCACCGTATAGAGCATGCAGGTGTCTGTCGGTCACAAGTCACCGTATAGAGCATGCAGGTACCAGTCGGTCACAAGTCACCGTATAGAGCATGCAGGTGTCTGTCGGTCACAAGTCACCGTATAGAGCATGCAGGTGTCTGTCGGTTACAAGTCACTGTATTGAGCTTGCGGGTGCCTGTCGGTAAAAAGTCACCGTATACAACCTGCAGGTACGTGTCGGTTACAATTCGCAGTTTACGTTTTATTTATTGCAATTTAAATTGAAAACATAAAGAAGTTATTGTCAAACAAACCCTAAAATAGAGAGAATCCCACCGAAATATGTTAACAATTCTATAAACAACACTTATATCCACAACTTGCACCTCACTCCGCCATTTGTATATCCAAATCCTTTAATAAACAAAATCTACTTCAAACACAAGTACCAGGATCTCACTTGACCGCCCTTCAATTTACATTTCGTTTCTGCACCAAATAGCCCCGCAGTTATCTCTCATGGTTCCTGCCTCCTGTTATACGCCTATCTCCTGTTGATAACTTAATAGGATCGTCAGATTCTTCAGTGGCGCATGATCATTGGCAGTACCAAAAACTCAGCATGTATCTGGGTTCCAGCGTCTGGACAAAAGAATTATTGAGCTTTCTAATCTGCTATTTAACATATATTTATTCATTTTTTTAATATTTATTATTTTTTTTTTTTTTTACTTATGAAATAGTACGAATAAAGAATTATCAACCAGGGCAACCTAATGTTCTGGCCTCCACTAAGCCCTCCACCAAGCCCTCCACTAACCCCTCCACCAAGCTATGCTAATGAGATTCCCCGGCCTGAAGTCTTGAATTCCACACTCCAATAGTCAGTCCATCGTCTTCGGATTAAAAAGAAAAACATCTCGTGATGAACTCTTGGGTCAAGTGAAGTGATCAAGGTAACTGGACATCTTTGACAAACTCCCATAAGTGATCAAGGTAACTGGACATCTTTGACAAACTCCCATAAGTGATCAAGGTAACTGGACATCTTTGACAAACTCCCATAAGTGATCAAGGTAACTGGACATCTTTGACAAACTCCCATAAGTGATCAAGGTAACTGGACATCTTTGACAAACTCCCATAAGTGATCAAGGTAACTGGACATCTTTGACAAACTCCCATAAGTGATCAAGGTAACTGGACATCTTTGACCAACTCTCATAAGAGATCAAGGTAACTGGACATCTTTGACAAACTCCCATAAGTGATCAAGGTAACTGGACATCTTTGACAAACTCCCATAAGTGATCAAAGTAACTGGACATCTTTGACAAACTCCCATAAGTGATCAAGGTAACTGGACATCTTTGACAAACTCCCATAAGTGATCAAGGTAACGACTTCTTTGAGAAACTTCTATTAGAATTTCGATAATCGTTGGTTGGTATAATTATGTCCTAATAATTTTAAACGAATGATTGGTTGGTCAGTCGGTTGGTCGGTCGGTCGGTCGATTGGTTGGTTAGTTGGTTAGTTGGTTAGTTGGTTGATTGGTTGGTTTGTTGGTTGGTCTGTAGGTTGGTTGGTTGGTCAGTTGGTTGGTTGGTTGTTTGGTCTGTTGGTTGGTTGGTCTGGTGGTTGGTTTGTTGGTTGGTTGGCCTGTTGGTTGGTCTGTTGGTTGGTCTGTTGGTTGGTTGGTTGGTTGGTTGGCCTGTTGGTTGGTTGGGTGGTCTGTTGGTTGGTTGGTCTGTTGGTTGGTCTGTTGGTTGGCAGAACGGTCTTACAACTACTGATACAGCTTCCATAAAGTTTTGGTTTCGTTTAGAACAGGCGATAATTGTTAGAAGAAAAAAACAATCAGTCGTATGCTATGATACCTCATCACAATGTAACCTTTAGACTAGATATCTTCTTGGAAAGTAGAACAACTAGAGCTAGATATCTGCTTGGACTAGAAGTTTACATGAATGACAAATTATTTGCTCAGGGTTACCACGGCCATCGGGCCTCATTGGAACCGGTGCCTACGTCATTTAAGGGGACTTTCTCGTGTATTGTCACACTCGACAGGAAAAGTAGGGAACAGAACCCGGTCGTGGTTAATGCTGAGGTCGACGGTCTCATCTGCGATAACACCGATGAGAAAGATGCAGTCATCTATACAGACGGATCTGTAAGACGACACGAAAGAAGTGCATGGGCATTTACAGCACGCTCGGCAGACAGAATAGCCAAGGAAGACAGTGGTGCATACGCCATGACCACGAGTAGCATGACAATGGAGGCGATGGCAGCGACCAAGGCATTCAAATGGTTAGAGTCACAAGACTACATCCACGCATGTATACTGAGTGATTCGATGAGCATGATAAAAAAGTGGAGGCGGGCTCTGTACGTATGCAATGGGTAGAGTCGTTGCAGAAATCCAAAATACGTAAGGTCACCTTTGTCTATGTCCCTGGACATGCGGGAGTACGGGGAAATGAGAGAGCGGACAGGTTGGCTAGCTGCGCTGTCGTTGAGGACGGGCAACCGATGGATCGGGCGGACATCATCAATGCCCTTCGAGATGTGGGAAGAGCACATGACTTCGACAAACACAGATCCACGTCACTTCTTCGGATGATGGAAATGGGAGTTAAGATGGGCACAGCCAGAAATGAGAAACTTAGTGGCCGTGTAAGAAGACTTATCAACCAACATAGAACTGGAGTCGTCAGTCGCTGGACACTGAGGGAATTGCTGAGGAGGGGATCTGAGCACCTATGGACATGTTCGGAGTGCAATGATGATGACCCGCAAATAACTCAATAACTCAATAACTCAATCTGCTTGGAAAGTAGAAAATTTCAAACTAGATATCAGCTTGGAAAGTAGAACATCTGAACTAGATATCTGTTTGAAAAGTAGAACATTTTTTTATTTTTTTTATTTTTTATTTTTGTTTTTTTATAACAGGTTTTTATTTTAAAATAAACAGACGAATTCTGGATAATGTCTGATTTATTAAAAAAATGATTTAATGTAAATAATTCGAATGTTCTATGAACAAATGCATTCACTTTTTCTCCCCATTAAGGTTTGGTACGATAACAAAGTTGCTTCAATTACTACTAGAATCTTCGACGGTACTGCGGGATATGCTGACACCTTTCGATGTGTTCATGAAGGATATTGAAGAACAAACGGGCACTGCTCGCACACAATGATGATTGTTTTGTATACACGAATTAGATCAGGAATTGACACACACACTAACACACACACACACAAATGATGCCGGACATAAATGTCAACGGTTTATACAGATAACCTATGCTGAACACGTGACTGAAAGATTCGTCAAAGCTCCTATACTCTCTGATATTGTCTTCTTTGTCAAACACTGCACCACGCCACCTATCCCCCCCACCTCAAAACACAGCAACAATTTAGAACTCTAACGGACTGCTGTCACCTCTGTTCTTAAATGAATCACTTAACTGAGATCAAAGCGCCTTGTGGCACGTGGCGGTTGACCTCACTTAAGCAAAGTTCGTAGTGAGCACTCCAGGTGGCGACAAGAACCAGAGAAAGGGAAGTAATGAATGCTTTGTCGCGTGGCGATGGATACGGCAGCTGGTAGTTCGTCGTTAAGTTAGTGGCAGTCCCTTGTCAACGACAGCCCTGGTAGTTCTTTAGAAATGGGACAATTGTCGGCAACACAGGCTACGATCAGATCTCGACAGCAGTCTGGTAGTCCCTGAACGTCGACACAGTTCTGCTGTGTAGAAATACTGGCGTTCAATTAGCAACGTCTAGAACAAAAAATAATAATAATCAAATACATTATGTTCGTGGGAGCCCCGATAGCTCAGTGGTTAGTGAACTGGACTACAAGGACAAGAGGTAGGGTTCGATCCCAACCACCCTTAAATGGGTACCGGATTTTTTCTGGGAAAGTAAAGCAACACGGGCGCAATACCGATCACATTACCCCAAAAATCATGTGCTGAAGGTCTGTAAAAAGTATGGTCACTAACACCATATTCCCTATACGCCACTTGGCGTGACGGAGGCTCTTTACTTACATTATGTATATTCTTCACAATCTTGTGTTCAGTGTCCTTTACAGAACTTAAAAGTACTCGGTCAAACAGCAAGTACAGCAGTCGGTCTTACCATCCTGCCAACAAAACCTGATCCCAGGACAAATCCGATTGATTGAATTATTTTATCTTGGTCTCGATCTAGTTCATGTTTTGCCTTACAGCGTCGAAAGAAAATAAAAGTTCTTACCCTATTTTTTTTATTCGCCTCACACATGGTACTATTGTTATGGCTAGGGTTATGGTTAAGGTTATGGAAGGCCCCGGTATCACTGCAAACGAATTAAAATCCATAATTGCTCAACCGCCCGTGCCAGTGGAATCATCCGAATGTCTAACTCATCTCCCAAACAAAGAAATGTAGCTGTAATCCCCATCATAGCAGTCTCAGCACTCGCCAAAAGACTTAAGGCAAAACCGCACAGAAAGTGAATACAGCCAACTGTTCCTTGTCAAACGATATCATCATTCATTGTAAACTATTGGAATATCGATACATGATCAAAACGGGTGAAACACACAGCTCACAGTGTGCACAGAGCACTTAACTCAGTAGCTCCTGCAACAAGCCGGACTTGGAATATGAGGAAACTGCAACAAGGAACATTTTTCATACATTGCCTTCAATGGTTCCTGCTGCCTATCCACCATATTGACCGGAAGTTCACGTCCTCCTGAAAATGATGATCGTCATATTTTTAAAAATGTATAGCGCTTGATGATGTTAGGATGAGGCTCACCATGAAAGTCGAACCCTAGCTTGTCGAATTCTGGCAGCAAAACTTTGTTCTTGACTTCAAGGGAAATGCAATCTCGGCAGTTGAGATGGAAGCTAGAGGTTTTATACTGCTGCCTTGGAAAGATGTAAAACAATAACAAACCTACCACGGTGAACTAGGCTCTCCTGGTTTATTTTATTTCGCAACAAAGACCCCCATTAGAGCTAGGGAATGCGCGCACCGCGCCCGCGCCTCACAGCACCAGAGCTGGAAGTTGTCAGCGACCCACAGCTGATGGCTTGCGCCAGGATTGGTGAACCAGAACCATCCAGACCCTGCTCCACCTCTCCGCGGTGCCTCTAGTAACAGACTAACCTGTCTAGTCTGACCAAGCGAGTAGGGATCGAAGAGGGAAGACAACCCGGTACTCAAAAATGTCGGGCTGAAGTCGGATGTGTTGAGTCGAAAGGCACAAATATCACAGTTATACTGCAAACCACAACACAACGCAGACGCACCCACTTAACGTCCTTTTAAGGGCGGATGATGAAGAGGAATTCTATAGTCTACTAGAATACTCTAGAATACTTTAGTCATCGGGCGAACGCAAGCAAGCATATAATAAGATAATAAGAGACCGTAGGGATAAAGAACAATATCCGAATGCAAGTAAAATATCATTTGATATCTATCTATCTATCTATTGACCTTTCGAGCCGTAACCGGCCCATAGGGCGTAGACCAAGATACACCTTCTCCTATATGAATTTTTGTTCTAGCAGTTTTCTTTTAAAGATATTTTATCAAATCTCGCCATCTGTCTCTGTTCTGTGCAAGCAGTTCTATCTCATTGAGGGAGCCGATTCCTGCTGCTCTTGCCTCTCTCATCAATGTTCTTCTCAGTGTCTCCCTGGGTCTTCCTCTTTTTCTTTTACCTGTTGTTTCCCATATGAGGGCTTGCTTTGCTATTCGATTATTATCTCTTCTCATCACATGTCCAACGTATGACCATCGTCTTTTCTTTATTACTGAAGATATTAGTGGTTGATTGGCGATTTCTCTAATTTCCTCGTTTGTTTTGAATTCGTTCCATTCTATACCAAGTATTTTCCTTAGACATTTATTTTCGAATGCGTTCAACTTTGTTTCTATATCTCTTGTTGTTTTCCAGCTTTCACACGCATACGTAAGGGTTGATAGTACATTTGATTTGAATAGCCTAAGTTTTGTGTTTGTGCTAATGAGTTTTGATTTCCACAACTTTTCAAGGCTTCTGAAAGACATTGCTGCTTTAGCCAGTCTGATTCTAATTTCTTTGCTCGTATCCCCTTCTCGATCAATGTGACTTCCAAGATAGATGAAGTGATCGATCTCTTCTACTGGTTTGTTTTTCCATGTATATTTTGTCACTTGTTGGAATTAAACTTTTCATGACTTTAGTCTTTTCATGATTGACCTCAAGCCCAATTTTGCTGGCTATTGATGATAGTTCATTTGTGTTTTCCTGCATCGTTTTTATCTGATTGCTGATGAGAACTATGTCATCAGCAAAGTCCAGGTCCTCCAAATGGTCTCCTTGTATCCATTCGATGCCTTTATTACCAGTGCAGCATTTCTTCATTATGAAGTCCATAACAATTCCAAATAACAAGGGCGATAAAATACATCCTTGTTTAACCCCAGTTTCTATTGGGAAACATTCGCTCAGTCCTTCCTCTGTTCGAACTGCACATGTGTAACCATCATACATGTCTTTGATAATATTTATGATTTTTGATGGTAAGCCATATTGCTTCAGAATTTTCCACAAAGAATCTCTATGAATACTATCAAATGCTTTTTTGAAGTCGATGAAGTTAAGTACAAAAGGTTTTTGCTTTTCAATGTGTTCCTCCAATATAAGTCGTAGAGTGAAAATGTGGTCAAGACAGCTTCTCCCTTTTCTAAACCCAGCCTGTTCTTCACGCATTACTGTATCTATTGAATCCTTTATTCTATTTAGGATGATTTTACAGAATAATTTTTAGGCAACTGACAAAAGTGTCACGCCTCTCCAATTGTTACAATCTCTAAGATTGCCCTTTTTTGGGATCTTAACAATGATTCCTTTTTTCCATTTATGAGGCGTCTTCTCTGTTTTCCAAATGATGTTGAACATTTTTTGGAGATGTATTAAATTATGGCTATCAATTGCCTTGAGGATCTCAGCTGTTAACTTATCCTCTCCAGCAGCCTTGTTATTGGTCATTAGCTTTAAGGTGGTTTCTATTTCACTCAAGGTGAAGTCATCTAAATTTACATCTAATTCTGCTGCTGGTGTTTCAGCTTCAAAATCTATTAAACTGTGAGGTAGTGGACGGTTAAGAATTTCTTTGAAGTGTTCCGCCCAACGGGCTTTTATGTCTGCGCTTGTTGTTAGCATTAATCCAGATTTGTCTAGAATTGGTGTTCCACTGGATGTATAGGTGTTTGTCAGCATCTTTTGTACAGTATAAAGAGTTCTGCTGTCTCCTGTAATTGCAGCTGTCTCTGCTTTCTCTGCCAAGTTGTCTATATAAGCTCTTGTATCTCTTCTTGCCGAACTTTTCACTTTGTTGTCTAATTCTTTGTATGTTGCTTTTGCCAGAACCTTTCCAAGATCTGTCTTTACATTAGTCATGGCTCTCTTCGCTACTCTTCTTTCTTTGATGTATTTCCATGTGGTGTCTGAGATCCAAGCTCGTTTTTCCATTTTCTTCAGTCCAGCACTTGCTTCTGCTGCTGTCATTAGTATTTTGCTCTGTGAGTCCCACATTTCATTGATATCTAAGTCTATTTCACCAAGTGCTGAATAACAATTACTTAGCTCTATGTTAAACTTTTCCTTTATTGCTTCATCTTTCAGTTTATGACTATCAATTTTATGTGTAATTGACCTCTTCTGTTGGTTTCTAAATTTTAATCTTATTTTCCCAATGCACAGGTTGTGGTCACTATTAACATCAGCACCTCTGTATGCTCTTACATCTATTAATGATGATCTGAATTGTTGTTTAATACATAGGTGGTCAATTTGATTTGATGTTCTATCATCAGGAGATATCCATGTTGTTTTGTGAATATTTTTATGTGGAAATAATGTCCCACCTATAACTAAATTTTCTATTAAACATAATTCTATCAATCTTTCTCCATTCTGACTTGTTGTATTACAGCCTTCTCTCCCCATCACATGTTCCACTCCTGCGTTATCTTGTCCTACTTTGGCGTTGAAGTCTCCCATTACAATTAAAAGATCGTGTTTTGGTATTTTGTTTATAAGTTGTTGCAGTTGGTTATAAAAATCATCCTTAACTTCATCATCAGCTTCGTTAGTAGGCGCATAACATTGAATAATTGAAAGTCTTCCATGTTTTGTTTTGTATCGTGTTCGTATCAGACGGCTATTTACCGGTTCCCATTCTAATAAACTTCTTGCAGCTTTGTCTGTCATCATTATGCCTACTCCTTCACGGTGTTTTCCATCTTCCCTTCCAGAAAAAACTACTATTTTATTATCAATAGATCTCCTACCTGTTCCAGGCCAGCGCATTTCGCTTAATCCTAAAATATCTAGATCGTATCTGTCCATCTCGCTCGCGACCTGTGCATGTTTCGTCGGAGCGGCCATTGTTCGCACATTCCAGAATCCTATTTTTGTTGTTGTTTTAGGGCCGAAAAAACTATCACTACTATCTACTGCTAATTTACACATTCTGTATCAGGTCTACGTTTCATTAACAACATCGTTTTTACGATAGCGGCTTGTTAAACCTCTGATCAACGGTTCTATACCAAGCCGGAGAAAAATAATTCCTCCATTTTGGAAACAACCGGAAACCTCTAATTTGATATACAAGCATAGAAAACGAAATATCCTCATCTTATTGAATCGGTACTCTTATTCGCTCTTGTCTTCTGGCAATGTACAGTCTCGACAAGTTTAGATTCATTCCTTGTCCATACTGCATTGTGATTAATAAACATTCCTGTTCTCTGTGCTCACTACGTCTGTTTGGCCTGTGTTTGTTTTATTTTGTGTGCGCCCTGTAATTGCTTAGGTCGTCCATGTAATTACTTAGGTCGTCCATGTAATTACTTAGGTCGTCCCTGTAAATGCTTAGGTCGTCATGTAATTGCTTAGGTCGTCCCTGTAAATGCTTAGGTCGTCCATGTAATTACTTAGGTCGTCCATGTAATTACTTAGGTCGTCCCTGTAATGCTTAGGTCGTCCATGTAATTACTTAGGTCGTCCCTGTAAATGCTTAGGTCGTCCATGTAATTACTTAGGTCGTCCATGTAATTACTTAGGTCGTCCCTGTAAATGCTTAGGTCGTCCATGTAATTACTTAGGTCGTCCCTGTAAATGCTTAGGTCGTCCATGTAATTACTTAGGTCGTCCATGTAATTGCTTAGGTCGTCCATGTAATTGCTTAGGTCGTCCCTGTAATTGCTTAGGTCGTCCATGTAATTACTTAGGTCGTCCATGTAATTACTTAGGTCGTCCCTGTAATTGCTTAGGTCGTCCATGTAATTACTTAGGTCGTCCCTGTAAATGCTTAGGTCGTCCATGTAATTGCTTAGGTCGTCCATGTAATTACTTAGGTCGTCCCTGTAAATGCTTAGGTCGTCCATGTAATTACTTAGGTCGTCCATGTAATTGCTTAGGTCGTCCATGTAATTGCTTAGGTCGTCCCTGTAATTGCTTAGGTCGTCCATGTAATTGCTTAGGTCGTCCATGTAATTGCTTAGGTCGTCCATGTAATTGCTTAGGTCGTCCATGTAATTGCTTAGGTCGTCCATGTAATTGCTTAGGTCGTCCATGTAATTGCTTAGGTCGTCCATGTAATTGCTTAGGTCGTCCATGTAATTGCTTAGGTCGTCCATGTAATTGCTTAGGTCGTCCATGTAATTGCTTAGGTCGTCCATGTAATTGCTTAGGTCGTCCCTGTAAATGCTTAGGTCGTCCATGTAATTGCTTAGGTCGTCCATGTAATTACTTAGGTCGTCCCTGTAATTACTTAGGTCGTCCCTGTAATTACTTAGGTCGTCCCTGTAATTACTTAGGTCGTCCCTGTAATTGCTTAGGTCGTCCCTGTAATTACTTAGGTCGTCCCTGTAATTGCTTAGGTCGTCCCTGTAATTGCTTAGGTCGTCCCTGTAATTACTTAGGTCGTCCCTGTAATTGCTTAGGTCGTCCCTGTAATTGCTTAGGTCGTCCATGTAATTACTTAGGTCGTCCCTGTAATTACTTAGGTCGTCCCTGTAATTGCTTAGGTCGTCCATGTAATTGCTTAGGTCGTCCATGTAATTACTTAGGTCGTCCATGTAATTACTTAGGTCGTCCATGTAATTACTTAGGTCGTCCCTATAATTGCATAGGTCGTCCCTGTAATTGCTTAGGTCGTCCCTATAATTGATTGGGTCGTCCCTATAATTACTTAGGTCGATCTGGTAGTCGCTTAAGTGAAATTTGAGATACAGAGAGGAGAAAAGGCTTGGTCAGTTAGTGAAAGTGAGAGTTGAGATAGAGAGAGAGAGAGGAGAAGAGGACTGGTCAGTTAGTGAAAGTGAGAGTTGAGATACAGAGAGGAGAAGAGGACTGGTCTGTTAGTGAAAGTGAGAGTTGAGATAGAGAGAGGAGAAGAGGATTGATCAGTTAGTGAAAGTGAGAGTTGAGATAGAGAGAGGAGAAGAGGATTGATCAGTTAGTGAAAGTGAGAGTTGAGATAGAGAGAGGAGAAGAGGATTGATCAGTTAGTGAAAGTGAGAGTTGAGATAGAGAGAGGAGAAGAGGATTGATCAGTTAGTGAAAGTGAGAGTTGAGATAGAGAGAGAGAGAGAGAGAGAGAGAGAGAGAAGAGGACTGGTCGGTTAGTGAAAGAGAGAGTTGAGATAGAGAGAGGAGAAGAGGATTGATCAGTTAGTGAAAGTGAGAGTTGAGATAGAGAGAGAGGAGAAGAGGACTGGTCAGTTAGTGAAAGTGAGAGTTGAGATAGAGAGAGAGAGGAGAAGAGGACTGGTCTGTTAGTGAAAGTGAGAGTTGAGATATAGAGAGAGGAGAAGAGGACTGGTCTGTTAGGGAAAGTGAGAGTTGAGATAGAGAGAGGAGAAGAGGACTGGTCTGTTAGTGAAAGTGAGAGTTGAGATAGAGAGAGGAGAAGAGGACTGGTCAGTTAGTGAAAGTGAGAGTTGAGATAGAGAGAGGAGAAGAGGATTGATCGGTTAGTGAAAGTGAGAGTTGAGATGGAGAGAGAGGAGAAGAGGATTGATCAGTTAGTGAAAGTGAGAGTTGAGATAGAGAGAGAGGAGAAGAGGACTGGTCGGTTAGTGAAAGTGAGAGTTGAGATAGAGAGAAAGAGGAGAAGAGGATTGATCAGTTAGTGAAAGTGAGAGTTGAGATAGAGAGAGAGGAGAAGAGGATTGATCAGTTAGTGAAAGTGAGAGTTGAGATAGAGAGAGAGGAGAAGAGGACTGGTCGGTTAGTGAAAGTGAGAGTTGAGATAGAGAGAAAGAGGAGAAGAGGATTGATCAGTTAGTGAAAGTGAGAGTTGAGATAGAGAGAGGAGAAGAGGACTGGTCTGTTAGTGAAAGTGAGAGTTGAGATAGAGAGAGGAGAAGAGGACTGGTCAGTTAGTGAAAGTGAGAGTTGAGATAGAGAGAGGAGAAGAGGATTGATCGGTTAGTGAAAGTGAGAGTTGAGATAGAGAGAGGAGAAGAGGATTGATCGGTTAGTGAAAGTGAGAGTTGAGATAGAGAGAGAGGAGAAGAGGATTGATCAGTTAGTGAAAGTGAGAGTTGAGGCATAGAGAGGAGAAGAGGATTGATCAGTTAGTGAAAGTGAGAGTTGAGACATAGAGAGGAGAAGAGGATTAATCGGTTAGTGAAAGTGAGAGTTGAGATAGAGATGAATAAAGAACGGCAGTTTATAAACGTTGAAGTGAGAAAAGAGCAACGACAGTCGATGTTAAACTTTGTGTGGGATTTGTGAAGGTGAAGAAATATAGCAACAACGATGTCCGGAAACTGGAGTAGCCGTCATCTCAAAGCAATGACAAGAAATCAAGTCAATTTGCTGCAGAAAGTGGATAATAATGACATCTTTTGGCAAGAATTACCTGGAGTAGAGAATTAAAGTGAGAATCTGTAGTTGCTGACAGCTGGGAGTTGATTGTGACTCGAGGAACTTGGTACGAATCTCAAAGAACCGGAAGTGTTTGTGGCAGGATACGACTGGTGAGGTCCTCATTTGTACCAGTTTGAAGGTAGACTCCCTGCTCGTTCAAACATGTGTTCCGCCTATATAGAACCAACGTCTCTGCACTCGGAATGTCATTAATACTCTATATCTCATGTATGGTTACCATTGAATCTGTAAGCACAGAGCACGAAATGCGTAGCAAGGACAGTTTCCTTAAAACAATTCACAAATCAGGTCAACGGAGAGGGGTGAGTATCAACTTGGAGGAGACCAGGACGTAGTGGATGGTAGCATGACATGAATTAAAAAATACATCACGTGATCTTTGCTTCCGAACTTCTCATCATCATCATGTTCCATACAAGTTAACGCAGGCGATCATGTCCTTCTACAATTATATATCCACAATGCATCGTTTCAATTCTGGTGTTGACTGTTTTCCATGCCATGACACCAAGCTATCAAGATATCTCTCTTTGTCGTCCGCGATCTCTCTTTCCCTATATTTTGCCGGTTGTAACCAAGTATTCCAACTTTCCTCTTCTCATGATGTGCCCGAAAAATGTCGATTGTTTCTTTCTGATGTTTCTTAAGAGTTCCCTTTTTGTGTTGACCTCTTTGAGAATTTCCTCGTTGGTCTTTTTTGCTGTCCAGGGAACTTTCAACATTCTTCTGAGAAATCCCATCTCTGTGGCGTCTAATAGTCTTTTCACTTGTTTGTCTACTGTCAATGATTCGCTTTCATATGTCAGAATTGGTTATATATAGCCCGATGAGCTCGATATGGTAACTAAATCTTCTGTTGATTCATAATATCTCTATCTCTCTCTCTCTCTCTCTCTCTCTCTCTCTCTCTCTCTCTCTCTCGTCAATCTTATTCAGTGTCTTTTATTTTCTTATAGCAGCGATGAACTATCTTTCTCACTTCCACTGACATAGACTTGTTGTACATAAGACGTTTTTCATTTTCTGAAATGCTATCTTGGCCTGAGCTATTCTGCTTGTTATTTCTGTGGTGCATCTTTCGTCTGATGTTATTATTGTGTCCAAGTATTTGACTAGGTTCCCCCGTCCCAAACCTCGAGCTTACATGTTAACCTTTAACTCCATACTTTGTGACATAAACATAACATTATGGCACTTTACGCTATGTAAATAGTTGCTTCACGTAAATTATCATAATTATTACTGCATCATAATGTCTTAGTTATTTACATTGCAAGTAAACAAGAAAACATGGTTTTGTCGCTAATTAACAACTCTCACAGTTTTGTTCGCGTGTTTTACATACAGACGTAGCGCAGTGATATCAGGGAGGCTCTGGACACGTCTCGTCTTCTTTATATGTATATCCTTCTATGTTAGGGTAAAGAGAGAGAAAGTCATTTAATTAGTTAAGCCACTGTTGTCAAAGCAACCAGGAAGGTGACTGCTGAAGTTGTAACCTTCATTGCCTCCTCTGAATATCCGCCACTGATAAATACCGCATTAATGCACATTTCGAACCGTTTTTATATCGCTTTATACTACTCAGTATCTAAATTGTTTTGTGTTAATAAACTATGTTTACAATATATCGTTTTATATGGGTCTCTTGTAATCAATAGTTGAATCTACATGACTGAACTCTACAACAGCAAACTACTTTTCCAATAGAAGATACAAGGAAAATGGGGAAGAGATGAGAAACAACTATGATACGTGCATTTTGTTGGGAAAATGCGAGTAGTACGGGACCCTGGAGTTCTAGATGTGAAAACCCCTGGCCTGTAATGTAAACACTTGAATGTTCATCGCCCATTATTTGTACCGAGGAGAGAATTGTAGCCAATCATCTCTGCTCTACGTGTCCGCCATTCACTTATTATCTACCTTGAGCAGGATAATGAACAACTGTTGGATTGAATTATTGGTGGATTGTCAACAGTGAGAGTTGAGTATGGCAGTGTTTAGTCTATTCTCTCATCTCAGATAATCTCATCACTCAGGCCAGTGAATGCAATCTCTCATCGTTCATGTTGCAGCACGAATTGTTTTTCTTAACTTTGAGTTGATGCATGTACGAATTCATCAATGAGAAGGGTAGTGTCGATCTCTTCAACTAGAATATGCACTGACTCAACATTAACAGAGACTGATGTTTTCTCTCTTCAACTAGAATATGTCCTGACTCAACATTAACAGAGGTTGATGTTTTCTCTCTTCAACTAGAATATGTCCTGACTCAACATTAACAGAGACTGATGTATTTCTCTCTTCAACTAGAATATGCACTGACTCAACATTAACAGAGATTGATGTTTTCTCTCTTCAACTAGAATATGTCCTGACTCAACATTAACAGAGACTGATGTTTTCTCTCTTCAACTAGAATATGTCCTGACTCAACATTAACAGAGATTGATGTTTTCTCTCTTCAACTAGAATATGTCCTGACTCAACATTAACAGAGATTGATGTTTTCTCTCTTCAACAAGAATATGTCCTGACTCAACATTAACAGAGATTGATGTTTTCTCTCTTCAACAAGAATATGTCCTGACTCAACATTAACAGAGATTGATGTTTTCTCTCTTCAACTAGAATATGCACTGACTCAACATTAACAGAGATTGATGTTTTCTCTCTTCAACAAGAATATGTCCTGACTCAACATTAACAGAGATTGATGTTTTCTCTCTTCAACAAGAATATGTCCTGACTCAACATTAACAGAGATTGATGTTTTCTCTCTTCAACAAGAATATGTCCTGACTCAACATTAACAGAGATTGATGTTTTCTCTCTTCAACAAGAATATGTCCTGACTCAACATTAACATAGACTGATGTTTTCTTGTTCGCCCACATCGATATGATTCTTTGGTTATAAACAACTTGGGTATGTTCTGAGGTCTCAGAGACACGAGGACATGTTGGTTAGTGAAAGTGAGAGTTGGGACAGAGAGAAGAGAAGAGGACTGGTCTGTTAGTGAAAGTGAGAGTTGGGACAGAGAGAAGAGAAGAGGACTGGTCGGTTAGTGAAAGTGAGAGTTGGGACAGAGAGAAGAGAAGAGGACTGGTCGGTTAGTGAAAGTGAGAGTTGGGACAGAGAGAAGAGAAGAGGACTGGTCGGTTAGTGAAAGTCAGAGTTGGGATTGAGAGAAGAGAAGAGGACTGGTCGGTTAGTGAAAGTGAGAGTTGGGACAGAGAGAAGAGAAGAGGACTGGTCGGTTAGTGAAAGTGAGAGTTGCGACAGAGAGAGAGAGAGAGAGAGTGGAGAAGAGGACTGGTCGGTTAGTGAAAGTGAGAGTTGAGAGAGAGAGAGAGAGAGAGTGGAGAAGAGGACTGGTCGGTTAGTGAAAGTGAGAGTTGAGAGAGAGAGAGAGAGAGAGAGAGTGGAGAAGAGGACTGGTCGGTTAGTGAAAGTGAGAGTTGAGAGAGAGAGAGAGAGAGTGGAGAAGAGGACTGGTCGGTTAGTGAAAGTGAGAGTTGAGATAGAGAGAGAGTGGAGAAGAGGACTGGTCGGTTAGTGAAAGTGTAAGTTGAGAGAGAGAGAGAGAGAGAGAGAGAGTGGAGAAGAGGACTGGTCGGTTAGTGAAAGTGAGAGTTGAGAGAGAGAGAGAGAGAGAGAGAGTGGAGAAGAGGACTGGTCGGTTAGTGAAAGTGAGAGTTGAGATAGAGAGAGAGTGGAGAAGAGGACTGGTCGGTTAGTGAAAGTGAAAGTTAAGATAGAGAGAGGAGAAGAGGACTGGTCAGTTAGTGAAAGTGAGAGTTGAGATAGAGAGAGTGGAGAAAAGGACTGGTCAGTTAGTGAAAGTGAGAGTCGATATAGAGAGAGTGGAGAAGAGGACTGGTCAGTTAGGGAAAGTGAGAGTTGAGAGAGAGAGGAGAAGAGGACTGGTCAGTTAATGAAAGTGAGAGTTGAGATAGAGAGAGTGGAGAAAAGGACTGGTCGGTTAGTGAAAGTGAGAGTTGAGATTGAGAGAGAGAGAGAGAGAGTGGAGAAGAGGACTGGTCGGTTAGTGAAAGTGAGAGTTGAGATAGAGAGAGAGTGGAGAAATTGACTGGTTAGTTAGTGAAAGTGAGAGTTCGGATTGAGAGAAGAGAAGAGGACTGGTCGGTTAGTGAAAGTGAGAGTTGAGATAAAGAGAGAGAGAGAGTGGAGAAGAGGACTGGTCGGTTAGTGAAAGTGAGAGTTGAGATCGAGAGAGAGTGGAGAAAAGGACTGGTTAGTTGGTGAAAGTGAGAGTTGGGATTGAGAGAAGAGAAGAGGACTGGTCGGTTAGTGAAAGTGATAGTTGAGATAGAGAGAGAGAGAAAGAGAGAGAGAGAGAGAGAGAGAGAGAGTGGAGAAGAGGACTGGTCGGTTAGTGAAAGTGAGAGTTGAGATTGAGAGAAAAGAAGAGGCTTGGTCAGTTAGTGAAAGTGAGAGTCAACTAATTACTTTATGAAATAAATGAGTCAGCTGTAAACTATCAGTGGCTTCTGCATGGCCGCTATGGTCTAAATCATTAAACCATTACTGACCAAGATCATATACAATTTCCACTTAGTATCACAGTAAACAAGGATTAACTAGTGGCTATTGAAGTGGCAAGCCAAGGTAGGTACCAAAAAATATGTTCCACACTCAGATGTTTCGGGTCGTAGGGATCCAGTCATCGCAGAATTCAGTAAGACTCGACACAAGACAACTTATGAAGGCTCTTTAAGGGATGGGGAGCCGCGATAGCTCAGTGGTTAGTGAACTGGACTACCACGGACAAGGGGTAGGGTTCGATCCCAACCGACGGCTTCCTGGTCCACCCAGCCTTAAATGGGTACCGGATTTTTTTCTGGGAAAGTAAAGCAGCACGGGCGTAATACTGACCACATTACCCCAAAAATCATGTGCTGAAGGTCTGTAAAATATAGGGTCACTAACACCATATTTCCCTATACGCCACTTGGCGTGACGGGGGTACTTTACTTTACTTTACTTTAAGGGATGGAAGAGCAAGAGAAAGCATTGCGAGGAAGAGTGACACTGATACATGTATTAGTTCATCACTTAAGGTTGACCTTTGTTGAAGTTGAGCTGAGTTTAGTTCAGTTTAGTCGACATGTGATCCTCATGACACATCGGACAAGTCATGGGTGCCTAGATCTCCGAAGTATATCCCTCAACGTGTAGCGGTTAACGACACCGGTGTTGTGTTAGTTGATAAGTCTTATTTGGATTCTTGTGTAGTACTTCAGCCTCACATCTCCCACCTTGACACGATATTCGTGCTGTCTGTTTACAGCTGCGGATTCATGCTATTGTTTATGGCTGCGGATTCATGGCTATTGTTTATAGCTGCGGATTCATGGTTATTGTTTATAGTTGCGGATTCATTGTTATTGTTTATAGCTGCGGATTCATTGTTATTGTTTATAGTTGCGGATACATTGTTATTGTTTATAGTTGCGGATTCATGGTTATTGTTTATAGTTGCGGATTCATTGTTATTGTTTATAGTTGCGGATTCATTGTTATTGTTTATAGTTGCGGATTCATTGTTATTGTTTATAGTTGCGGATACATTGTTATTGTTTTATAGTTGCGGATTCATTGTTATTGTTTATAGTTGCGGATTCATGGTTATTGTTTATAGTTGCGGATTCATTGTTATTGTTTATAGCTGCGGATTCATGGCTATTGTTTATAGCTGCGGATTCATGGTTATTGTTTATAGTTGCGGATTCATTGTTATTGTTTATAGTTGCGGATTCATGGTTATTGTTTATAGTTGCGGATACATTGTTATTGTTTATAGCTGCGGATTCATTGTTATTGTTTATAGTTGCGGATTCATGGTTATTGTTTATAGTTGCGGATTCATTGTTATTGTTTATAGTTGCGGATTCATTGTTATTGTTTATAGTTGCGGATTCATTGTTATTGTTTATAGTTGCGGATTCATGGTTATTGTTTATAGTTGCGGATTCATTGTTATTGTTTATAGCTGCGGATTCATTGTTATTGTTTATAGCTGCGGATTCATTGTTATTGTTTATAGTTGCGGATTCATTGTTATTGTTTATAGTTGCGGATTCATTGTTATTGTTTATAGTTGCGGATTCATGGTTATTGTTTATAGTTGCGGATTCATTGTTATTGTTTATAGCTGCGGATTCATTGTTATTGTTTATAGTTGCGGATTCATTGTTATTGTTTATAGCTGCGGATTCATTGTTATTGTTTATAGTTGCGGATTCATTGTTATTGTTTATAGTTGCGGATTCATGGTTATTGTTTATAGTTGCGGATTCATGGTTATTGTTTACAGTTGCGGATTCATTGTTATTGTTTATAGCTGCGGATTCATTGTTATTGTTTATAGTTGCGGATTCATGGTTATTGTTTATAGTTGCGGATTCATTGTTATTGTTTATAGCTGCGGATTCATGGCTATTGTTTATAGCTGCGGATTCATGGTTATTGTTTATAGTTGCGGATTCATTGTTATTGTTTATAGCTGCGGATTCATGGTTATTGTTTATAGTTGCGGATTCATTGTTATTGTTTATAGTTGCGGATTCATGGTTATTGTTTATAGTTGCGGATTCATTGTTATTGTTTATAGTTGCGGATTCATTGTTATTGTTTATAGTTGCGGATTCATTGTTATTGTTTATAGTTGCGGATTCATGGTTATTGTTTATAGTTGCGGATTCATTGTTATTGTTTATAGCTGCGGATTCATTGTTATTGTTTATAGCTGCTGATTCATTGTTATTGTTTATAGTTGCGGATTCATTGTTATTGTTTATAGTTGCGGATTCATTGTTATTGTTTATAGTTGCGGATTCATTGTTATTGTTTATAGTTGCGGATTCATTGTTATTGTTTATAGCTGCGGATTCATTGTTATTGTTTATAGCTGCGGATTCATTGTTATTGTTTATAGTTGCGGATTCATTGTTATTGTTTATAGTTGCGGATTCATGGTTATTGTTTATAGTTGCGGATTCATGGTAATTGTTTACAGTTGCGGATTCATTGTTATTGTTTATAGCTGCGGATTCATTGTTATTGTTTATAGTTGCGGATTCATGGTTATTGTTTATAGTTGCGGATTCATGGTTATTGTTTATAGCTGCGGATTCATGGTTATTGTTTATAGTTGCGGATTCATTGTTATTGTTTATAGTTGCGGATTCATGGTTATTGTTTATAGTTGCGGATTCATGGTTATTGTTTATAGATGCGGATTCATGGTTATTGTTTATAGTTGCGGATTCATTGTTATTGTTTATAGCTGCGGATTCATGGTTATTGTTTATAGTTGCGGATTCATGGTTATTGTTTATAGTTGCGGATTCATGGTTATTGTTTATAGTTGCGGATTCATTGTTATTGTTTATAGTTGCGGATTCATTGTTATTGTTTATAGTTGCGGATTCATTGTTATTGTTTATAGTTGCGAATTCATGGTTATTGTTTATAGTTGCGGATTCATGGTTATTGTTTATAGATGCGGATTCATTGTTATTGTTTATAGTTGCGGATTCATTGTTATTGTTTATAGTTGCGGATTCATTGTTATTGTTTATAGTTGCGGATTCATTGTTATTGTTTATAGTTGCGGATTCATGGTTATTTTTGAGTAGTTTTTTCGTCCAGCATCCCTGAGGGCATTCATAACGTCATCGCGGTCCATTGTCTTTCCACACTCAACATCAGCCACAAACTGGCAAGTCTGTTATCACGTTCATGACCTCTGACCTCTTACACCTGTGTGTAAACAAAAAGTCCAGAGCCCCGCGTCGCCAAGTGGCGTGTAGGGAATATGGTGTTAGTGACCATACTTTTTTATATACTTATACAGCACATGATTTTTGGGGAAATGTGGTCGGTATTACGCCCGTGCCGCTTCACTTTCCAGAAAAAAATCCGGTACTCATTTAAGGCTGGGTGAACCCAGAAGCCGTCGATCAGGATCGAACCCGACCCCTTGCCTTTGTAGTCCAGTTCACTGACCACTGGGCTATCGCGGCGAACGCGTGTACTAGCACGACAATGAAGCAGAGACTTGTTAGAATAGACCTCCCTAGAGACTGTTACCGAGCCCAGCCAGTTGCGAGCATGTTCATCGAGTCACCGAGGAGACACGCGTGTGTGTATAAGGCTGTGTCTCAAGCCATGCCCATGCTTTAGTGATAGCCATAACTTCCAAGGTCAAGCTACTTGTAGTCAGTGCGAAAGCACCACTTTCTTCATTCACAGTTCTACCTCCAACGTGAGCCGTGAAAGCCCACGAGCTCCGTACGCGCCGAATAACAGATTGAACTGTGTCAATGACTACGCCACTCTCAGAAGAGTTCGAAAATGAAGGCCCGAACTTCAGCCTCAACGACCAATGGGTTTTGTTGTCTACATTCTCTATCTGGTGTGATGACGACGAGAAATGGCTACTGTCACTCGTTCCCATTCTTCCCCGGGTTCTATGTCCTCAATTGAACACACCTGCTGAACATCATCCATGTCTGCCCCATCCATGATTTTCATCTTTTTAACCTGCTGCCTTATGTACTCATAAATTCACGGTACAGCGGATGATGTGGGTCTGCACTGATTCCAAGGTAGGCACGTGCTCGGTCAAGTCATTTTCCGTCGACCAAGGTGGGAAAATGGGAGTCGCAATAACTCAGTGGTTAGTGAAAGGGACTACAAAGGACAAGGGGTAGGGTTCGATCCCAACCGACGGCTTCCAGGTTCACCCAGCCTTAAAATGGGTACCGGATTTTTTTTTCTGGGAAAGTAAAGCGGCACGGGCGTAATACCGACCACATTACTCCAAAAATCACGTGCTGAAGGTCTGTAAAATTTATGGTCACTAACACCATATTCCCTATACGCCGCCACTTGGCGTGAGTACTTTACTTTACTTTTATAGTGGGAAAATCGAGGAGGTAACTCATGGCCCTACACTCAGTATCTTTTGTGCACTCAAGGATGATACGCATTGCCTCGTTTTGTATCCTTTCCATTTGTTCCATTTGTTCAGTTTGTGTATTGCGGAGTATCAGGATGGCCAGTGTATGCTGTAATCACAGACAAGACCAGCCAACAGTTTAAGGCGTATGTCTCTGATAAGGAGATACGCACAGACATAAAATATGAGATATTCTGCAAGACCGCGAGTAGAGCTGCAGAGAACATGCCAAATAAATACAAAATTGTATCGAGCAGCAAACTAGTAGAGAGACCTGAGAAACTACGTCTTGGCAAATTCTTCGTCGGCTATAAAAAACATAACATAACATAAACAAAAAAAATATATAATATATATAAATAGACACGACAGGGAAATACTATTCTAAAAGAAAATTAAATGGAAAAAAACACAGTCAAATACTGATGTGAACATTGAAAATGGCGGAAAGAAAAAGTGGCCAGGAATTGCGTGCCTGTTAAAAAATACAAAAATAAAAACAATTATCTTTACGACACGTAGTACCATTGCTTGTGTATGAGGGGGGGGGGGGTGGCTCACGATAGAATCAGGGGGGATATGCCGCTTGAGCTTGGTCGTAGCAGTCGCCACGCGACGTGTGAGACTCAGGTTTTATTTCACCCCCAATAGAAACAAATCCTTTTTGTCTACTGCAGGTTTCCAATATCGCACGTCGGCTTTTCATCTAGCGGAACAGTGGTTGTTGATTACACGATTAACAGACAATAGAGTCAGTAATATCTCATTGGGCCACAAGAAACCAAAGAGTTAAACACTAGAATGGGTCTCCTGAAGATGGATGAGACGAGGGCGTTAGGGTAGAATGAAATAGAGAATTTGGAGCATTACCTCATGTCTAGACAGCGAGCTACTGGTCACACTACTACATGTATTCGTCTATTACTTAACGCTAGCATATGTCACTAATAAGGAGCATTACCTCATGTCTAGACAGCGAGCTACTGGTACAATCTTTGTGCCTACTCTATATCATCTGCTAATGAAAGGGACCGAAAGCCCCAACTAACATATGGCTATCCGATTATGTTGGAGCGTGTCTGGCACGACAACACTGAGACACACTCTAAGCTGCAACATCTCCATCGGTATACATCGGTATTGGTTGTCGAGGAAGCTGCACTTTGCCCCAAAACAATCTAATCTCTTCGTTGGAGTCTCTTACATCAATCTTTCTGCCACTGGAAAGCACGGGTAGTATATAGGCGGTCCACGTATCTACCCTTTTTGGTAGGTCTGTTACAACTAATTCTATACTCGTTGTTAGCTTCACGTGTATAATCGAGGAACTGGTAATTGAGTAGCCAGGGATATAGCCGAAATGTTAGTCGCAAACTATATACAAGGAGCCTCACTTGCTGCTATATACAAGGAGCCTCACTTGCTGCTATATACAAGGAGCCTCACTTGCTGCTATAGACAAGGAGCCTCACTTGCTGCTATATACAAGGAGCCTCACTTGCTGCTATAGACAAGGAGCCTCACTTGCTGCTATATACAAGGAGCCTCACTTGCTGCTATATACAAGGAGCCTCACTTGCTGCTATATACAAGGAGCCTCACTTGCTGCTATGTGAGGCGTTTTCTGAATAATTCTAACACAACTGAAGATATGGCAACGACATTTGAACAGGAGATCCCTTTCATTATACGATAAATAACAAGAATTGTGTACGTAGGGTGTGTACACTAACACTTACATGTACTGTACACTAACACTTACATGTACTGTACACTAACACACACAGGTACTGTACACTAACACACACAAGTACTGTACACTAACACACACAGGTACTGTACACTAACACACACAGGTACAGCTTTACGGCAGCACTGTAATTATTTGCCTGCCTGACGCGCCTCTCTGCTGATCTGTTCTCTAGGTAAGGCTACCTGCGCAATACTGTTGTTCGAGTGTGTTGTTGTACAGTACCTGAGTGTGTTAGTGTACAGTACCTGAGTGTGTTGGTATACAGTACCTGAGTGTGTTAGTGTACAGTACCTGCGTGTGTTGGCGTATAGTACCTGAGTGTGCTGTTGTACAGTACCTGAGTGTGTTAGTGTACAGTACCTGAGTGTGTTAGTGTACAGTACCTGCGTGTGTTGGTATACAGTACCTGAGTGTGTTAGTGTACAGTACCTGCGTGTGTTGGTATACAGTACCTGAGTGTGTTGGCGTATAGTACCTGAGTGTGTTAGTGTACAGTACCTGAGTGTGTTGGTGTACAGTACATGAGTGTGTCAGTGCACAGTATCTGAGTGTGTTAGTGTACAGTACATGTGAGTGTTAGTGTACAGTACCTGTGAGTGTTAGTGTACAGTACCTGTGAGTGTTAGTGTACAGTACCTGAGTGTGTTAGTGTACAGTACCTGTGAGTGTCATTGTACAGTACCTGTGAGTGTCATTGTACAGTACCTGTGAGTGTTAGTGTACAGTACCTGAGTGTGTTAGTGTACAGTACATGTGAGTGTTAGTGTACAGTACCTGTGAGTGTTAGTGTACAGTACATGTGAGTGTTAGTGTACAGTACCTGAGTGTGTTAGTGTACAGTACCTGTGAGTGTCATTGTACAGTACCTGTGAGTGTCATTGTACAGTACCTGTGAGTGTTAGTGTACAGTACCTGTGAGTGTTAGTGTACAGTACCTGTGAGTGTTAGTGTACAGTACCTGTGAGTGTTAGTGTACAGTACCTGTGAGTGTCATTGTACAGTACCTGTGAGTGTTATTGTACAGTACCTGTGAGTGTTAGTGTACAGTACCTGTGAGTGTTAGTGTACAGTACCTGTGAGTGTTAGTGTACAGTACCTGTGAGTGTTAGTGTACAGTACCTGTGAGTGTTAGTGTACAGTACCTGTGAGTGTTAGTGTACAGTACCTGTGAGTGTCATTGTACAGTACCTGTGAGTGTCATTGTACAGTACCTGTGAGTGTCATTGTACAGTACCTGTGAGTGCCATTGTACAGTACCTGTGAGTGTTATTGTACAGTACCTGTGAGTGTTATTGTACAGTACCTGTGAGTGTCATTGTACAGTACCTGTGAGTGTCATTGTACAGTATCTGTGAGTGTTATTGTACAGTACCTGTGAGTGTTAGTGTACAGTACCTGTGAGTGTCATTGTACAGTACCTGTGAGTGTTAGTGTACAGTACCTGTGAGTGTTAGTGCACAGTACCTGTGAGTGTCATTGTACAGTACCTGTGAGTGTTAGTGTACAGTACCTGTGAGTGTCATTGTACAGTACCTGTGAGTGTTAGTGTACAGTACCTGTGAGTGTCATTGTACAGTACCTGTGAGTGTCATTGTACAGTACCTGTGAGTGTCATTGTACAGTACCTGTGAGTGTTAGTGTACAGTACCTGTGAGTGTCATTGTACAGTACCTGTGAGTGTCATTGTACAGTACCTGTGAGTGTCATTGTACAGTACCTGTGAGTGTCATTGTACAGTACCTGTGAGTGTTAGTGTACAGTACCTGTGAGTGTCATTGTACAGTACCTGTGAGTGTTAGTGTACAGTACCTGTGAGTGTTAGTGTACAGTACCTGTGAGTGTTAGTGTACAGTACCTGTGAGTGTTAGTGTACAGTACCTGTGAGTGTTATTGTACAGTACCTGTGAGTGTTAGTGTACAGTACCTGTGAGTGTTAGTGTACAGTACCTGTGAGTGTCATTGTACAGTACCTGTGAGTGTTAGTGTACAGTACCTGTGAGTGTTAGTGTACAGTACCTGTGAGTGTTAGTGTACAGTACCTGTGAGTGTTAGTGTACAGTACCTGTGAGTGTTATTGTACAGTACCTGTGAGTGTTAGTGTACAGTACCTGTGAGTGTTATTGTACAGTACCTGTGAGTGTTAGTGTACAGTACCTGTGAGTGTTAGTGTACAGTGCCTGTGAGTGTTAGTGTACAGTACCTGTGAGTGTGTTAGTGTACAGTACCTGTGAGTGTCATTGTACAGTACCTGTGAGTGTCATTGTTCAGTACCTGTGAGTGTCATTGTACAGTACCTGTGAGTGTTAGTGTACAGTACCTGTGAGTGTGTTAGTGTACAGTACCTGTGAGTGTTAGTGTACAGTACCTGTGAGTGTGTTAGTGTACAGTACCTGTGAGTGTCATTGTACAGTACCTGTGAGTGTCATTGTACAGTACCTGTGAGTGTTAGTGTACAGTACCTGTGAGTGTTAGTGTACAGTACCTGTGAGTGTTAGTGTACAGTACCTGTGAGTGTTAGTGTACAGTACCTGTGAGTGTTAGTGTACAGTACCTGTGAGTGTCATTGTACAGTACCTGTGAGTGTCATTGTACAGTACCTGTGAGTGTTATTGTACAGTACCTGTGAGTGTTATTGTACAGTACCTGTGAGTGTTAGTGTACAGTACCTGTGAGTGTTAGTGTACAGTACCTGTGAGTGTTAGTGTACAGTACCTGTGAGTGTTAGTGTACAGTACCTGTGAGTGTTAGTGTACAGTACCTGTGAGTGTCATTGTACAGTACCTGTGAGTGTTATTGTACAGTACCTGTGAGTGTCATTGTACAGTACCTGTGAGTGTCATTGTACAGTACCTGTGAGTGTCATTGTACAGTACATGTGAGTGTCATTGTACAGTACCTGTGAGTGTTATTGTACAGTACCTGTGAGTGTCATTGTACAGTACCTGTGAGTGTCATTGTACAGTACATGTGAGTGTTAGTGTACAGTATCTGTGTGTGTGTTAGTGTACAGTATCTGTGTGTGTGTTAGTGTACAGTACCTGTGAGTGTTAGTGTACAGTACCTGTGTGTGTGTTAGTGTACAGTATCTGTGTGTGTGTTAGTGTACAGTACCTGTGAGTGTTAGTGTACAGTACCTGTGTGTTGTGTACAGTACCTGTGTGTGTGTTAGTGTACAGTATCTGTGTGTGTGTTAGTGTACAGTACCTGTGAGTGTCATTGTACAGTACATGTGAGTGTTAGTGTACTGTACCTGTGGATGTTAGTGTACAGTACCTGTGTGTGTTAGTGTACAGTACCTGTGTGTGGTGTTTACAGTGCCTGTGTTTGTTGTGTACAGTACCTGTGTGTGTTAGTGTACAGTACCTGTGTGTGTTAGTGTACAGTACCTGTGTGTGTTAGTGTACAGTACCTGTGTGTGTGTGTTAGTGTACAGTACCTGTGAGTGTTAGTGTACAGTACCTGTGTGTTGTGTACAGTACCTGTGTGTGTGTTAGTGTATAGTACCTGTGAGTGTTAGTGTACAGTACCTATGTGTTGTGTACAATATCTGTGTGTTGTGTACAGTACATGTGTGTTGTGTACAATACCTGTGTGTGATTGTACAGTACCTGTGTGTTGTGTACATTACTTGTGTGTGTGAGTGTACAGTACCTGTGTGTTGTGTACATTACTTGTGTGTGTGAGTGTACAGTACCTGTGTGTGTTGTGTACAATACCTGTGTGTGTTGTGTACAGTACCCGTGTGTGTTGTGTACAGTACATGTGTGTTGAGTACAGTACCTGTGTATTGTGTACAGTACATGTGTGTTGTGTACAGAGAGAGGTAAACAAGAAGAAGGTTGATGTAGTCACAGGCGAATTGATTGCTGCACTCGTTGGACGACTCAGGCGGGACAGAACATTATGATGGTAGATGAGTGGGTTGAGTTGGGTGCTTGCTATTCAGGATCAGGTAAGCGTCGGCGGTTCAATTCCCAAACCACATGAAGTTCAAGGTTTTTTTGTAGCGGAAGAAAAATTGTTGGGTAATGGGGGAGGTGGGGTATTCAATAAAAATGTCAACACGACCTCGTGGTTGCACTGGCCTTTCACTCAACAAAGCTCGTGCCACAAATGGGACCCCAGTAGACATGTTGAAGCGTTCACGAGAGATTGCCACGATCTTGCCATCTCTCTCTCTCTCTCAGTCATCAAGAAAGATATTGAATGATGGAAGGTGGTAGAGGTCCGGAAAGATTATTACTAGTTACCACGTGATCAAAATCATCATACCAGGTGCCGCTTCCGTGTGAAATCTTCACCTCAGATAATCACCAACAACAACGCCATCTATCTCTTGTTAATTCCCTACTTGCAAGAAACAAAGGAAGCTCATGAGACGATCTACTGACGCGATTTTTCCGAGCGCTGTCGTTCTCTTGCCGGTTTGACTGTATCATCCCATGTTAGAGACAGCGAAGTTCTACATACCAATATATTTGTATCTCACGCGCCTAGGGTCAACAGTTTACATGTCCTTACAAGGACAGATATGTTGACTGTCATAATGGCGTCATCAGGCAGACTTTAACAGGCGTAAGCTGAATCGTTTTGCCATTTACACCGACGACATCTTAGCTTTTTAGTGTAACACGTTATTATTCCACTGGCAGGATTGTCTTCCCTCTTGACTTCACTAGCTTGAGTTTAGTCCCCTTCCCTCTTGACTTCACTAGCTTGGGTTTAGTCCCCTTCCCTCTTGACTTCACTAGCTTGGGTTTAGTCCCCTTCCCTCTTGACTTCACTAGCTTGAGTTTAGTCCCCTTCCCTCTTGACTTCACTAGCTTGGGTTTAGTCCCCTTCCCTCTTGACTTCACACTAGCTTGAGTTTAGTTCCCTTTCCCTCTTGACTTCACGCTAGCTTGAGTTTAGTTCCCTTTCCCTCTTGACTTCACACTAGCTTGAGTTTAGTTCCCTTTCCCTCTTGACTTCACGCTAGCTTGAGTTTAGTTCCCTTTCCCTCTTGACTTCACGCTAGCTTGAGTTTAGTTCCCTTCCCTCTTGACTTCACACTAGCTTGAGTTTAGTTCCCTTTCCCTCTTGACTTCACGCTAGCTTGAGTTTAGTTCCCTTTCCCTCTTGACTTCACGCTAGCTTGAGTTTAGTTCCCTTTCCCTCTTGACTTCACGCTAGCATGAGTTTAGTCCCCTTTCCCTCTTGACTTCACACTAGCTTGAGTTTAGTCTCCTTCCTTCTTGACTTCACACTAGCTTGAGTTTAGTCTCCTTCCTTCTTGACTTCACACTAGCTTGAGTTTAGTCCCCTTCCTTCTTGACTTCACACTAGCTTGAGTTTAGTCCCCTTTCCCTCTTGACTTCACACTAGCTTGAATTTAGTTCCCTTTCCCTCTTGACTTCACACTAGCTTGAGCTTAGTCCCCTTCCAATGAGCTCAAAGTGAAGGAGAATCTTGGTCATCTCTGATGCATTGATCCATAACCCAATAGTCAATTATGAGTTCGTGACTTGTGTCAGCCGTATAATCACATATACCTATAAACATATCTTATGTGAGTTACTGACTTGTGTCAGCTTTATAATCGCATCTATCTATAAATATATCTTATGTGTAATCACCCATTCAGCATATTTTATGTGTCATCACCTATTCATCATGTCTCTGTCAACTAACACTTTATTTGTTCGGCATATACTTGTGACTCATTCATTGATCTGTGCTCGGCCTGTATCTCAAACATCAGCAGAGTCAGACAAGTGAGAAGCTTTCAGACAATTGCTACAACAGAGTCAAACACGAGAGAAGCTGACAGACAATTGTTACAACAGAGTCAAACACGAGAGAAGCTGACAGACAATTGTTACAACAGAGTCAAACACGAGAGAAGCTGACAGACAATTGTTACAACAGAGTCAAACACGAGAGAAGCTGACAGACAATTGTTACAACAGAGTCAAACACGAGAGAAGCTGACAGACAATTGTTACAACAAATTCAGACACGAGAGAAGCTGACAGACAATTGTTACAGCAGAGTCAGACATGAGAGAAGCTGACAGACAATTGTTACAACAAAGTCAGAAACGAGAGAAGCTGACAGACAATTGTTACAGCAGAGTCAAACACGAGAGAAGCTGACAGACAATTGTTACAGCAGAGTCAGACACGAGAGAAGCTGACAGACAATTGTTACAACAAAGTCAGACACGAGAGAAGATGACAGACAATTGTTACAACAAAGTCTGACACGAGAGAAGCTGTTTAACAATACAAAATATACCAATAACTGACGGAGACATCAGCTGCCACGTTTGAAAGCGAAGAAAGTCAGAACTGTACACGTGTATTTCCTGATAAGAAATGTGTCCTATACATGTACATCATGGTATAAAGCGTGTTCTATACATGTATTTTCTGATATAAAGCGTGCTCTATACATGTATTTCCTGATATAAAGCTCTATACATGTATTTTCTGAAGTAAAGCGTGCTCTATACATGTATTTTCTGATATAAAGCGTGTCCTATACATGTATTTCCTGATATTAAGCGTGTTATATACATGTATCTCCTGATATAAAGCGTGTCCTATACATGTATTTCCTGTTATAAAGTGTGCTCTATACATGTATTTCCTGTTATAAAGCGTGTTCTATACGTGTATTTCCTCTTATAAAGCGTGTTCTATACGTGTATTTCCTGTTATAAAGCGAGTTCTATACATGTATTTCCTGTTATAAAGCGTGTTCTATACGTGTATTTCCTGTTATAAAGCGTGTTCTATACGTGTATTTCCTGTTATAAAGCGTGTTCTATACGTGTATTTCCTCTTATAAAGCGTGTTCTATACGTGTATTTCCTGTTATAAAGCGTGTTCTATACATGTATTTCCTGTTATAAAGCGTGTTCTATACGTGTATTTCCTGTTATAAAGCGTGTTCTATACATGTATTTCCTGTTATAAAGCGTGTTCTATACATGTATTTCCTGTTATAAAGCGTGTTCTATACATGTATTTCCTGTTATAAAGCGTGTTCTATACATGTATCTCCTGTTATAAAGCGTGTTCTATACATGTATTTCCTGTTATAAAGCGTGTTCTATACATGTATTTCCTGTTATAAAGCGTGCTCTATTCGTCTGCTGTTCAATACTCGCGGCATTTCATCGCCCAATTACCATGACAAGACCAATATTGAACGTACAACACGTGATCATTCTTCATCCCTACTTGTTCATTGTTTACAAGTTCCCCTTGTTGCAAGTATGCCTGGCTACATTCCAATTCTTTTGTTGATCCCACGTCAAAGCTGCAATCATCTTCCTTTGTACTTAATTCTTTTTTCCCCCTGTAATTCTACACGCAAAGAACGCTAGTTCACACATGTTGTACCGCGATTCAAATAGTTCGTGGTTAGACTAATCAGAGAGACAGTATGAGAATGCAGCACAGTTGTGTTCCATGCTCAACGTGTATATATCAAGGTTATCTTCTTGCTTATTCTGTTTGTGTTTCCCCTTTCGATGTCATCAAGTGACGTCTCGTGTGCTACAGTAAGGTTCTATCAATTATACAGCTCCACGATTTCCACGCGGAAATTGTTTTTTGTTGTTGTTGTTCGAATCTTCTATTACTGTAAACACACAGACAAGGAGAATGGGCAATTGTTTTACATACCAACACACACACAGACAAACAAACACACACACAGACAAGGAGAATGGGCAATTGTTTTACATACCAACACACACACAGACAAACAAACACACACACAGACAAGGAGAATGGGCAATTGTTTTACATACCAACACACACACAGACAAACAAACACACATACAGACAAGGAGAATGGGCAATTGTTTTACATACAAACACACACACACAGACAAACAAACACACACACACAGACAAACACACACACACACAGACAAGGAGAATGGGCAATTGTTTTACATACCAACACACACACAGACAAACAAACACACACACAGACAAGGAGAATGGGCAATTGTTTTACATACCAACACACACACAGACAAACAAACACACATACAGACAAGGAGAATGGGCAATTGTTTTACATACAAACACACACACACAGACAAACAAACACACACACACAGACAAACACACACACACACGGACAAGGAGAATGGGCAATTGTTTTACATACCAACACACACACAGACAAACAAACACACACACAGACAAGGAGAATGGGCAATTGTTTTACATACCAACACACACACAGACAAACAAACACACACACAGACAAGGAGAATGGGCAATTGTTTTACATACCAACACACACACAGACAAACAAACACACACACAGACAAGGAGAATGGTGCAATTGTTTTACATACAAACACACACACACAGACAAGGAGAATGGGCAATTGTTTTACATACCAACACACACACAGACAAACAAACACACACACAGACAAGGAGAATGGTGCAATTGTTTTACATACAAACACACACACACACAGACAAACAAACACACACACGGACAAGGAGAGTGGTGCAATTGTTTTACATACAAACACACACACACACAGACAAACACACACACACACGGACAAGGAGAGTGGTGCAATTGTTTTACATACCAACACACACACAGACAAACAAACACACACACAGACAAGGAGAATGGGGCAATTGTTTTACATACCAACACACACACAGACAAACAAACACACACACAGACAAGGAGAATGGGGCAATTGTTTTACATACCAACACACACACAGACAAACAAACACACACACAGACAAGGAGAATGGTGCAATTGTTTTACATACCAACACACACACACAAACACACACACAGACAAGGAGAATGGGGCAATTATTTTACATACCAACACACACACACGCACAAACACACACACAGACAAGGAGAATGGGACAATTATTTTACATACCAACACACACACACACACGCACAAACACACACACAGACAAGGAGAGTGGTGCAATTTTTTTTTTACATACCAACACACACACACAGAATTATGACTTACTTACCTATCTATCCAATAGGAGAAATGTATATTTTTGTTTCAAGTGCAGTAAAGAAGCTCAATACAGCGCCCAGGAATTTGCTTTCCAAGAAAACGTGACGTCTCCTTATTTCATGGAAGTCAGAACAAACTATCAAATAGTGGTTTTGAACATTTCAAAGATGCATCGATGACAGCTCGGCATGTTTGTTCTTGGCTCTTCAAGTGATTTGATCATTCACAGTCGCGTCCTTGACCTTTATGGCATGGATTACAAGTCTCAGAACGTCACTCAGTTGTTGCCAAAGTGGCTGGAATGTTTTTTTATTTCTTCTTTGAAATCATCTCATCAGATCGTAGATTATAGATGCGCCTACAAGTAAACACAATAAATAAATACCAATATGTCATCAGTTGTAGCATTAATTGAATCATGCCTATGGTTCTTGTCTTGTTGGACTTAGTTTTGTATGCAATTTTTGGTAGGAAAGAAAGAAAAATATAGAGGGAGAGAAAAGGAGACACTTATCTCTAGAAAACGTCAACAACCAAAGCCTCGAATGGAATCGTTTCATTTCTATACAGTGTTAGTATAGTCCGTTGACAAATTCTTACCCAAACCCACCATCTATTTTCTCGGAAACTGTTTGGTGTATTGCTGTGAATTTGTACATGCAATCTGAGATTTTCCTCGAGCTTAAGATTTTGTAAACATCAAGTCCACAGGCAAAATGGATTTCGCAAATATGATTATTTCTTTTATACATCGTGTCTTAAATAATGTGCAAGAAACAAGAGATTTTACAGTATAACACACCACAAGGTCACGATGATTTGAAGGTGTATCCAGACATCATAAAGGGGAGTAATTTCTATGTGAGACAGGATTTACCCCCATTAGAACAGAGAATGTTGTTTACTCTCTACTTATTCTACTAACAATGTTTTCCACTAATTTGGGAACGCACTGGATTTTCCATTAAGGATATGTGTATGATACAATAGGATGGGGATGTCATCGACAGAGATTTTCCGGTGACTTGCTTCATTCAGAACATGATGAAACAAGGAGATTCATAACTGTTATTGGGTGGTGAAAATACAAACCATCTCGCTGCCATTGCTCCTCTTCTTCCCGGAGAACACGCTCTTCACATTTCTTCCGTTACTCAAGTCAATCAGTAAGAAGGCACCAAGCACCAAGCCTTCCACATCCCATATTTTAACGTGCTGTGCGGTCACTTGCCCTTCAACTTCACATATTTTAACGTGCTGTGCTATCACGTGCCCTTCAACTTCACATATTTTAACGTGCTGTGCTATCACGTGCCCTTCAACATCACATATTTTAACGTGCTGTGCTGTCACGTGCCCTTCAACATCACATATTTTAACGTGCTGTGCTGTCACTAGCTCTTTAACATCACATATTTTAACATGCTGTGCTGTCACTTGCCCTTCAACATCACATATTTTAACGTGCTGTGCTGTCACTAGCTCTTTAACATCACATATTTTAACATGCTGTACTATCACTTGCCCTTTCACTCTGACCCACACAAGCTCTAGTGGATTAATGTTTGAGTCGAAGAGAAGTGTGGCCATGCTCTGTGGGTTTTGTTGTCAATCTAAAACTTTTTTGGCTTCTTCATTTGTTTCACAAGCTCCAACAACTCTGATTTCAACTGTGTGTCGTGAAAGGGGACATTTTCCATTGCAAGCCACGTCTTGGTTTGATCTCTTGTGCTTGATGAAGTTGCAACTTTATCTTGCTGCTCTACAACATTATGATGGGAAGCCTTGTCCATTACCAGGTATGACGGTCTATCTAGGGTGGACAGCTGCTGCACAATATTATGATAGGATGTCTTGTCCATTACCAGGTATGACGGTCTATCTAGGGTGGGCAGCTGCACTACAATATTATGATAGGATGTCTTGTCCACTACCAAACATGTCGGTCTATCCAGGGTGGGCAGCTGCACTACAACATTATGATAGGATGTCTTGTCCACTACCAAACATGTCGGTCTATCCAGGGTGGACAGCTGCTCTACAATATTTTCATAGGGTACATTGTTCATTACCAAGTATGACGGTCTATCCAGGATGGACAGAATGGTGTTCTCTATCCACTCCCTGAAAATGTGTACATTCACGCACGGTGGTGGTCCCAACCGCCTGTAGACTTTGCCTGAAAGAAGCTCTGCTCGACTGACAAGTGCATTGTCTTTGCTGTCAGCACATGCTATTATAATGCGCTGTCCTTTGCTGTCAGGTATTTTAATTTCTTTTTATCTGTCAAGTGATTACCATTCTTTCTGAAAAGCGTGAATTCATATCACATTCAATTATAAGAAGTCATAACCTTCCATCCTTCTCCCTCTGATCCGCCTCAGATGTTTACTCCGAGAAGCAATCACCGTGGCTCTCCACAAACAATGCTCCTGCCGCCTGAAGACTTTATAATAGTGAAACCAGCACTTCTTACAACTTTCCACATAGTAGTACTGACAAGTTCCCTATTGCATTCCGATTGTTACTTTAGTTTAAGTTTGTGAACTAAGTTGATTAATTAACTTCTTTGTTGAAATCATCTACTTTTCTTTGTTGAAATCATCTACTTTTCTTTTTCTTCTTCGATTGACGATATAAATTTTAGATCAAAGTCTTGTCTTATCAATCAGATAAGAGATTTCTTATCTACACCCAGCGCGTGCTGTCTTCTTATCCTGATATCTTGATGTTCTCAGATCATCGACAACTTCTCTGCAGAAGCGCTTGTACAATTTTAATAGGTTTTATTTTTAAATAGTGATGAAGTCAAACTTTAAGCTCCTTATGATTTAGAAACTTGAAGTAACTTAATATTTTAGCACTTCAATTATGTTTTCCCATCTATGAGCATTAAGAACGCCTCTCACTGCGCTTTTCTGGGTTACTTTTAGGATTTTCTGTAGTAGAACAGTATATGCTGATGATACTGGTTCTACCAGCAGAAAGTCCTAAAGACCTACAACAATTGCTTAATGTGATAAACATAACAAGCAAAAAATATGGACTAGATATGAATATCAAAAAGACTAAAACTATGATCATAAGCAAAGAAAATTCTCAAGACCTACAATTAAATATCACAGTTGAGGGAATACATCTGGAGACAGTCCAGAGCTACAACTACCTGTGACATACTATAACCAATGATGGAAAATGTAAAATTGAAATAAACAAAAGAATAAGTTTGGCAAAAATTAATTTTAATGCCATGAAAAATATACTAACAACAAAACAAATATCAGCAGGGCTGAAACTAAGAATGGCAAAATGTTACATCTTCTCAATATTCCTGTTTGGTGCAGAAACATGGACATAAGACAAGAAAACAGAACAGAAAATTGAAGCCTTTGAAATGTAGATTTATAGAAGAATAGGTAGAATTGGATGGAAAGAAAAGAAAACAAAAGATGCATTTTTAAAACAACTGAAAATAAAAAGAGAACTACTAAATACAATTAAGACAAGACAAATGAAATTTTTGGGGCATGTTAAAAGACACAACAGTCTACTAAAAGTAATCTTGGAAGGGAAAATACAAGGTAAAAGAGGCAGAGGCAGACCAAGACTAACATGGACAAGTAATATCAAAAGATGGACAAGTCAATCTATGACAGCCTGCACCATCAAAGCAAGAAACAGAGTAGAATGGCGATCCATGATAGCCAACCTTCGTTGCGGAGAAGGCACTCAATGATGATGATGACCTCACTGCGCTCAATATCAATGAATCGGTGTCCATAAGGTCACTTATCAAGTTCAACAACAAAATCAGGCGCGCTTTCCGTGCTTGTTTTTTCCCCCCCCCCCCTTAATATTTGAAATGGGCACAGTATTGATTGGGGGAAAGGATTGCTAGTATAACTTGTAAATGTCTCTACTTATAGCATGTTCTTACATAAACAATATAATCCAAATAGTGGACTCGATCAATTTTATTATAGATACTCTCTCTCTCTCTCTCTCTCTCTCTCTCTCTCTCTCTCTCTCTCTCTCTCTCTCTGCGATCAAGTCTGAATCAGAGTAGGATTCCAGACTCTCTTATGAAGTTAGCTGTCTGTTTAAGCGATTCGATTGCCCCATACACACACACACACACACACACACACACACACATATATATATATATATATATATATATATATATAATAGATACAATAATATATTAAGGTGGGTCTAAGATTGCATGATTGCATGCTATTCCAAGACAAACTGATGCTAAATTTTGACAACATTTACTGAACGGGCTATCGTTTGAAATCCTACACTTTAGAAACACAAAATGAGACTTTAAAACAACTTTACTGCTTGTCTCAAGAATTTACGGGTTAAAAGTTCAGCGGCATCTGTTAATTACTGAAACAGAAGCGATACCTACCCGCTACTTTTAACGAGGCTAAAGAACTAGGCTTCTGCATGCACAACTGTAAATCTACCTCGTTACGCAAGAACTCAAACCCTAAAAAGATTCACTAGAAATTATCCACACTTGGACAACTTTCCCAAATCTGCGCATCAATCCTGGAAGGTTAAACCCCTCCCCTTCCCCACCCTCCTTTCTTTCATAAATACACTGGCTCTGGACGTGTGCCAAGGAAGGCGATCATCAACATTGTTGCCATTTTTTTAATGAGAGCGAAACAGCGAGGGCTTTTAAAACGTGATCAACTGGCAGCAGAACGCCAGGTGAGGACTAGTTCTACCTTTCAATCTGGAGCCTGGCAGCCAAAGTTTGCCTGTGATAGGGAAAGGCATTGACCTGGTTGCCTTCGTTAGGCGTGTATCTGGAATTGCCTGACAGGCTGCGCACCATCTGGTCATTTTCAAGGATGATTGTCACTTGAGTACCGTGATCACTAGATCATTTACAAGAACTTTCAAACCTCGTTTTATATTGTTTGTGTTCATGATTAAATTAAACAATTTGGTCAAATCATAAAAAAAAACTAGGGCTCCAACTGCAGTGAACAGATCTTAGTCAGTTAGGTTTTGTTCTTCCCTTTCTCAAGGGGTTGACAGTTTGATATTAAAAAAAAACAAAAAAAAAACCTGTCCTGAACATCTGATGGTGACAGCTGTGAGTGCGCGGCCTTAATTCTCGTGCTGTCTCCGGCACGCACCAGAGTTGACACAATAAGCGTAGCTAGAGATGGGTCACACTTCTAGATTTCATTCATAAGTGTAGCCATAGATGGGTCATACCAGTAGTTTTCATTCATGCATGTAGCAAGTGATGGGTCATACCAGTAGCTTTCATTCATGAATGTAGCAAGTGATGGGTCATACCAGTAGCTTTCAATCATCAATGTAGCAAGTGATGGGTCATATCAGTAGCTTTCATTCATGAATGTAGCAAGTGATGGGTCATACCAGTAGCTTTCATTCATGAATGTAGCAATACATGGGTCATACCAGTAGCTTTCATTCATGAATGTAGCAATACATGGGCCATATTAGTAGCTTTCATTGATGATTGTAGCAATACATGGGTCATATTAGTAGCTTTCATTCACAAATGTAGCAATACATGGGTCATATTAGTAGCTTTCAATCATGAATGTAGCAATACATGGGTCATATCAGTAGTTTTCAATCATGAATGTAGCAATACATGGGTCATATCAGTAGCTTTCAATCATGAATGTAGCAATACATGGGTCATATTTGTAGCTTTCATTCATGAATATAGCAAGTGATGGGTCATATTTGTAGCTTTCATTCATGAATGTAGCAAGTGATGGGTCATATTAGTAGCTTTCATTCATGAATGTAGCAAGTGATGGGCCATATTAGTAGCTTTCATTCATGAATGTAGCAAGTGATGGGCCATATTAGTAGCTTTCAATCATGAATGTAGCAATACACGGGTCATATCAGTAGCTTTCAATCATGAATGTAGCAATATATGGGTCATATTAGTAGCTTTCATTAATGAATGTAGCAAGTGATGGGACATATTAGTAGCTTTCATTCATGAATGTAGCAAGTGATGGGCCATATTAGTAGCTTTCATTCATGAATGTAGCAAGTGATGGGCCATATTAGTAGCTTTCATTCATGAATGTAGCAAGTGATGGGTCATATTTGTAGCTTTCATTCATGAATGTAGCAAGTGATGGGTCATATCAGTAGCTTTCATTCATGAATGTAGCAATACATGGGTCATATTAGTAGCTTTCATTAATGAATGTAGCAAGTGATGGGTCATATTAGTAGCTATCATTCATGAATGTAGCAAGATGATAGGTCATATTAGTAGCTTTCATTCATGAATGTAGCAAGTGATGGGTCATATTAGTAGCTTTCATTCATTAATGTAGCAAGTGATGGGCCATATTAGTAGCTTTCATTCTTGAATGTAGCAAGTGATGGGTCATATCAGTAGCTTTCAATCATGAATGTAGCAATACACGGGTCATATCAGTAGCTTTCAATCATGAATGTAGCAATACATGGGTCATATCAGTAGCTTTCAATCATGAATGTAGCAATACATGGGCCATATTAGTAGCTTTCAATCATGAATGTAGCAAGTGATGGGTCATATCAGTAGCTTTCATTCATGAATGTAGCAATACATGGGTCATATCAGTAGCTTTCATTCATGAATGTAGCAAGTGATGGGCCATATTAGTAGCTTTCATTCATGAATGTAGCAAGTTATGGGTCATATTAGTAGCTTTCATTCATGAATGTAGCAAGTGATGGGTCATATTAGTAGCTTTCATTCATGAATGTAGCAAGTGATGGGTCATATTAGTAGCTTTCATTCATGAATGTAGCAAGTGATGGGTCATATTAGTAGCTTTCATTCATGAATGTAGCAAGTGATGGGTGATATTAGTAGCTTTCATTCATGAATGTAGCAAGTGATGGGCATATTAGTAGCTTTCATTCATGAATGTAGCAAGTGATGGGCATATTAGTAGCTTTCAATCATGAATGTAGCAATACATGGGTCATATCAGTAGCTTTCATTCATGAATGTAGCAAGTGATGGGTCATACCAGTAGCTTTCATTCATGAATGTAGCAAGTGATGGGTCATATTAGTAGCTTTCATTCATGAATGTAGCAAGTGATGCGTCATACCAGTAGCTTTCATTCATGAATGTAGCAAGTGATGGGTCATAGTAGTAGCTTTCATTCATGAATGTAGCAAGTGATGGGTCATACCAGTAGCTTTCATTCATGAATGTAGCAATTGATGGGTCATATTAGTAGCTTTCATTCATGAATTTAGCAAGTGATGGGTCATACCAGTAGCTTTCATTCATAAATGTAGCAAGTGATGGGTCATATTAGTAGCTTTCATTCATGAATGTAGCAAGTGATGGGTCATATTAGTAGCTTTCATTGATGAATGTAGCAAGTGATGGGTCATATTAGTAGCTTTCATTCATGAATGTAGCAAGTGATGGGTCATATTAGTAGCTTTCATTCATGAAAATAGACAAAATATGTTGCACGCAACAGAGTAATGAAGGTAATGGTCGTCTCATGAGAACACAACTCCCACACCGTGTTGATCGGCCCTGACAAATATGTCAAGGATATCACTTTGGCAACTTCAGTCAGATTGTAGATTTCAGACAGAAATTGACCGTTTCAGATGTGTCCTCTTACGGCTGGATTATGAAAGTAGCAAGCGGAAATGTACTAACCATGAAATGTCACGCTCAGAGTTTTTATTTCAACCCCGATAAATAAATAAAATATTTCTTTGAACCGTCTTATCATTTAGATGCAACACTTGAAGAACAGCAAGTCTGCAATCTTTTCGACCACAATATTCATAATTTTTTTAAAAAAAAGCTATTTTTACGACACATAGTACCATTGCTGGTGTATGTCGGAGGGCAACGATAGAACCAGAGGGATAAAGGCCGCTTAGTCAAGCAGTCGCCACGACGTGTGAGACTCAGGATTTTTATTTCACCTCCGAGAGAAAAAAAATCCTTTCTGTCTGCCGCGGATTTCGAACATCGTATGTCGGGTTTTCATCCAGTGAAACAGTGGTTTTAGCCGCACGTGCACCTCAAAATTAATAATAATAACAACAATAAAATAATGAAAATATTAATGATAATAATAACGATAATAATAATGATGATAATAACGATAATAATAATGACAATAATAACGATAATAATAAATATAATAATCACGATAATAATAACGATAATAATAAATATAATAATCACGATAATAATAACGATAATAATAATGACAATAATAATAACGATAATAATAATGACAATAATAACGATAATAATAATGACAATAATAACGATAATAATAATGATAATAATGATGATAATAATGATGATAATAATGATAATAATAATGATAATAATAATGATAATAATAACGATAATAATACTACTACTAATAATATAACAGGCATTCCAGAGAATCGGGAAACATTTTATGCAACAATTTCTCAACGGGAGTAGAAGGAAGAAAAGAAAAAAGACAGAAGAAGAAAAGCGAGAAGAGGAAGAGGAGAAAAAGGAGGATAGAAGCCGATGATCGGATCACACTTTGGCTCTTGCCCTCAGTTCATTAACCAGTGCCCTGTTGCTTTGTCCTCGTGAAAATCTGGCAGGAGATCGTCGATCACAGAGAAGCTAATAAATTACACAACATTCAACAAGAAATAGGAGAGCTAAGAACTGATACAACATTCAACAAGAAATAGGAGAGCTAAGAACTGATACAACATTCAACAAGAAATAGGAGAGCTAAGAACTGATACAACATTCAACAAGAAATAGGAGAGCTAAGAACTGATACAACATTCAACAAGAAATAGGAGAGCTAAGAACTGATACAACATTCAACAAGAAATAGGAGAGCTAAGAACTGATACAACATTCAACAAGAAATAGGAGAGCTAAGAACTGATACAATATTCAACAAGAAATAGGAGAGCTAAGAACTGATACAACATTCAACAAGAAATATGAGAGCTAAGAACTAATACAACACTCAACAAGAAATAGGAGAGCTAAGAACTGATACAACATTCAACAAAGATATGGGAGAGCTAAGAACTGATACAAAACACATCAAGAAATGGGAGAGCTAAGAACTGATACAACATTCAACAAGAAATATGAGAGCTAAGAACTGATACAACATTCAAGAAGAAATAGGAGAGCTAAGAACTGACACAATATTCAACAAGAAATAGGAGAGCTAAGAACTGACACAACATTCAACAAGAAATAGGAGAGCTAAGAACTGATACAACATTCAACAAGATATGGGAGAGCTAAAAATTGATACAACATTCAACAAGAAATAGGAGAGCTAAGAACTGATACAACATTCAACAAAGATATGGGAGAGCTAAGAACTGATACAAGACTCATCAAGAAATGGGAGAGCTAAAATCTGATACAACATTCAACAAGAAATAGGAGAGCTAAGAACTGATACAACATTAAACAAGAAATAGGAGAGCTAAGAACTGATACAACATTCAACAAGAAATAGGAGAGCTAAGAACTGATACAACATTCAACAAGAAATAGGAGAGCTAAGAACTGATACAACATTCAACAAGAAATGGGAGAGCTAAGAACTGATACAACATTCAACAAGAAATAGATAGCTAAGAACTAATACAACATTCAACAAAGATATGGGAGAGCTAAGAACTGATACAACATTCAACAAAGAAATAGGAGAGCTAAGAACTGATACAACATTCAATAAAGAAATGAGAGATCTAAGAACTGATACAACATTCAACAAGAAATGGGAGAGCTAAGAACTGATACGACATTCAACAAAGAAATGGGAGAGCTAAGAACTGATACACCATTCAACAAGAAATGGGAGAGCTAAGAACTGATACGACATTCAATAAAGAAATGGGAGATCTAAGAACTGATACACCATTCAACAAGTAACGGGAGAGCTAAGAACTGATACGACATTCAACAAAGAAATGGGAGATCTAAGAACTGATACACCATTCAACAAAAAATGGGAGAGCTAAGAACTGATACGACATTCAATAAAGAAATGGGAGAGCTAGAACTGATACAACATTCAACAAAAAAATAGGAGAGCTACGAACTGATACAACATTCAACAAAGAAATGGGAGAGCTAAGAACTGATACAAGATTCAACAAAGAAATGGGAGAGCTAAGAACTGATACAAGATTCAACAAAGAAATGGGAGAGCTAGAACTGATACAACATTCAACAAAGAAATGGGAGAGCTAGAACTGATACAACATTCAACAAAGAAATGGGAGAGCTAAGAACTGATACAACATTCAACACAGAAATGGGAGAGCTAAGAACTGATACAACATTGAACAAAGAAATGGGAGAGCTAAGAACTGATACAAGATTCAACAAAAAATGGGAGAGCTAGAACTGATACAACATTCAACAAGAAATAGGAGATCTAAGAACTGATACAACATTCAACAAGAAATGGGAGAGCTAAGAACTGATACAACATTCAACAAGAAATAGGAGAGCTAAGAACTGATACATCATTCAACAAGAAATGGGAGAGCTAAGAACTGATACAACATTCAACAAGAATTAGGAGAGCTAAGAACTGATACAACATTCAACAAGAAATAGGAGAGCTAAGAACTGATACAACATTCAACAAAGATATGGGAGAGCTAAGAACTGATACGACATTCAATAAAGAAATGGGAGAGCTAGAACTGATACAACATTCAACAAAAAAATAGGAGAGCTACGAACTGATACAACATTCAACAAAGAAATGGGAGAGCTAAGAACTGATACAACATTCAACAAGAAATAGGAGATCTAAGAACTGATACAACATTCAACAAGAAATGGGAGAGCTAAGAACTGATACAACATTCAACAAGAAATAGGAGAGCTAAGAACTGATACATCATTCAACAAGAAATGGGAGAGCTAAGAACTGATACAACATTCAACAAGAATTAGGAGAGCTAAGAACTGATACAACATTCAACAAGAAATATGAGAGCTAAGAACTGATACAACATTCAACAAAGATATGGGAGAGCTAAGAACTGATACAAGACACATCAAGAAATGGGAGAGCTAAGAACTGATACAACATTCAACCAGAAAAAGGAGAGCTAAGAACTGATACAACATTCAACAAGAAATGGGAGAGCTAAGAACTGATACAACATTCAACAAGAAATAGGAGAGCTAAGAACTGATACAACATTCAACAAAGATATGGGAGGGCTAAGAACTGATACAACATTCAACAAAGAAATAGGAGAGCTAAGAACTGATACAACATTCAACAAAGAAATGGGAGAGCTAAGAACTGATACAAGATTCAACAAAAAATGGGAGAGCTAGAACTGATACAACATTCAACAAAGAAATGGGAGAGCTAAGAACGGATACACCAATATTAAAAAAAGAAAAGGCAGAGCTAAGAACGGATACATCAACATTGAACAAAGAGTTGGAAGTGATAAGAACTGATATAACACTCAACAAAGAATTTAGAGAGCTAAGAATTGATACAACATTCAACAAAGAGATGGAAGTGATAAGAACTGACACAACATTCAACAAAGGGATGAATGAGCTAAGAACAGATACAACATTCGACATAGAAATGAAGCCGAAGTTGAATATAAAAGACGATGGGTTACCCTAAGACCTAACATTGCTCTATTGGGTCTGCTCTGTTGCCTGCCTGCCATTGAAACAATGACACACCGTGAATGGGAGAAGCGACTTGCCAAACCTACATTTAAACAGAGACTCGCCTGCGATAATTAACAACCAGCTTGCCACCCTTTGAAAATGCTACAAAACCTACATACAAACACACATTGAGGAAATAAAGAAACTTGCGCAATCATTTCTAATGAATCAAAAGCACACGGAACGAAAATGTATTTTCTTCCTCCTTGAAGTTCCGGCTTGCACATTTTCACCGCGCTCCTGACGCACACAAACATCGTTGTAACGCAACAAGAAGGAGAAACAGGTTCACAGAACACAACTAGCTACCCACACAAACATCGTTGTAACGCAACAAGAAGGAGAAACAGGTTCACAGAACACAACTTGTTACCCACACAAACATCGTTGTAACAAAACAAGAAGGTGTAACAGGTTCACAGAACACAACTTGCTACCCACACAAACATCGTTGTAACACAACAAGAAGGAGAAACAGGTTCACAGAACACAACTAGCGACCAACACAAACATCGTTGTAACACAACAAGAAGGAGAAACAGGTTCACAGAACACAACTAGCGACCCACACAAACATCGTTGTAACGCAACAAGAAGGAGAAACAGGTTCACAGAACACAGCTAGCTACCCACACAAACATCGTTGTAACACAACAAGAAGGAGAAACAGGTTCACAGAACACAACTTGCTACCCACACAAACATCGTTGTAACACAACAAGAAGGTGTAACAGGTTCACAGAACACAACTTGCTACCCACACAAACATCGTTGTAACACAACAAGAAGGTGTAACAGGTTCACAGAACACAACTTGTTACCCATACAAACATCGTTGTAACGCAACAAGAAGGTGAAGCAGGATCACAGAACACAACTTGGTAGGTATTGTTTCAATATCTTACTTTGGACCTGTCAAAATCTCGGCGCACCCTTTCATGGAACTACAAGACACTCTCTTTTTGTGTTTGGAACTACAAGACACTCTCTCTTTGTGTTTGGAACTACAAGACACTCTCTCTTTGTGTTTGGAACTACAAGACACTCTCTATTTGTGTTTGGAACTACAAGACACTCTCTCTTTGTGTTTGGAACTACAAGACACTCTCTCTTTGTGTTTGGAACTACAAGACACTCTCTCTTTGTGTTTGGAACTACAAGACACTCTCTTTTTGTGTTTGGAACTACAAGACACTCTCTTTTTGTGTTTGGAACTACAAGACACTCTCTCTTTGTGTTTGGAACTACAAGACACTCGCTCTTTGTGTTTGGAACTACAAGACACTATCTCTTTATGTTTGGAACTACAAGACACTCTCTCTTTGTGTTTGGAACTACAAGACACTCTCTTTTTGTGTTTGGAACTACAAGACACTCTCTCTTTGTGTTTGGAACTACAAGACACTATCTCTTTGTGTTTGGAACTACAAGGCACTCTCTCTTTGTGTTTGGAACTACAAGACACTTTCTCTTTGTGTTTGGAACTACAAGACACTCTCTCTTTGTGTTTGGAACTACAAGACACTTTCTCTTTGTGTTTGGAACTACAAGACACTCTCTCTTTGTGTTTGGAACTACAAGACACTATCTCTTTGTGTTTGGAACTACAAGACACTCTCTCTTTGTGTTTGGAACTACAAGACACTTTCTCTTTGTGTTTGGAACTACAAGACACTCTCTCTTTGTGTTTGGAACTACAAGACACTTTCTCTTTGTGTTTGGAACTACAAGACACTCTCTCTTTGTGTTTGGAACTACAAGACACTCTCTCTTTGTGTTTGGAACTACAAGACACTCTCTCTTTGTGTTTGGAACTACAAGACACTCTCTCTTTGTGTTTGGAACTACAAGACACTCTCTCTTTGTGTTTGGAACTACAAGACACTCTCTCTTTGTGTTTGGAACTACAAGACACTCTCTCTTTGTGTTAGATAAAGGTTCATGCCAGTGGGTGTGATATGTTTGTTACTTCATTAAAAAAGTTATAGTGGTCTCTTCCTCGCTGCATTTCATTTCAGACAAATTTCTCTGGTACCCATTTATAGAGGCTGAGTGGACCCACGAAACCTATGAGGTCGGAAAATTGTAGTCTCAAGTAACATTTAAACCCCGAACCTTGAGGTCGGCAGGTGGGTGCATTTATTACAAGGCTGCTGGATTCCCTATTGATGGGAAAGCTGTTGGCTTCCAGATTAGTTCTACCTCACTTCTTTTTCTAAAGGTTCTAAACAGTCCAGCTACTTTCCCTTCACTTTTCACTTCTGTTGTAACGGTGAAGTCAGCAAACACTTTTGTTGCATAAGTAAAGTCAGCAAACACTTTTGTTGCATAAGTAAAGTCAGTAAACACTTTTGTTGTATAAGTAAAGTCAGCAAACACCTTTGTTGCATAAGTGAAGTCAGCAAACACCTTTGTTGTATAAGTAAAGTCAGTAAACACTTTTGTTGCATAAGTGAAGTCAGCAAACACCTTTGTTGCATAAGTAAAGTCAGCAAACACTGTTGTATAAGTGAAGTCAGTAAAAACTTTTGTTGTATAAGTGAAGTCAGCAAACACCTTTGTTGCATAAGTAAAGTCAGCAAACACTTTTGTTGCATAAGTGAAGTCAGCAAACACCTTTGTTGTATAAGTAAAGTCAGTAAACACTTTTGTTGTATATGTGAATTCAGCAAACACTTTTGTTGTATAAGTGAAGTGCGCAAACACTGTTGTATAAGTGAAGTCAACAAACACTTTTGTTGTATAAGTGAAGTCAGCAAACACTGTTGTATAAGTGAAGTCAACAAACACTTTTGTTGTATAAGTGAAGTCAACAAACACTTTTGTTGTATAAGTGAAGTCAGCAAACACTTTTGTTGTATAAGTGAAGTCAGCAAACACTTTTGTTGTATAAGTGAATTCAGCAAAATCTTTTGTTGTATAAGTGAAGTCAGCAAACACTTTTGTTGTATAAGTGAATTCAGCAAACACTTTTGTTGTATAAGTGAATTCAGCAAACACTTTTGTTGTATAAGTGAATTCAGCAAACACTTTTGTTGTATAAGTGAATTCAGCAAACACTTTTGTTGTATAAGTGAAGTCGTCAGATACTTGTGTTGTATAAGTGAAGTAAGCAAACACTGATGCATAAGTGAAGTCAGCAAACACTTTTGTTGTATAAGTGAAGTCAGCAAACACTTTTGTATAAGTGAAGTCAGCAAACACTATTGTTGTAACAGTGCAGTCAGGAAACACGTCTATTCCAACAGTGAAGTTAGCAAACACGTCTATTCCATCAGTGCAGTCAGCAAACACGTCTATTCTATCAGTGCAGTCAGCAAACACGTCTATTCCAACAGTGAAGTTAGCAAACACGTCTATTCCATCAGTGCAGTCAGCAAACACGTCTATTCTATCAGTGCAGTCAGCAAACACGTCTATTCCAACAGTGAAGTTAGGAAACACTTCTTTACAGAAATATACAAGTTCTCCCTTCATGACTTTACAATAGTCATCATGGTAGTTTTATCTCAAATGATTTTTTGTATCTCAAATGTTTTTATCATAATTGTTTTTTCGTGATTGTTTTATCATAATTGTTTTATCGTGATTGTTTTATCATAATTGTTTTATCGTGATTGTTTTATCATAATTGTTTTTATCGTGATTGTTTTATCATAATTGTTTTATCGTGATTGTTTTATCATAATTGTTTTATCGTGATTGTTTTATCATAATTGTTTTTATCGTGATTGTTGTGTATTGTGTTTGTGATGTGAAGAAGAAGGTTTCAGTTCATTCTTTGATCCTGCTGCCCAACTTAGATATCTCGTTATCATTTCTTTACCTGAGTTATGAGGATGTGAAATCTTTCTCTCTCTCTCTCTCTCTCTCTCTCTCTCTCTCTCTCTCTCTCTCTCTCTGTCTCCTTATCTCAGCCCATCCTTAAGTGCTGCAAACATTTTTTTCACCGTCTCACTTGTTTCTTTTTCCATTTTAGATTATTCTTTTTTTAAACCGACGCATCGTTGTCCATTTCATCTTTTACATGATCCGGACAAGCAGGGATCAAAAGCTGTGTAATCTTGACCTCGACGCACTGACTAGGCAGAGATGGTCGAGGGGAGCGGCTATCTCGAGCATAAGACACAACCTTAATCAAATTAGATCTTGAAGAGAACATTTCTAGATAAAACATGTTTCGAACAGGCACAATCAATAATATGGGCTTGTGTACCTGTAATAAATACCAGTAATATGGGCTTGTGTACCTGTAATAAATACCAGTAATATGGGCTTGTCTACCTGTAATAAATACCAGTAATATGGGCTTGTCTACCTGTAATAAATACCAGTAATATGGGCTTGTGTACCTGTAATAAATACCAATAATATGGGCTCGTGTACCTGTAATAAATACCAGTAATATGGGCTTGTGTACCTGTAATAAATACCAATAATATGGGCTTGTCTACATATAAAAATTCCAATAATATGGACTTGTCTGCCTATAAAAATTCCAATAATATGGGCTTGTCTACCTATACAAATTCCAATAATATGGGCTTGTCTACCTATAAAAATTCCAATAATATGGGCTTGTCTACCTGTAAAAATTCCAGTATATGGGCTTGTCTACCTATACAAATTCCAATAATGTGGGCTTGTCTACCTATAAAAATTCCAATAATATGGGCTTGTCTAACTATAAAAATTCCAATAATATGGGCTTGTCTACCTATAAAAATACAAATAATATGGGCTTGTCTACCTATAAAAATACCAATAATATGGGCTTGTCTACCTATAAAAATACCAATAAAGTGGGCTTGTCTACCTATAAAATACCAATAATATGAGCTTGTCTACCTATAAAAATACCAATAATATGGGCTTGTCTACCTGTAATAAATACCAATAATATGGGCTTGTCTACCTGTGATAAATACCAATAATATGGGCTTGTCTACCTATAAAAATACCAATAATATGGGCTTGTCTACCTATAAAAATACCAATAATATGAGCTTATCTACCTATAATAAATACCAATAATATGGGCTTGTCTACCTGTGATAAATTCCAATAATATGGGCTTGTCTACCTGTGATAAATTCCAATAATATGGGCTTGTCTACCTGTGATAAATTCCAATAATATGGGCTTGTCTACCTGTGATAAATACCAATAATATGTGCTTGTCTACCTATAAAAATTCCAATAATATGAGCTTGTCTACCTATAATAAATACCAACAATATGAGCTTGTCTACCTATAATAAATACCAATAATATGAGCTTGTCTACCTATAATAAATACCAATAATATGAGCTTGTCTACCTATAATAAATACCAACAATATGAGCTTGTCTACCTATAATAAATACCAACAATATGAGCTTGTCTACCTATAATAAATACCAACAATATGAGCTTGTCTACCTTTAATAAATACCAATAATATAAGCAAATAACGATAGCCACCAAAATAAAAAAAGCACCGGTATTGGAACATGTGATTTTGTCAAGAAAATTGAATGAAAGATGAATTAATAGATTCATTTTTTAGTTTATATCAATCATGTGCTATCAATGTTAGACATGGACAATCCTTGAAAGGCACAGGCGAAAAAAAATGTGAGATGAGATGTACAAGAAAAGTTGTCAACAAAATTAGAAGGGATAAATGAAGAACAGAAGCCCGAAGAGATATGGCTATCATATCACCAGCTCTTGACTATATAGAACTACATAGAATACAACAATTTGTACATTTGAAGAGAATAGAACCAAATAGATCTGAAGCTGAAAACTATTACATTAAAACATGAAACTATAGAACAAATAGGAAACTCAGAAAGCGATGGACTGATGGATTCAAGCAAAATACTAACTTTACTCGACATGAGAACAGCTCAAGCAAGGCAACTAGCAAGGCAAGAACACACATTCTTACTGTGACGCTTCACGGCACAAGCAGTTAAACAATAGAAGAGATCGACCGATGCCGAATGACTTGCTAGCTCCATGAAATGCGTATTTTTGAAGAAGAGAAGGCAGCGCAACTTGAGACAGTCGCAGATTGCAGATTACGGAGGAGACAGTCTCAGACGACGACGGAATAACAATTTCTACGAAACTCTACTATAACAACATCAAGTGACAAAGTGCTTTCTGTGCAGCACCTGAGCTGTATGTGGTTAACAACCCATAGTTGACTGTTTGCGTCGAGATCAACGGCAACAAGAGTTGATCAAGACCCCACCTGCTCTCAAAAAGGAAGAAGGAAATATGTTTTCTTATTTTAATGAACCTCACAGACAACAAGTAATAAAATCGATTCAGTCGAAACCAAATGCTGCAGACACCATCTAGTTAAGTGACCGCCGATAATGAACGAGACGAATGAAGACGTATGAACAGATTTAAACATTAACAAGAACTGGCTGATAAACACCATTCTACAGAGGACATTACCATTTGATGGCCACATTAAAAGACACAGCGGGCTGGAAAGAACAATAATGAAAAGCATGGTTCCTGTGGAAGGAGCTGCGATAGCTCAGTGGTTAGTGAACTGGACTACAAAGGACAAGAGGTAGGGTTCGATCCCAACCGACGGCTTCCGAGTTCACCCAGCCTTAAATGGGTACCGGCTTTTTTTCTGGGAAAGTAAAGCGGCACGGGCGTAATACCGACCACATTACCCCAAAAATCATGTGCCGAAGGTCTGTAAAATGTATGATCACTAACACCATATTCCCTATACGCCACTTGGTGTGACGAGGGTACTTTACTACTTTTTATGGTTCCTGTGCGACGCATCAGGGGCAGACCAAGAAGAAGGTGGCTTCATTATATGAAAAAGACATTGAACGTGACAACAGAAGAAGTGGGAGCTTTGGCTAGAGACAGAGATTCTTTTAGACGGACAGTGGTGAATGCAAAGCATATTGGTAGAATTAGCCACAAGAGAAGCTGTTAGAAAAAACAAAGCCCCCAAAAATACACAATAGCCTCTACTAGACCATCTGACAAGACGAAAAGGGCCATACACAGAGTGGTGAATGCAAAGCTCCTCATGCGACCTGATGATGATTATTGTAATCTATCAACATGTGCCATGAGCGCTGCGGGGTACTGCAGTTTTATATCATGTGATATGAGTGTACACTCATGCAGTTGTAAACCCGCACGGCTGCAAGATTTCTGCGATATCCATCCGTATGGTTATGGTTATAGAAGGCCCCGGTATCACTGAAAACGAATTAAAATCTATAATTGCTCAACCACCCGTGCCAGTTGAATCATCCGAATTACTATCTCATCTCCCAAACAAAGAAAGGTATAGTCCTCATCATAGCAGTCTCAGCACACGCCAAAAGACATACGGTGAAACCGCACAGAAAGTGAATACAGCCAACTGTTCCTTGTCAAACAATATCATCTTTCATTGTAAACAATTGGAATATTGAAATTGAAACACGATCAAAACGGGTAAAACACAAGCTCACAGTGTGCACAGAGCACTTAACTCAGTAGCTCCTGCAACAAGCCGGACTAGGAATATGAGAAAAGTGCAACAAGGGACACTTTTCATACATAGCCTTCAATGGTTCCTGCCGCCTATCCACCATATTGACCGGAAGTTCACGTCCTCCTGAAAATGATGATCGTCATATTTTTTTCAAATGTATAGCGCTTGATGATGTTAGGACAGGTTTTTGACGCCAATTACGAACATATAAAACACAGTTAGTGGTCGGATTATACCTGTAACAGTGAAGCTGGTGGAAGCTACCGCTTCTCAAATAGACGATAGCAGTATCATATAGTGGCGACCAGCAGATTTAACTATAATGATGGTATTTCAGTATAACTAGTGAGTCAGAAGTTTAGTTACAGTAGAGGTTATAGGAGAAGGGTAGTAACCTGGAGGAAGGAGTGAGGTTCAGAGTAATTGGACAAAGCGATGGGATTTTCCATGATCCCCACTCACCTGTTGTAGAGGGTGGGTAGTGATACGCACCGAAGGAGAGGTCCAGAATAGTGGAACGACACATACGCCCAGTGGTTGTGAGGATGACCATCATGCAACGACCTCGTGGTGTTATTGTCAGATCTCCACGAGTGTCCATCATGTTCACAACAACAAAGTGGTTATTCATTGTGTTAGCATGAGTGAATCATGACCAGGAGAGGTCAGCTCATGGAGTAACGTTATCCCATTAGGTCATGGGAAGATGGTTCACAAATAGCTTGTTGTGACAAAGATTATTCCAAATGAGCCACTATAGAAAGAGAAGTCAAGCCAGAGAATTAGAAGAAGTAGAATGTAGACTGAGTCAGTTAAAACGGCTTCGGCCGAACTGCTAAAGGCAGTTAGCCAGTTAACAGTTAGAGTCAGAACAGTTAGAAAGTTAAGTTGGAAGTGTAGTAATAAGTTTTGATGGAGTTAGTAAGAACAGTTAGAAATCTACAAGTTACAGTCATAAGTCAGTGATAGATGATTAAGACACTAGAGAAGTTATCAGTAGAAGTTGTTTTACAAGTGTCCAAGAATTGTGTTCCATTGTGTTACATATATTCTACATGTCGTAAGTAGACTCACAAGTTTGTAAGAAAATGAAGATGTTGATGAACAATGTTCCATACCAATAAACATTAATAGTGAACATTGAAGAGAGACTTTATGTGCAAGTCTATTATATATCATATTGTGTGTTGTGATCATTGAAGTACTAGCCACTATAGAAAGATAAAGAACAAAGAACATCACAACACTATAAAATCCCCGTCGCACATCAAACAACAGACCGCAAGATCTTCCCGCATGTGAATTTGTGAAATTATAAACCACATATTGAAATTATAAAATCACATGTCTACCCGGAGGCGAAGGCGCACCTCACAGCACCAGAGCTGAAAGTTGTCAGCGACCCACAGCTGATGGCTTGCGCCAGGATCGGTGAACCAGAACGATCCAGACCCTGCTCCACCTCTCCGTGGTGCCTCTTTTAACAGACTAACCTGTCTGGCCAAGAGAGTAGGGATCGAAGAGGGAAGACAATCTGGTTCTCAAAAATGTCGCGCTGAAGTCGGATGTGTTGGGCCTAAAAGCGCCAATATCACAATTATACTGCAAGCCACAACGCAGACACGCCCACTTAACGTCCTTTTAAGGGCGGATGATTAAGAGGTGTACTCTTTTAGTCATCGAAACAGCAAGCAGCAAGCATATCTACCCTCGATCTTACAGTAACCCTCTTGAATTTTGACAACATTCTTACTGACTAACACGAAACTCCTAGAGTCACCCCAGCGCTGGAAAGTCATGAATAAAGATCCGTCATTTCGCCTTTCAACAGCGTATACCGGTCTAGGGAAATACGATGAGCCATTATGATGACGTAGCACATACAACAATGGCTGCGCCTTTAGATTCCCGATTACTCTAGTGAATGCAGTCTACAACGAACGAAACACAGTGCAAAGTCCCTAATTCCCCAAACTTCGGTTGACTTGACGGAACAGTCCTCATTAATGAGTTGTAACATGTAAATAACTTGCGTCAAACAATTCCAACGACGGCCATTGAGCAACCAACACTCAATGTGTTGACGTAAACCGCAGATCAACTCTAGACGGTGGAAGGTCGCATCATTTACAACACTTGACTATGTCAAAAAGGAATATTGCCGTGTGTACGACTCCACTTCATTGGCTCAGGTATGTTAAGTAGAACATCATATTGACTTTGACGCAGAAAATTGCATTGGAGAGCCGAAATTAATCAGTCACCAAATGCAATTTCTGCAGCGATCGAGAGAACATGAACTTTGTTCCACCATCTTGGAAACGGAAGTCATCCGTTTATCATCATCATATATACGGATATATCCATCCGTATTTATCGCTTGATGTCATGTTGTATTGATGACATGAAGTCATGGCCGACTGTTGTAGATGCCTAATGGTAGTTCCATTTCCGTGAAATTGTCAAACAGCCTTATCTACTTGTCTGTGTGTTTCGTGCAAGACGCGGCCTTAGCTTACTTTTACTGATGTCTTCATTTTGAATCTCTCTCCGCCAGAGAAACGTTTGCAATATCTTCAATAAACTATTTCACTCAAAACCTTAAGTGACGTAATAGTTAGCGTCCTAGATTTGACGACACATGGCGGGAGGGACTTTATTTTAGTTGGATGTTTCCACAGAGATTCAGATTGGATGTTTTCACAGAGATCCAGCATGGATGTTTTCACAGAGAACCAGCTTGGATGTTTTCACAGAGATCCAGCTTGGATGTTTCTACAGAGATCCAGCTTGGATGTTTCTACAGAGATCCAGCTTGGATGTTTCTACAGAGATCCAGCTTGGATGTTTTCACAGAGAACCAGCTTGGATGTTTTCATAGAGAACCAGCATGGATGTTTTCACAGAGATCCAGCTTGGATGTTTCTACAGAGATCCAGCTTGGATGTTTCTACAGAGATCCAGCTTGGATGTTTCTACAGAGATCCAGCTTGGATGTTTTCACAGAGATCCAGCTTGGATGTTTCTACAGAGATCCAGCTTGGATGTTTCTACAGAGATCCAGCTTGGATGTTTTCACAGAGATCCAGCTTGGATGTTTCTACAGAGATCCAGCTTGGATGTTTCTACAGAGATCCAGCTTGGATGTTTCTACAGAGATCCAGCTTGGATGTTTTCACAGAGATCCAGCTTGGATGTTTCTACAGAGATCCAGCTTGGATGTTTTCACAGAGATCCAGCTTGGATGTTTCTACAGAGATCCAGCTTGGATGTTTTCACAGAGATCCAGCTTGGGTGTTTCTACAGAGATCCAGCTTGGATGTTTTCACAGACATCCAGCTTGGGTGTTTCTACAGAGATCCAGCTTGGGTGTTTCTACAGAGATCCAGCTTTGATGTTTTCATAGAGATCCAGCTTGGGTGTTTCTACAGAGATCCAGCTTTGATGTTTTCACAGAGAACCAGCTTGGGTGTTTCTACAGAGATCCAGCTTTGATGTTTTCATAGAGATCCAGCTTGGGTGTTTCTACAGAGATCCAGCTTTGATGTTTTCACAGAGAACCAGCTTGGATGTTTCTACAGAGATCCAGCTTTGATGTTTTCACAGACATCCAGCTTGGGTGTTTCTACAGAGATCCAGCTTTGATGTTTTCATAGAGATCCAGCTTGGGTGTTTCTACAGAGATCCAGCTTTGATGTTTTCACAGACATCCAGCTTGGGTGTTTCTACAGAGATCCAGCTTGGGTGTTTCTACAGAGATCCAGCTTGGGTGTTTCTACAGAGATCCAGCTTTGATGTTTTCATAGAGATCCAGCTTTGATGTTTTCACAGAGATCCAGCATGGATGTTTTCACAGAGATCCAGCTTGGATGTTTCTACAGAGAACCAGCTTGGATGTTTTCACAGAGAACCATCATGGAATTTTCGACGGAGATTCAGGTGAAGAAAGTATGGGTATCTGACTCACTGCTTTCGGGAAGGTTATGACAGGGAACCCCCAACGTCAAAATGGTGTAGTATTTGACAGTGAAGTGTAACACTTCACTCAGCTACGACATGACATTGCCAGTAAAAGATCAGAAGAAAGTCGCAAATCTGCTACCTTTACATGTATAATAAAACAGTGGAAATTATTTGTAAATCAAAGAAGTTGAGATGAAAATACAAATGTGCATGTTGGGCTCATATTTAGCGAAGGTCTGACATTGCTTGTACAGCGAAATATGTCGTGAAGGAAATAACATGAGAGTGTTTACTATTTTCTTCAAATAATCACTACAGTGTTTTTGTTATTGTAGCTGTAATGATGTTGTTGACCCGACATCGCTGTAGTGCATGCATCAATAAGTTAAAAGAGCTAGATTTTTGCTTGGCTCCTGATCCCGCTTTGAAACTTTTGTTTACGTTATTTCTCGGTTCACCATCAAAGAATGCATGTCCCATTACACAGAGAATGAAGCACTTGTAAGCAGTGCATGACATACTTCATACTCAATTCTAAACAATGTTTTGCCTCATTTGTTGTCTTCGGCCCTAGAGTACTGAACTATATTTATATATGCAACCTTCAACGGTGTAACGGTATATCAGACAGAGTGTTGCACACGTAAAACGTATTTTGAGAAAGCTTATTGCCAACATCAAGAAGAAACTATCATCAACTTTATAGCAGAGGTAGAGCAGATTGTGATAACTGGAAACATTAAAGATAAAAGGGAAAAGTGGAAACTGAGAGAAAACACATCGAGGAACCTCAGGGAATGGCACCGAAGAAAGTCGGAGCAAAACTAATCAAACAAGTTTAGAGAGAGAACATTTGTCACGAAAAATGTCCGTTATCAGACATGGTACTTGATGATGATGATGACGACATTAAATGTCAACAACTTGGCCATGCTAGGCCTGCAGCAAGCCAGAACAACACAGGAAAGCACTTGCAATAGCCACCATCATCTTGTGTCGTCTTCGCTTGGTCGGCTACCACAGACGGCCATTTCTCGCTGTCGCTGGCTGATGCCGCTGTTGTTGATTCTCGTGCTCATCTCTTGTTGTCACTTTAGTCTTTGTCTGCCTCAGCTTCGTTTGCCTTACATTTTCAGTAATTTACTGTGTCCTGAAGTGTTCCACCATTTGTTTGGTTCAAATTATATTCGATGTTTCTGTCTTCATTCCCCTGAATGTTTCTGTCTTCATTCCCCTGTTTGTTTCTGTCTTCATTCCCCTGTATGTTTCTGTCTTCATTCCCCTGTATGTTTCTGTCTTCATTCCCCTGTATGTTTCTGTCTTCATTCCCCTGTTTGTTTCTGTCTTAATTCCCCTGTTTGTTTCTGTCTTCATTCCCCTGTTTGTTTCTGTCTTCATTCCCCTGTATGTTTCTGTCTTCATTCCCCTGTATGTTTCTGTCTTCATTCCCCTGTATGTTTCTGTCTTCATTCCCCTGTATGTTTCTGTCTTCATTCCCCTGTTTGTTTCTGTCTTCATTCCCCTGTTTGTTTCTGTCTTCATTCCCCTGTATGTTTCTGTCTTCATTCCCCTGTTTGTTTCTGTCTTCATTCCCCTGTTTGTTTCTGTCTTCATTCCCCTGTATGTTTCTGTCTTCATTCCCCTGTATGTTTCTGTCTTCATTTCCCTGTATGTTTCTGTCTTCATTCCCCTGTATGTTTCTGTCTTCATTCCCCTGTATGTTTCTGTCATCATTCCCCTGTATGTTTCTGTCTTCATTCCCCTGTTTCAAAACTTCATAAACAAGCACAATCTTTTGGCTTCTGGATAAATCCACATTCCTGAAGTCCCATTTTTCGTTCTGTCTACTCTTTAGTGCCCATACTTCTGCGCCATACAAGAATGTTGAGTAGATGTAATACATCATTATTCTTACTTTTAGTTCTGGTGGTATTTGCTTACAGCGTATCTTTCATGTTGAAATAAATACTTTTTGCCATCTCTTGTTTGTTTCTATCTCTCATGTTTCATCACATGCTACGACACAATGTCCTAGAACTCTCTCTAAGTTACTGTCGTCTGCTCGGAGCAGTCACTCAGCTGGGCTCCATTGTCACGGGTATGAGAATCGTACTGCAGACCTCACTGAACCATATATGGAAGAGCAAAAACATCTCTTATTGAAGATCAGTAGTGGCATCTGTATATGTATACGCCTACGAAACATGGACATTTACTTATTATCATGAAAACGAAATACCATAGAAGGAACTTGCGCATACAAACGATATCACCGATGAAACACTGAACAACGGAACCAGGACTTATTGTCAACAGTAAAACAATGAATATTACAATGGTACGGACAAAGTGCAAGATCTACAGCTCTTGCTAAAACTATTCTACACGGCACAGTACGAAGCAAGAGAAAACTAAGTAGACAAAGGGTGGGAAGACAACATAAGAGAGTGGACAGGATCAACCTTCTCATAAAACAGCTTTTAATCGTGAAAGTTTGGTGGGGGGGGGTGTAAATTATGAAGATCAAGAGTGTCTCAGCGACCGTCAAGAGTATCTCAGCGACTGTCAAGAGTGTCTCAGTGACAATCAAGAATGTCTCAGCGATAATCAAGAGTGTCTCAGCGACCGTCAAGAGTATCTCAGCGATCGTCAAGAGTGTCTCAGTGACAATCAAGAATGTCTCAGCGATAATCAAGAATGTCTCAGCGACCGTCAAGAGTGTCTCAGCGACCGTCAAGAGTGTCTCAGCGACCGTCAAGAGTGTCTCAGTGACCGTCACGAATGTCTCAGCGACCGTCAAGAATGTCTCAGCGACCATCAAGAGTGTTTCAGCGACCATCAAGAGTGTCTCAGCGACCGTCAAGAATGTCTCAGCGACCATCAAGAGTGTTTCAGCGACCATCAAGAGTGTTTCAGCGACCATCAAGAGTGTGTCAGCGACAGTCAAGACTTTCTCAGCGACCATCAAGAGTGTCTCAGCGACGTCAACATTTTTTCAGCGACCGTCAAGAGTGTTTCAGCGACCGTCAAGAGTGTTTCTGCGACCGTCAAGAGTGTCTCAGCGACAATCAAGAGTGTCTCAGCGACCGTCAAGGGTGTCTGAGCGACCGTCAATGGTGTGACGCGACCAGTGATGGCAATAATAATAGGCCTGAACATTGAAAGGTTAGAGCCATTTTGTCTAGTGTCTCTACGATAAAGAAAACACAGTGTTGACCTCCAATAAGAAGGGCTCCTGTATTTCATTCACTGGACCACTGAAGCCAAGAGGTCGGGTTCGATCCTGATCGACGGTTTCCAAGTTGTTGGGTAGTGGGATCCGATGTCTAGGTCTCTCATACAACAGCGACAATAAGAGGTCCCGTATGCACGCTGCACATGTTAAAGAACTCGTGGCAACTAAATATCTGAGTTAAAATGGCTGCTGCCCAAGCAACATTGTTAAGCAATCAACCTGTGCCGATGTATGGGACACGCACACTTACCCTCAACTAGCCACATCACGCATCTACGCTCATTTAACGGCTCAACGCCACAGACAAGAACATGTCCTAGAGGATTGAAATATTCAAGTTCATCTAAAATAATGGGTTTTGTTTCTAATGTACGAAGACTGAAGTACATAACATATATGTCAACATTAGCAGTAAAAACAACATCATTAGGGCATAGTTATCAATAAGAGCCTTTCAGTTTTTGATTCTATGTATTATACTTCACCTTAGCACAACATAAAATATATCTAAACCAAAGAATGCGAAGTATAAACAAATTAAAGACTAGACGTTTATGAAGGGAGTATTTGGCTTAACGCAAATCTTAAAAGGGAAACACATCTCACCTTCAAACAAGAACAAAGTAGCAACAAACTGCAATAATATAAACAAAATACCTTTAATGTGAATGATAGAAAACCGTAAACTCTGAACGATATCTGCTGGAAGATTGAACCAAAACAACACTGGGATGGTAACACACCTGGAACCATGCAGCAATGACAAGTTGCAGCAAGCTAGCGGCGTAGTAACTGTACATCGTACGTGAGCGTGCAGGGCTGGCCAGGTTAGCTCACACACCTGTGGAGACATTGACGTTCTCTACGTATGTTTTTTTTTTTTGTTCGCCATTTCAGGGTTACGTTGAGCAGAGCAGCTGATCAGTGAGCTTCTGGAGCGGTTTAGGACGCGATAAACTTGCTGAAAGTTGCCTGTATAAGGAATTGGAAGGAAGGGCAGCATTCGAGATGGTGAGCGATAGAACAAAAGACATTTAGAAAAAGTAAATAAGTTGCTTTGAATTATAAAATGAAGTAAATTTTAGAGCAAAAATTAAAAATGACTATCCCAGTAGAATAAATAGACTTAATTATTGGAGCTACAATCAGACTGAGTGGAATCAACATAAATAGCAACAGACGCAAAAGAAATATAAGGGAGATGTAAAAATGTGCATGCACATAGGTAGGTAAGTAAGTAGATAGGTTGGTAGATTGGTAGATTGCTAGGTAAATAGGTAGGTATTATGTAGGTAGGTAGGTAAGTATTAGATAGGTATTAGGTAGGTATGTATGTAGGTAGGTAGGTAGGTTGATAGATAGGTAGGTAGGTAGGTAGGTAGGTAGTGATCTGAGAAGGAGATTGAGAAAGACAGGAAGAAAGAGATTTCAGCTTATCTACTATGTTATGAGACGCTGCAGATTCCTCTGACTGGACCAAGTGTATGGGCCGCACATACCGCTCGCTGCATGATTTATGTGATGAACCGGGTCGTTAATAACATCTCCAGGAGCAGTGAATTCTCTTTGAAGGACGGACAACGAAGTGGGATAGTCGTCGTTCAGCAGCAGCAGAAAAAGAAGATGATGATGATAATGATGATGAAAAAGGTGACGACGAAGAGGTTTAAGATTGAGGAAAAGAAGATAATGATGATGATGGGGATGAGGATGAAGAAGATAATGACGATGTTATGATGATGATAATGATGTTGATGATGATGATGATGATGATGATGATGATGATGATGATGATGATGACGACGAAGAAGTAGAAGATTAAGAAGAAGATGATGATGAGGATGAAGAAATAGAAGATGAAGAATAAGAAACTGATAACTTATAATGAAGAAGAAGGAGAAGAAGATGGTCATAATGATGATTATGATGGTGTTGAAGAAGAAAAAGGTGAAGACGAAGAAATGGAAGATTAAGCAGAAGAAGAAAGAGGAGATGTTGGGTGTATTATCCAACAATCTTTCTAATTTCCTTTTCTGGCTCGTCTAGTGATGTCTACTCAAGCATCTTATCTTAGTGTACAGACTACATTTGGCGTTGATAACAGTGGTAGGGTAAGAGAGCTCCATTAGTTCAGTGGGTAGCGCCATTGCTTGGTGATGAAGTTGACATAATTTCACCCCCAAATTGACTTTCTCCAGCGGATAACAAATGGATAACTTGCTGAGTTGAAGAAAGTAAACGCACTGGCCCTCTCTCATCCAAATGATTCAGCTTAAAACGTGAAATGTAATACTTCACTTCACAACAACATAATCATGATCCAGGACATAATTTATATGTTTTATGATATTTTTTATGATATGCTTTATTCTTCATTTTGATGCTTCGGGTTTTATGTCATCATGTAGAATGTTCTATTTCTTTGTTAAAACATGCGTGTTTTGTGTTGTGTTTGTTTTTGTTGCTGGAAGAAACGTGTCATCAGTCGAGGCATCATCACAGCAGCGTTGTCATCATGTCGACATATTAGACACTGCGTGTATGATAAGGGAGGAGGTAGATGGAAACAAACATGAAATATTGTGGGAAAGAAAGATCTTGCTGCTTGCAGGCCTACGTGCATACATCTCCATCTCAGCTCATGTCTTATGACGTTGGAAACTGTGCAGGTATCGTGCATGTTGCGACCTTGAGAACATGCAGCTATAAATATATCAAGTGTATGCATTTTTTATTTCTTTCACTTTCTTTCTTTCACCTTGTTACTATCAATCTCCCCCTTCCTCGCTTCTCTTTACCTTCCCCCTCCCCTTCCCTCCCGCCTCACAACATACACAGCGTTATTGGTACTCAGTCTCTCTATCTTCTGCGATAAGGCACACGCTGACTTGTTCTGAGGAATTTACGCTAGAGCTGCCAGCCTGGGTTGATAGTACAGAAGCGGAGCCAATCTGGAGCGTGCAAGTAAACAATGGGGGTCACTTTGTGTGTACAAACTATTGTGGGAAATAAGAGGGAGGGGGCAAGTTGGTGAATATTATATATCTTATCATCACCATCAATACTGTGCCTACTGGCGTATGTGACCATGTTTCTCCACAACTTTCTATCTCTACAGCTGTTTATAATGTATGTTGGTGACTACTACTAAGCCATTCTCTTCAACTTCTTGTATGTTTCCCCACTGATGTCCACTATCTCTTCTTTCCTCAAATTTGTTGTTGCCACAAAACATTCCAGCTGTTCCCTTCTCAAAACATGACCACAAGAGTTTCCTCCTAATGTCCGAAACAAAACATTCCAGCTGTTCCCTTCTCAAAACATGACCACAAGAGTTTCCTCCTAATGTCCGAAACAAAACATTCCAGCTATTCCCTTCTCAAAACATGACCACAAGAGTTTCCTCCTAATGTCCGAAATGAGTTTTCTTTTTGCTTCGACGTGGCCCTTTTTAGAACGTCCTTATTACACTTTTTAGCTGTCCATGATATTTTAAACATTATTTTGTAAAACTACATGTCTATGACTTAAAACGATTTTCTTGCCTGTTGACCGATTGTCCAGGATTCTCAACCATAAGTTAAGACTGGCTATACATAAAAACCGAAGTACTCTTTTTTCCTATTTCCATTTACAAAGATGTGTTGCTTTATTTATTTCTCGAGGGAGGTCCTTTTGGGAGGTCCTTTTGTAGTCATTCTTTCGTTGGGTTCCCGGCGGATTAACCAGTCGTTTAAGCTAAGTGATTCTGTATTTTTTATTTTAATTATACATATATTCTCATATTCTTTCTATATTCTTATCTTAGCTCTCTTCTTTTTTTTTATTTTTTCATCATCCTACTTTTTTCTTTCCTATCCTCTTCTTCTGATTATGTATTTATAGATAATTGTGTCTCATCGTTTGTTTTCGTCCTTGTACTCTGAAAAAGGCCCCTGGCCGAAACGTCAGTATTGTGTTGTGCTCCTCCCTTGTGAAGCTGTCTTCATACCTTGGAGTTTTCTACACTCCTCACCACTGGCCTCTTATTTGCTTCTGCACACATAAGGAATAAGATAACAGTGCCAAAGTCAGGAAACGCATTCTATTTGTTAAAAAAGCGACAATACAGATCTGGTTATTATGTCCAGTCATAGAAGAATGAAGCATTCAACTTCGCTGTACTTCAGCTTGTTGTCTTAACCTCTGACCAACAATACACTCACAGCCTAGCACGCATTCTGGCATTTTTGATGATAGCAAATCACATTCTTTTACTTCCAGCTGCTTATGATCATCCTCTACTTGTTGCTGCTTATGATCATCCTCCACTTGTTGCCGCTTTTGATCATCCTCCACTTGTTGCTGCTTATGATCATCCTCTACTTGTTGCTGCTTATGATCATCCTCTACTTGTTGCTGCTTATGATCATCCTCCACTTGTTGCTGCTTTTGATCATCCTCTACTTGTTGCTACTTATGATCATCCTCTACTTGTTGCTGCTTATGACCATCCTCTCCTTGTTGCTGCTTATGATCATCCTCTACTTGTTGCTGCTTATGATCATCCTCTACTTGTTGCTGTTTTGATCATCCTCCACTTGTTGCTGCTTATGATCATCCTCTACTTGTTGCTACTTATGATCATCCTCTACTTGTTGCTGCTTATGACCATCCTCTCCTTGTTGCTGCTTATGATCATCCTCTACTTGTTGCTGCTTATGATCATCCTCTACTTGTTGCTGCTTATGATCATCCTCTACTTGTTGCTGATTATGATCATCCTCTACTTGTTGCTGCTTATGATCATCCTCTACTTGTTGCTGCTTATGATCATCCTCTACTTGTTGCTGCTTATGATCATCCTCTACTTCCAGCTGTTTGTGATCATCCTCCACTTTCTTCTGCTTATGATCATCCTCTACTTCCTGCGGCTTGTGATCAACCTCTACATCTTGCTGGTAGCGATCAGCCTCCACTTCCAGCTGCTTATGATCATCCTCCACTTGTTGCTGCTTATGATCATCCTCCACTTGTTGATGCTTATGATCATCCTCTACTTGTTGCTGCTTATGATCATCCTCTACTTATTGCTGCTTATGATCATCCTCTACTTGTTGCTGCTTATGATCATCCTCTACTTGTTGCTACTTATGATCATCCTCTACTTGTTGCTGCTTATGACCATCCTCTACTTATTGCTGCTTATGATCATCCTCTACTTGTTGCTGCTTATGATCATCCTTTACTTATTGCTGCTTATGATCATCCTCTACTTGTTGCTGCTTATGATCATCCTCTACTTGTTGCTGCTTATGATCATCCTCTACTTATTGCTGCTTATGATCATCCTCTACTTGTTGCTGCTTATGACCATCCTCTCCTTGTTGCTGCTTATGATCATCCTCTACTTGTTGCTGCTTATGATCATCATCTACTTGTTGCTGTTTTGATCATCCTCCACTTGTTGCTGCTTATGATCATCCTCTACTTGTTGCTGCTTATGATCATCCTCTACTTGTTGCTGCTTATGATCATCCTCTACTTCCTGCTGCTTATGATCATCCTCTACTTCCTGCTGCTTTTGATCATCCTCTACTTGTTGCTGCTTATGATCATCCTCCACTTGTTGCTGCTTATGATCATCCTCTACTTGTTGCTGCTTATGATCATCTTCTACTTGTTGCTGCTTATGATCATCCTCTACTTCCTGCTGCTTATGATCATCATCTACTTCCTGCTGCTTTTGATCATCCTCTACTTGTTGCTGCTTTTGATCATCCTCCACTTGTTGCTGCTTATGATCATCCTCTACTTGTTGCTGCTTATGATCACCCCTTACTAGTTGCTGCTTATGATCATCCTCCACTTGTTGCTGCTTATGATCATCCTCTACTTGTTGCTGTTTATGATCATCCTCTACTTGTTGCTGCTTATGACCATCCTCTACTTGTTGCTGCTTATGACCATCCTCTCCTTGTTGCTGCTTATGATCATCCTCTACTTGTTGCTGCTTATGATCATCCTCTACTTGTTGCTGCTTATGATCATCCTCTACTTGTTGCTGCTTATGATCATCCTCTACTTCCAGCTGTTTGTGATCATCCTCCACTTTCTTCTGCTTATGAACATCCTCTACTTACTGCTGCTTATGATCATCCTCTACTTCCTGCGGCTTGTGATCAACCTCTACATCTTGCTGGTAGCGATCAGCCTCCACTTCCAGCTGCTTATGATCATCCTCCACTTGTTGCTGCTTATGATCATCCTCCACTTGTTGATGCTTATGATCATCCTCTACTTGTTGCTGCTTATGATCATCCTCTACTTATTGCTGCTTATGATCATCCTCTACTTGTTGCTGCTTATGATCATCCTCTACTTGTTGCTGCTTATGATCATCCTCTACTTGTTGATGCTTATGATCATCTTCTACTTCCAGCTGTTTGTGATCATCCTCTACTTGTTGCTGCTTATGATCATCCTCTACTTGTTGATGCTTATGATCATCCTCTACTTCCAGCTGTTTGTGATCATCCTCTACTTCCAGCTGTTTATGATCATCCTCTACTTGTTGCTGCTTATGATCATCCTCTACTTGTTGATGCTTATGATCATCCTCTACTTCCAGCTGTTTGTGATCATCCTCTACTTGTTGCTGCTTATGATCATCCTCTACTTCCAGCTGCTTATGATCATCCTCTACTTCCTGCTGCTTATGATCATCCTCCAAATTCCTGCTGGTTGTGATCATCCGATTCTTCCAGCTGCTTATGATCATCCTCTACTTCCAGCTGCTTATGATCATCCTCCACTTCCTGCTGCTTATGATCATCCTCTACTTCCAGCTGCTTATGATCATCCTCCACTTCCTGCTGCTTATGATCATCCTCCACTTCCTGCTGCTTATGATCGTCCTCTACTTCCAGCTGCTTATGATCGACCTCTTCTTCCAGCTGCTTATGATCATCCTCTACTTCAAGCTCCTTATGATCATCTTATACTTTCAGATCCTTATGATCATCCTCCACTTCCTGCTGCTTGTGATCATCATCCACTTCCAGCTCCTTATGATCATCCTCTACTTCCTGCTGCTTATGATCATCCTCCACTTCCAGCTCCTTATGATCATCCTCTACATCCAGCTGCTTATGATCATCCTCTACTTCCAGCTGCTTATGACCATTCTCTACTTCCTGCTCCTTATGACCATCCTCTACTTGCTGCCGCTTATGATCATCCTCTACTTGTTGCTGCTTATGATCATCCTCTACTTGTTGCTGCTTATGACCATCCTCTACTTCCTGCTGCTTGTGACCATCCTCTACTTCCTGCTGCTTATGACCATCCTCTACTTCCTGCTGCTTGTGATCATCCTCTACTTCCTGCTGCTTGTGATCATCCTCTACTTGTTGCTGCTTATGATCATCCTCTACTTGTTGCTTATGACCATCATCTACTTCCTGCTGCTTGTGATCATCCTCTACTTCCTGCTACTTATGATCATCCACTACTTGTTGCTGCTTATGATCATCCTCTACTTGTTGCTGCTTATGACCATCCTCTACTTCCTGCTGCTTATGACCATCCTCTACTTCCTGCTGCTTGTAATCATCCTCTATTTCCAGCTCCTTATGATCATCCTCTACTTCCTTCTGCTTATGATCATCCTCTACTTCCTTCTGCTTATGACCATCCTCTACTTCCTGCTGCTTATGATCATCTTCTACTTCCTGCTGCTTATGATCATCCTCTACTTCCTGCTGCTTATGACCATCCTCTACTTCCAGCTCCTTATGATCATCCTCTACTTCCTGCTGCTTATGATCATCCTCTACTTCCAGCTCCTTATGATCATCCTCTACTTGTTGCTGCTTATGATCATCCTCTACTTCCAGCTCCTTATGATCATCCTCTACTTCCTGCTGCTTATGATCGTCCTCCACTTCCTGCTGCTTATGATCATCATTCACTTCCTGCTGCTTATGATCATCCTTCACTTCCTGCTGCTTATGATCATCCTCTACTTGCTGCTGCTTATGATCATTCTCTACTTCCTGCTGCTTATGCTCATCCTCTACTTCCTGCTGTTTATGATCATCCTCTACTTGTTGCTGCTTATGATCATCCTCCACTTGTTGCTGCTTATGATCATCCTCCACTTGTTGCTGCTTATGATCATCCTCTACTTCCTGCTGTTTATGATCATCCTCTACTTGTTGCTGCTAATGATCATCCTCCACTTGTTGCTGCTTATGATCATCCTCTACTTGTTGCTGCTTATGATCTTCCTCCACTTGTTGCTGCTTATGATCATCCTCTACTTGTTGCTGCTTATGATCATCCTCTACTTGTTGCTGGTTATGATCATCCTCTACTTGTTGCTGCTTATGATCATCCTCTACTTGTTGCTGCTTATGATCATCCTCTACTTGTTGCTGGTTATGATAATCCTCTACTTGTTGCTGCTTATGATCATCCTCTACTTGTTACTGCTTATGATCATCCTCTACTTGTTGCTGCTTATGATCATCCTCTACTTGTTGCTGCTTATGATCATCATCTACTTGTTGCTGCTTATGATCATCCTCTACTTGTTGCTGCTTATGATCATCCTCTACTTGTTGCTGCTTATGATCATCATCTACTTGTTGCTGCTTATGATCATCATCTACTTGTTGCTGCTTATGATCATCATCTACTTGTTGCTGCTTATGATCATCCTCTACTTGTTGCTGCTTATGATCATCCTCTACTTGTTGCTGCTTATGATCATCCTCTACTTCCTGCTGCTTATGATCATCCTCTACTTGTTGCTGCTTATGATCATCATCTACTTGTTGCTGCTTATGATCATCCTCTACTTGTTGCTGATTATGATCATCCTCTACTTGTTGCTGCTTATGATCATCCTCTACTTCCTGCTGCTTTTGATCATCCTCTACTTGTTGCTGCTTTTGATTATCCTCCACTTGTTGCTGCTTATGATCATCCTCCACTTGTTGCTGCTTATGATCATCCTCTACTTGTTGCTGCTTATGATCATCCTCCACTTGTTGCTGCTTATGATCATCCTCTACTTGTTGCTGCTTATGATCATCCTCTACTTGTTGCTGCTTATGATCATCCTCTACTTGTTGCTGCTTATGATCATCCTCTACTTGTTGCTGCTTATGATCATCCTCCACTTGTTGCTGCTTATGATCATCCTCCACTTGTTGCTGCTTATGATCATCCTCTACTTGTTGCTGCTTATGATCATCCCTTACTTGTTGCTGCTTATGATCATCCTCCACTTGTTGCTGCTTATGATCATCCTCTACTTGTTGCTGCTTATGATCATCCTCTACTTGTTGCTGCTTATGATCATCCTCTACTTGTTGCTGCTTATGATCATCCTCTACTTGTTGCTGCTTATGATCATCCTCTACTTGTTGCTGCTTATGATCATCCTCTACTTGTTGCTGATTATGATCATCCTCTACTTGTTGCTGCTTATGATCATCCTCTACTTGTTGCTGCTTATGATCATCCTCTACTTGTTGCTGCTTATGATCATCCTCCACTTGTTGCTGCTTATGACCATCCTCTCCTTGTTGCTGCTTATGATCATCCTCTACTTGTTGCTGCTTATGATCATCCTCTACTTGTTGCTGCTTATGATCATCCTCTACTTGTTGCTGCTTATGATCATCCTCTACTTCCAGCTGTTTGTGATCATCCTCCACTTTCTTCTGCTTATGATCATCCTCTACTTCCTGCGGCTTGTGATCAACCTCTACATCTTGCTGGTAGCGATCAGCCTCCACTTCCAGCTGCTTATGATCATCCTCCACTTGTTGCTGCTTATGATCATCCTCCACTTGTTGATGCTTATGATCATCCTCTACTTGTTGCTGCTTATGATCATCCTCTACTTATTGCTGCTTATGATCATCCTCTACTTGTTGCTGCTTATGATCATCCTCTACTTGTTGCTACTTATGATCATCCTCTACTTGTTGCTGCTTATGACCATCCTCTACTTATTGCTGCTTATGATCATCCTCTACTTGTTGCTGCTTATGATCATCCTTTACTTATTGCTGCTTATGATCATCCTCTACTTGTTGCTGCTTATGATCATCCTCTACTTGTTGCTGCTTATGATCATCCTCTACTTATTGCTGCTTATGATCATCCTCTACTTGTTGCTGCTTATGACCATCCTCTCCTTGTTGCTGCTTATGATCATCATCTACTTGTTGCTGTTTTGATCATCCTCCACTTGTTGCTGCTTATGATCATCCTCTACTTCCAGCTCCTTATGATCATCCTCTACTTGTTGCTGCTTATGATCATCCTCTACTTCCAGCTCCTTATGATCATCCTCTACTTCCTGCTGCTTTTGATCATCCTCTACTTGTTGCTGCTTATGATCATCCTCCACTTGTTGCTGCTTATGATCATCCTCTACTTGTTGCTGCTTATGATCATCTTCTACTTGTTGCTGCTTATGATCATCCTCTACTTCCTGCTGCTTATGATCATCCTCTACTTCCTGCTGCTTTTGATCATCCTCTACTTGTTGCTGCTTTTGATCATCCTCCACTTGTTGCTGCTTATGATCATCCTCTACTTGTTGCTGCTTATGATCACCCCTTACTAGTTGCTGCTTATGATCATCCTCCACTTGTTGCTGCTTATGATCATCCTCTACTTGTTGCTGTTTATGATCATCCTCTACTTGTTGCTGCTTATGACCATCCTCTACTTGTTGCTGCTTATGACCATCCTCTCCTTGTTGCTGCTTATGATCATCCTCTACTTGTTGCTGCTTATGATCATCCTCTACTTGTTGCTGCTTATGATCATCCTCTACTTGTTGCTGCTTATGATCATCCTCTACTTCCAGCTGTTTGTGATCATCCTCCACTTTCTTCTGCTTATGAACATCCTCTACTTACTGCTGCTTATGATCATCCTCTACTTCCTGCGGCTTGTGATCAACCTCTACATCTTGCTGGTAGCGATCAGCCTCCACTTCCAGCTGCTTATGATCATCCTCCACTTGTTGCTGCTTATGATCATCCTCCACTTGTTGATGCTTATGATCATCCTCTACTTGTTGCTGCTTATGATCATCCTCTACTTATTGCTGCTTATGATCATCCTCTACTTGTTGCTGCTTATGATCATCCTCTACTTGTTGCTGCTTATGATCATCCTCTACTTGTTGATGCTTATGATCATCCTCTACTTCCAGCTGTTTGTGATCATCCTCTACTTGTTGCTGCTTATGATCATCCTCTACTTGTTGATGCTTATGATCATCCTCTACTTCCAGCTGTTTGTGATCATCCTCTACTTCCAGCTGTTTATGATCATCCTCTACTTGTTGCTGCTTATGATCATCCTCTACTTGTTGATGCTTATGATCATCCTCTACTTCCAGCTGTTTGTGATCATCCTCTACTTGTTGCTGCTTATGATCATCCTCTACTTCCAGCTGCTTATGATCATCCTCTACTTCCTGCTGCTTATGATCATCCTCCAAATTCCTGCTGGTTGTGATCATCCGATTCTTCCAGCTGCTTATGATCATCCTCTACTTCCAGCTGCTTATGATCATCCTCCACTTCCTGCTGCTTATGATCATCCTCTACTTCCAGCTGCTTATGATCATCCTCCACTTCCTGCTGCTTATGATCATCCTCCACTTCCTGCTGCTTATGATCGTCCTCTACTTCCAGCTGCTTATGATCGACCTCTTCTTCCAGCTGCTTATGATCATCCTCTACTTCAAGCTCCTTATGATCATCTTATACTTTCAGATCCTTATGATCATCCTCCACTTCCTGCTGCTTGTGATCATCATCCACTTCCAGCTCCTTATGATCATCCTCTACTTCCTGCTGCTTATGATCATCCTCCACTTCCAGCTCCTTATGATCATCCTCTACATCCAGCTGCTTATGATCATCCTCTACTTCCAGCTGCTTATGACCATTCTCTACTTCCTGCTCCTTATGACCATCCTCTACTTGCTGCCGCTTATGATCATCCTCTACTTGTTGCTGCTTATGATCATCCTCTACTTGTTGCTGCTTATGACCATCCTCTACTTCCTGCTGCTTGTGACCATCCTCTACTTCCTGCTGCTTATGACCATCCTCTACTTCCTGCTGCTTGTGATCATCCTCTACTTCCTGCTGCTTGTGATCATCCTCTACTTGTTGCTGCTTATGATCATCCTCTACTTGTTGCTTATGACCATCATCTACTTCCTGCTGCTTGTGATCATCCTCTACTTCCTGCTGCTTATGATCATCCACTACTTGTTGCTGCTTATGATCATCCTCTACTTGTTGCTGCTTATGACCATCCTCTACTTCCTGCTGCTTATGACCATCCTCTACTTCCTGCTGCTTGTAATCATCCTCTATTTCCAGCTCCTTATGATCATCCTCTACTTCCTTCTGCTTATGATCATCCTCTACTTCCTTCTGCTTATGACCATCCTCTACTTCCTGCTGCTTATGATCATCTTCTACTTCCTGCTGCTTATGATCATCCTCTACTTCCTGCTGCTTATGACCATCCTCTACTTCCAGCTCCTTATGATCATCCTCTACTTCCTGCTGCTTATGATCATCCTCTACGTCCAGCTCCTTATGATCATCCTCTACTTGTTGCTGCTTATGATCATCCTCTACTTCCAGCTCCTTATGATCATCCTCTACTTCCTGCTCCTTATGATCATCCTCTACTTGTTGCTGCTTATGATCATCCTCTACTTCCAGCTCCTTATGATCATCCTCTACTTCCTGCTGCTTATGATCGTCCTCCACTTCCTGCTGCTTATGATCATCATTCACTTCCTGCTGCTTATGATCATCCTTCACTTCCTGCTGCTTATGATCATCCTCTACTTGCTGCTGCTTATGATCATTCTCTACTTCCTGCTGCTTATGCTCATCCTCTACTTCCTGCTGTTTATGATCATCCTCTACTTGTTGCTGCTTATGATCATCCTCCACTTGTTGCTGCTTATGATCATCCTCCACTTGTTGCTGCTTATGATCATCCTCTACTTCCTGCTGTTTATGATCATCCTCTACTTGTTGCTGCTAATGATCATCCTCCACTTGTTGCTGCTTATGATCATCCTCTACTTGTTGCTGCTTATGATCTTCCTCCACTTGTTGCTGCTTATGATCATCCTCTACTTGTTGCTGCTTATGATCATCCTCTACTTGTTGCTGGTTATGATCATCCTCTACTTGTTGCTGCTTATGATCATCCTCTACTTGTTGCTGCTTATGATCATCCTCTACTTGTTGCTGGTTATGATAATCCTCTACTTGTTGCTGCTTATGATCATCCTCTACTTGTTACTGCTTATGATCATCCTCTACTTGTTGCTGCTTATGATCATCCTCTACTTGTTGCTGCTTATGATCATCATCTACTTGTTGCTGCTTATGATCATCCTCTACTTGTTGCTGCTTATGATCATCCTCTACTTGTTGCTGCTTATGATCATCATCTACTTGTTGCTGCTTATGATCATCATCTACTTGTTGCTGCTTATGATCATCATCTACTTGTTGCTGCTTATGATCATCCTCTACTTGTTGCTGCTTATGATCATCCTCTACTTGTTGCTGCTTATGATCATCCTCTACTTCCTGCTGCTTATGATCATCCTCTACTTGTTGCTGCTTATGATCATCATCTACTTGTTGCTGCTTATGATCATCCTCTACTTGTTGCTGATTATGATCATCCTCTACTTGTTGCTGCTTATGATCATCCTCTACTTCCTGCTGCTTTTGATCATCCTCTACTTGTTGCTGCTTTTGATTATCCTCCACTTGTTGCTGCTTATGATCATCCTCCACTTGTTGCTGCTTATGATCATCCTCTACTTGTTGCTGCTTATGATCATCCTCCACTTGTTGCTGCTTATGATCATCCTCTACTTGTTGCTGCTTATGATCATCCTCTACTTGTTGCTGCTTATGATCATCCTCTACTTGTTGCTGCTTATGATCATCCTCTACTTGTTGCTGCTTATGATCATCCTCCACTTGTTGCTGCTTATGATCATCCTCCACTTGTTGCTGCTTATGATCATCCTCTACTTGTTGCTGCTTATGATCATCCCTTACTTGTTGCTGCTTATGATCATCCTCCACTTGTTGCTGCTTATGATCATCCTCTACTTGTTGCTGCTTATGATCATCCTCTACTTGTTGCTGCTTATGATCATCCTCTACTTGTTGCTGCTTATGATCATCCTCTACTTGTTGCTGCTTATGATCATCCTCTACTTGTTGCTGCTTATGATCATCCTCTACTTGTTGCTGATTATGATCATCCTCTACTTGTTGCTGCTTATGATCATCCTCTACTTGTTGCTGCTTATGATCATCCTCTACTTGTTGCTGCTTATGATCATCCTCCACTTGTTGCTGCTTATGACCATCCTCTCCTTGTTGCTGCTTATGATCATCCTCTACTTGTTGCTGCTTATGATCATCCTCTACTTGTTGCTGCTTATGATCATCCTCTACTTGTTGCTGCTTATGATCATCCTCTACTTCCAGCTGTTTGTGATCATCCTCCACTTTCTTCTGCTTATGATCATCCTCTACTTCCTGCGGCTTGTGATCAACCTCTACATCTTGCTGGTAGCGATCAGCCTCCACTTCCAGCTGCTTATGATCATCCTCCACTTGTTGCTGCTTATGATCATCCTCCACTTGTTGATGCTTATGATCATCCTCTACTTGTTGCTGCTTATGATCATCCTCTACTTATTGCTGCTTATGATCATCCTCTACTTGTTGCTGCTTATGATCATCCTCTACTTGTTGCTACTTATGATCATCCTCTACTTGTTGCTGCTTATGACCATCCTCTACTTATTGCTGCTTATGATCATCCTCTACTTGTTGCTGCTTATGATCATCCTTTACTTATTGCTGCTTATGATCATCCTCTACTTGTTGCTGCTTATGATCATCCTCTACTTGTTGCTGCTTATGATCATCCTCTACTTATTGCTGCTTATGATCATCCTCTACTTGTTGCTGCTTATGACCATCCTCTCCTTGTTGCTGCTTGTGATCATCCTCTACTTGTTGCTGCTTATGATCATCATCTACTTGTTGCTGTTTTGATCATCCTCCACTTGTTGCTGCTTATGATCATCCTCTACTTCCAGCTCCTTATGATCATCCTCTACTTGTTGCTGCTTATGATCATCCTCTACTTCCAGCTCCTTATGATCATCCTCTACTTCCTGCTGCTTTTGATCATCCTCTACTTGTTGCTGCTTATGATCATCCTCCACTTGTTGCTGCTTATGATCATCCTCTACTTGTTGCTGCTTATGATCATCTTCTACTTGTTGCTGCTTATGATCATCCTCTACTTCCTGCTGCTTATGATCATCCTCTACTTCCTGCTGCTTTTGATCATCCTCTACTTGTTGCTGCTTTTGATCATCCTCCACTTGTTGCTGCTTATGATCATCCTCTACTTGTTGCTGCTTATGATCACCCCTTACTAGTTGCTGCTTATGATCATCCTCCACTTGTTGCTGCTTATGATCATCCTCTACTTGTTGCTGTTTATGATCATCCTCTACTTGTTGCTGCTTATGACCATCCTCTACTTGTTGCTGCTTATGACCATCCTCTCCTTGTTGCTGCTTATGATCATCCTCTACTTGTTGCTGCTTATGATCATCCTCTACTTGTTGCTGCTTATGATCATCCTCTACTTGTTGCTGCTTATGATCATCCTCTACTTCCAGCTGTTTGTGATCATCCTCCACTTTCTTCTGCTTATGAACATCCTCTACTTACTGCTGCTTATGATCATCCTCTACTTCCTGCGGCTTGTGATCAACCTCTACATCTTGCTGGTAGCGATCAGCCTCCACTTCCAGCTGCTTATGATCATCCTCCACTTGTTGCTGCTTATGATCATCCTCCACTTGTTGATGCTTATGATCATCCTCTACTTGTTGCTGCTTATGATCATCCTCTACTTATTGCTGCTTATGATCATCCTCTACTTGTTGCTGCTTATGATCATCCTCTACTTGTTGCTGCTTATGATCATCCTCTACTTGTTGATGCTTATGATCATCCTCTACTTCCAGCTGTTTGTGATCATCCTCTACTTGTTGCTGCTTATGATCATCCTCTACTTGTTGATGCTTATGATCATCCTCTACTTCCAGCTGTTTGTGATCATCCTCTACTTCCAGCTGTTTATGATCATCCTCTACTTGTTGCTGCTTATGATCATCCTCTACTTGTTGATGCTTATGATCATCCTCTACTTCCAGCTGTTTGTGATCATCCTCTACTTGTTGCTGCTTATGATCATCCTCTACTTCCAGCTGCTTATGATCATCCTCTACTTCCTGCTGCTTATGATCATCCTCCAAATTCCTGCTGGTTGTGATCATCCGATTCTTCCAGCTGCTTATGATCATCCTCTACTTCCAGCTGCTTATGATCATCCTCCACTTCCTGCTGCTTATGATCATCCTCTACTTCCAGCTGCTTATGATCATCCTCCACTTCCTGCTGCTTATGATCATCCTCCACTTCCTGCTGCTTATGATCGTCCTCTACTTCCAGCTGCTTATGATCGACCTCTTCTTCCAGCTGCTTATGATCATCCTCTACTTCAAGCTCCTTATGATCATCTTATACTTTCAGATCCTTATGATCATCCTCCACTTCCTGCTGCTTGTGATCATCATCCACTTCCAGCTCCTTATGATCATCCTCTACTTCCTGCTGCTTATGATCATCCTCCACTTCCAGCTCCTTATGATCATCCTCTACATCCAGCTGCTTATGATCATCCTCTACTTCCAGCTGCTTATGACCATTCTCTACTTCCTGCTCCTTATGACCATCCTCTACTTGCTGCCGCTTATGATCATCCTCTACTTGTTGCTGCTTATGATCATCCTCTACTTGTTGCTGCTTATGACCATCCTCTACTTCCTGCTGCTTGTGACCATCCTCTACTTCCTGCTGCTTATGACCATCCTCTACTTCCTGCTGCTTGTGATCATCCTCTACTTCCTGCTGCTTGTGATCATCCTCTACTTGTTGCTGCTTATGATCATCCTCTACTTGTTGCTTATGACCATCATCTACTTCCTGCTGCTTGTGATCATCCTCTACTTCCTGCTGCTTATGATCATCCACTACTTGTTGCTGCTTATGATCATCCTCTACTTGTTGCTGCTTATGACCATCCTCTACTTCCTGCTGCTTATGACCATCCTCTACTTCCTGCTGCTTGTAATCATCCTCTATTTCCAGCTCCTTATGATCATCCTCTACTTCCTTCTGCTTATGATCATCCTCTACTTCCTTCTGCTTATGACCATCCTCTACTTCCTGCTGCTTATGATCATCTTCTACTTCCTGCTGCTTATGATCATCCTCTACTTCCTGCTGCTTATGACCATCCTCTACTTCCAGCTCCTTATGATCATCCTCTACTTCCTGCTGCTTATGATCATCCTCTACTTCCAGCTCCTTATGATCATCCTCTACTTGTTGCTGCTTATGATCATCCTCTACTTCCAGCTCCTTATGATCATCCTCTACTTCCTGCTGCTTATGATCGTCCTCCACTTCCTGCTGCTTATGATCATCATTCACTTCCTGCTGCTTATGATCATCCTTCACTTCCTGCTGCTTATGATCATCCTCTACTTGCTGCTGCTTATGATCATTCTCTACTTCCTGCTGCTTATGCTCATCCTCTACTTCCTGCTGTTTATGATCATCCTCTACTTGTTGCTGCTTATGATCATCCTCCACTTGTTGCTGCTTATGATCATCCTCCACTTGTTGCTGCTTATGATCATCCTCTACTTCCTGCTGTTTATGATCATCCTCTACTTGTTGCTGCTAATGATCATCCTCCACTTGTTGCTGCTTATGATCATCCTCTACTTGTTGCTGCTTATGATCTTCCTCCACTTGTTGCTGCTTATGATCATCCTCTACTTGTTGCTGCTTATGATCATCCTCTACTTGTTGCTGGTTATGATCATCCTCTACTTGTTGCTGCTTATGATCATCCTCTACTTGTTGCTGCTTATGATCATCCTCTACTTGTTGCTGGTTATGATAATCCTCTACTTGTTGCTGCTTATGATCATCCTCTACTTGTTACTGCTTATGATCATCCTCTACTTGTTGCTGCTTATGATCATCCTCTACTTGTTGCTGCTTATGATCATCATCTACTTGTTGCTGCTTATGATCATCCTCTACTTGTTGCTGCTTATGATCATCCTCTACTTGTTGCTGCTTATGATCATCATCTACTTGTTGCTGCTTATGATCATCATCTACTTGTTGCTGCTTATGATCATCATCTACTTGTTGCTGCTTATGATCATCCTCTACTTGTTGCTGCTTATGATCATCCTCTACTTGTTGCTGCTTATGATCATCCTCTACTTCCTGCTGCTTATGATCATCCTCTACTTGTTGCTGCTTATGATCATCATCTACTTGTTGCTGCTTATGATCATCCTCTACTTCCATCTGCTTATGATCATCCTCTACTTGTTGCTGCTTATGATCATTCTCTACTTCCTGTTGCTTATGATCATCCTCTACTTCCTGCCCCTTATGATCATCCTCTACTTGTTGCTGCTTATGATCATCCTCTACTTGTTGCTGCTTATGATCATCATCTACTTGTTGCTGCTTATGATCATCCTCTACTTGTTGCTGCTTATGATCATCCTCTACTTGTTGCTGCTTATGATCATCATCTACTTGTTGCTGCTTATGATCATCATCTACGTGTTGCTGCTTGTGATCATCATCTACTTGTTGCTGCTTATGATCATCCTCTACTTGTTGCTGCTTATGATCATCCTCTACTTGTTGCTGCTTATGATCATCCTCTACTTCCTGCTGCTTATGATCATCCTCTACTTGTTGCCGCTTATGATCATCATCTACTTGTTGCTGCTTATGATCATCCTCTACTTCCAGCTGCTTATGATCATCCTCTACTTGTTGCTGCTTATGATCATCCTCTACTTCCTGTTGCTTATGAACATCCTCTACTTCCTGCTGCTTATGATCATCCTCTATTTCCTGCTGCTTATAATCATCCTTCCCTTCATGCTGCTTATGATCACCCTCTACTTCCTGCTGCTTATGATCATCCTCCACTTCCTGCCCCTTATGATCATCCTCTACTTGTTGCTGCTTATGATCATCCTCTACTTCCTGCTGCTTATGATCATCCTCTACTTCCTGCTGCTTATGATCATCCCCTACCTCCTGCTGCTTATGATCATCCTCCACTTCCTGCCCCTTATGATCATCCTCCACTTCCTGCTCCTTATGATCATCTTCCACTTCCTGCTCCTTATGATCATCCTCCACTTCCTGCTGCTTGTGATCATCCTCACAATCCGCTATTAGTTGTCTCATCTACCCGACCGGGTTAGCTTACCTTTTGCTTTGCCTCACAACTCATTGAGTTCAGAGTTCGCGGAAAAAGGGATTCGAATCCTTTGCCCGGTGCCCCTCACGGTGACTGAGCAGGGATAGAAGAGGGAAACCAACTGATCACCCAGACATAGATGCTGAAGTCGGATGTTTTGGAACGAAAAGGTGCACGATATCCCAGTCTTCCACGAAAGGGAAGACAATATATAAAACCTCTGTTAACTACCATTTTAAGGGCTGGTTCTGTAGAGTGTAGAGGGTTAAATGTCGGACGAACACAGTAGAAGAAAGCAAAGCCGACAAACCAACGTTTCGATTCAAAAGGAACCTCAACGGTAAAAACATACACAAACAGACTGAATCTGGATATAATGTTGTCTGTTTTTGTTTCTTGTTATCTTTATGTTTTAAACTTTGCTACTGAGATCATTATTTTCATTATAATTAGATCGCATATTTAGTGTCCATGACGAAACGATTAATATTTCTGGAATTGTGCAGACCTGAGCCAATTATACTTGACTGTCCAAATGCATAACAGACAAGGCACTTAATCATCGATAATAAAATACAATCAATGTCTGAAACAAACATCTCCGGTCTTAGCCTCATGATAGTTTCTCGCAAGTTGATTGGTGGATTCGGAAACTCTCACCAGCACCCACATTCTAGGGTATGAACTCCCAGTGACGTCACAGGTTCATTAATCGACTTGACCAATCACTGAACAATTACAATTTGCTTATTTCTCCATTGAATCTCATTTCTGTCCTCCCATGGTTAACTTCTCACCTTTGATATATTTGTAATGACACCCCCACCCCTACCTTGTTTACATATATTCCCCTTTCACAATTCCCAATTGTTTACCTTTGCTAATACTACACCATTCCCCAATTGTTTACCTTTGCTCCCCTATACCATTCCCCAATTGTTTACCTTTGCTCCCCTATACCATTCCCCAATTGTTTACCTTTGCTCCCCTATACCATTCCCCAATTGTTTACCTTTGCTCCCCTATACCATTCCCCAATTGTTTACCTTTGCTCCTCTATACCATTCCCCAATTGTTTACCTTTGCTCCCCTATACCTTACCTAATTGTTTACCTTTGTTCCCCTATACCATTCCCCAATTGTTTACCTTTGCTCCCCTATACCTTACCTAATTGTTTACCTTTGTTCCCCTATACCATTCCCCAATTGTTTACCTTTGTTCCCCTATACCATTCCCCAATTGTTTACCTTTGCTCCCCTATACCTTACCTAATTGTTTACCTTTGTTCCCCTATACCATTTCCCAATTGTTTACCTTTGCTCCCCTATACCAATCCCCAATTGTTTACCCTACATCTCCGTTATTTTCCCTAGCCCCCACCATCTCTCTCTGTCTCCTTTGTTTACCGTTTCGCCCCCTCTACCCCTCATACGTCACATCTTCCATCACAAAACGAAGATATTCGTGCGAACCTTCTCCAAAACAAATCCTAGATACTTCACCTGCAGCTCTCCACCCATCCACATACCTTTCTGGCATGTTTTTCTCTACGTTCTTTTTTTCCTCTGCCTCTACAGCATTCAATTCTTTCCTACCTTCGTGACCTTTCACCTAGATTTACCTGCGAGATAGGAGCTACGCACGCCCGACATTTCAGCTGCAATGCGGGTCAAACTAGATTAGGGCTGTGTTGATGTTGTTCTTGAGCTCTATGTTTAGCACTTTGCTGATCGTTAACTCCAAGTACACCAGCTCTCAAGACACACTTCTACTCACTGACGTCAAGACGTACTCAAATGTCACTTACATTCAATAAAACGATGCAATAATTCCATTTGCTGAATACAAATTAATAGGCAATACCATTGCAAATATAAAGTTATCAGAGACCCTTTTGAATATCTGATGATATGGCACAATTACTTTTTCATGGCATTACAATTACATTTTGACATTTCTATTCTTCTGAAATAAACAGAAGAATAGGAATGGCAAAAAGTAATTTTAATGTTATGAAAAATATACTAACATCAAAACAAATAACATCAGGGCTAAAATTAAGAATAGCCAAATGCTATATCTTCTCAACATTCCTGTATGGTGCAGAAACATGGACATTAGACAAGAAAACGGAATAGAACATTGAAGTCTTTGAAATGTTGATTTATAAAATAATAGGTAGAATTGGATGGGAAGAAAAGAAAACAAACGATGAAGTTTAAAAACGACTAAAAATGAAAAGAGAACTACTAAATACAATTAAAACAAGACAAATGCGATTTTTTAGCCATGTTAAAAGACACAACAGCCTACTACAAGTAAACTTGGAAGGGAAAATACAAGATAAAAGAGGCAGAGGCAGACCAAGACTAACGTGGACGAGCAACATCAAAAGATGGACAAGTCAGCCTATGGCCACAACATGAAGGAAGCTGTGCCAACAGGAGCAAAGCAACAATATATTGCTCTAAGTTAATCAGCGAATGACGCAACAGGAAATAATCAACTAGAAGATCCTGGAGCGTGAATGTCTCCACACTGGAAGTCACGCTCACACACAATTAATCTACTTTAATCAATAGAGGCAGTAGTAGGAAAGTTGAAACGCGATTTTTGTGTCAGCAAGTGAGAGTTACGCAACGTCGGCCTCTCTCTCTCTCTTTCTCTCTCTCTCTCTCTCTCTCTCTCTCTCTCTCTCTCTCGTCCGTATTCACCTTGATTCAGAGTTTTGATAATAAATAAATAGTAGGGAATTATTTTCTGCACGATTCAGGTGCAAAATACATTTGGCAGAAGAATGTTCATAATCCCACGGTCAGCAAAGATAAATATTCAATAATAAGCAAGAAAAGGCAATGAGAAAAGAAAGTATAATATTAGATCTCGATGAAGACATGGAATTTCCAATCGGACAGTTATTTATTTTTATCAATCTATTGTCCTTTCGAGCCGAAGACGGCACATAGGGCAGAACCACAATCTCAAAAACAGAAACTTTGCGTGCCAAAATGGCACATATCACTGCTTCTAAAAAATTATTTATTTAGTGTCAGATTATTTCATGAGGAACGACATTTAGACCATAGGTGGATACGAGTTCCTATACACCACCTAACGAGAATACGGGATACAGGATCTCCTAAACCAAGCTAACGAGAATACGGGATACAGGATCTCCTAAACCAAGCTAACGAGAATACGGGATACAGGATCTTCTAAACCAAGCTAACGAGAATACGGGATACATGATCTTCTACACCAAGCTAGCGAGAATACGAGATACAGGATTTTCTACACCAAACTAGCGAGAATACGGGATACATAATCTTCTACACCAACCTAGCGAGAATACGGGATACAGGATCTTCTAAACCAAGCTAGCGAGAATACGGGATACAGGATCTTCTAAACCAAGCTAGCGAGAATACGGGATACATAATCTTCTACACCAACCTAGCGAGAATACGGGATACATAATCTTCTAAACCAAGCTAGCGAGGACACAAGACACCCTATACAAGCTTAGCAAGACAACATGGTATCAGCCAATTGTAGAAATATAGTTCATTTATTTCTGTTCTGATATGTAGTTTATTGGGAGCATCGTGGGAGCTGCCAAACAGAGCTTAAACTCTCGGTCGCAGATCTTGTCCGTTAATGAAATAATCTCATCGAGTTTGACATCTTTGTCTCTCTATAATATCGAGGGTCGTTGGTACAGGCTTGGTCAACCTTCTCTTGGGGGATCGGTGGTACACTACTGACAGGCTTCGTCAACCTTCTCTTGGGGATCGGTGGTATACTACTGACAGGCTTGGTCAACCTTCTCTTGGGGCATCGGTGGTACACTACTGACAGGCTTGGTCAACCTTCTCTTGGGGCATCGGTGGTACACTACTGACAGGCTTGGTCAACCTTCTCTGGGGCATCGGTGGTACACTACTGACAGGCTTGGTCAACCTTCTCTTGGGGCATCGGTGGTACACTACTGACAGACTTCGTCAACCTTCTCTTGGAGGATCGGTGGTACACTACTGACAGGCTTGGTCAACCTTCTCTTGGGGCATCGGTGGTACACTACTGACAGGCTTGGTCAACCTTCTCTTGGGGATCGGTGGTACACTACTAACAGGCTTGGTCAACCTTCTCTTGGGGATCGGTGGTACACTACTGACAGGCTTCGTCAACCTTCTCTTGGGGCATCGGGGTACACTACTGACAGGCTTCGTCAACCTTCTCTTGGGGATCGGTGGTACACTACTGACAGGCTTGGTCAACCTTCTCTTGGGGGATCGGTGGTACACTACTAACAGGCTTCGTCAACCTTCTCTTGGGGCATCGGTGGTACACTACTGACAGACTTGGTCAACCTTCTCTTGGGGATCGGTGGTACACTACTGACAGGCTTCATTAACCTTCTCTTCGGGATCGGTGGTACACTACTGACAGGCCTGGTCAACCTTCTCTTGGGGATCGGTGGTACACTACTGACAAGCTTGGTCAACCTTCTCTTGGGGATCGGTGGTACACTACTGACAGGCTTCATTAACCTTCTCTTGGGGCATCGGTGGTACACTACTAACAGGCTTGGTCAACCTTCTCTTGGGGATCGGTGGTACACTACTGACAGGCTTCGTCAACCTTCTCTTGGGGCATCGGTGGTACACTACTGACAGGCTTCGTCAACCTTCTCTTGGGGGATCGGTGGTACACTACTGACAGGCTTCGTCAACCTTCTCTTGGGGGATCGGTGGTACACTACTGACAGGCTTCGTAAACCTTCTCTTTGGGGATCGGTGGTACACTAATGACAGGCTTCGTCAACCTTCTCTTTGGGGATCGGTGGTACACTACTGGCAGGCTTCGTAAACCTTCTCTTTGGGGATCGGTGGTACACTACTGACAGGCTTCGTCAACCTTCTCTTGGGGGATCGGTGGTACACTACTGACAGGCTTCGTCAACCTTCTCTTGGGGCATCGGTGGTACACTACTGACAGACTTCATAAACCTTCTCTTGGGGATCAGTGGTACACTACTGACAGGCTTCGTCAACCTTCTCTTGGGGGATCGGTGGTACACTACTAACAGGCTTCGTCAACCTTCTCTTGGGGGATCGGTGGTACACTACTGACAGGCTTCATCAACCATCTCTTGAAGGATCGGTGGTGCACTACTGACAGGCTTCGTCAACCTTCTCTTGGGGGATCGGTGGTACACTACTGACAGGCTTCATCAACCATCTCTTGAAGGATCGGTGGTACACTACTGACAGGCTTCATCAACCATCTCTTGAAGGATCGGTGGTACACTACTGACAGGCTTCATCAACCATCTCTTGGAGGATCGGTGGTACACTACTGACAGGCTTCATTAACCTTCTCTTGGAGGATCGGTGGTACACTACTGACAGGCTTCATTAACCTTCTCTTGGAGGATCGGTGGTACACTACTGACAGGCTTCATCAACCTTCTATTGGAGGATCGGTACTACACTACTGACAGGCTTCATTAACCTTCTCTTGGAGGATCTGTGGTGCACTACTGACAGGCTTCATCAACCCTCTTTTGAAGGATCGGTGGTACACTACTGACAGGCTTCATCAACCTTCTCCTGGGGGATCGGTGGTACACTACTGACAGGCTTCATCAACCATCTTTGGAGGATCGGTGGTACACTACTGACAGGCTTCATCAACCCTCTCTTGAAGGATCGGTGGTACACTACTGACAGGCTTCATCAACCTTCTCCTGGGGGATCGGTGGTACACTACTGACAGGCTTCATCAACCTTCTCTTGGGGGATCGGTGGTACACTACTGACAGGCTTCATCAACCATCTCTTGGAGGATCGGAGGTACACTACTGACAGGCTTTATCAACCATCTCTTGGGGGATCGGTGGTACACTATTGACAGGCTTCATCAACCATCTCTTGGGGGATCGGTGGTACACTACTGACAGGCTTCATTAACCTTCTCTTGGAGGATCGGTGGTACACTACTGACAGGCTTCATTAACCTTCTCTTGGAGGATCGGTGGTACACTACTGACAGGCTTCGTCAACCTTCACTTGGGGATCGGTGGTGCACTACTGACAGACTTCGTCAACCTTCTCTTGGGGGATCGGTGGTACACTACTGACAGGCTTCATCAACCATCTCTTTGTGGATCGGTGGTGCACTACTGACAGGCTTCGTCAACCTTCTCATGGGGATCGGTGGTACACTACTGACAGGCTTCATCAACCATCTCTTTGTGGATCGGTGGTGCACTACTGACAGGCTTCGTCAACCTTCTCATGGGGTATCGGTGGTACACTACTGACAGGCTTCGTCAACCTTCTCTTGGGGGATCGGTGGTACACTACTGACAGACTTCGTCAACCTTCTCTTGGGGCATCGGTGGTACAATACTGACAGGCTTCGTCAACCTTCTCTTGGGGCATCGGTGGTACACTACTGACAGGCTTCGTAAACCTTCTCTTTGGGGATCGGTGGTACACTAATGACAGGCTTCGTCAACCTTCTCTTTGGGGATCGGTGGTACACTACTGACAGGCTTCGTAAACCTTCTCTTTGGGGATCGGTGGTACACTACTGACAGGCTTCGTCAACCTTCTCTTGGGGCATCGGTGGTACACTACTGACAGACTTCATAAACCTTCTCTTGGGGATCAGTGGTACACTACTGACAGGTTTCGTTAACCTTCACTTGGGGATCGGTGGTACACTACTGACAGGCTTCGTCAACCTTCTCTTGGGGGATCGGTGGTACACTACTAACAGGCTCCGTCAACCTTCTCTTGGGGGATCGGTGGTACACTACTGACAGGCTTCATCAACCATCTCTTGAAGGATCGGTGGTGCACTACTGACAGGCTTCGTCAACCTTCTCTTGGGGGATCGGTGGTACACTACTGACAGGCTTCATCAACCATCTCTTGAAGGATCGGTGGTACACTACTGAGAGGCTTCATCAACCATCTCTTGAAGGATCGGTGGTACACTACTGACAGGCTTCATCAACCTTCTCTTGGAGGATCGGTGGTACACTACTGACAGGCTTCATTAACCTTCTCGTGGAGGATCGGTGGCACACTACTGACAGGCTTCATCAACCATCTTTTGAGGATCGGTGGTACAATACTGACAGGCTTCATCAACCATCTCTTGAAGGATCGGTGCTACACTACTGACAGGCTTCATCAACCTTCTCTTGGGGGATCGGTTCTACACTACTGACAGGCTTCATCAACCATCTCTTGAAGGATCGGTGGTACACTCCTGACAGGCTTCATCAACCTTCTCTTGGGGAATCGGTGGTACACTACTGACAGGCTTGGTCAACCTTCTCTTGGAGGATCGGTGGTACACTACTGACAGGCTTCATCAGCCATCTATTGGGGGATCGGTGGTACACTACTGACAGGCTTCATCAACCATCTCTTGGGGGATCGGTGGTACACTATTGACAGGCTTCATTAACCTTCTCTTGGAGGATCGGTGGTACACTACTCACAGGCTTCATTAACCTTCTCTTGGAGGATCGGTGGTACACTACTGACAGGCTTCGTCAACCTTCTCTTGGGGGATCGGTGGTACACTACTGACAGGCTTCGTCAACCTTCTCTTGGGGGATCGGTGGTACACTACTGACAGGCTTCGTCAACCTTCTCTTGGGGGATCGGTGGTACACTACTGACAGACTTCGTCAACCTTCTCTTGGGGGATCGGTGGTACACTACTGACAGGCTTCGTCAACCTTCTCTTGGGGGATCGGTGGTACACTACTGACAGACTTCGTCAACCTTCTCTTGATGGATCGGTGGTACACTACTGACAGACTTCGTCAACCTTCTCTTGGGGGATCGGTGGTACACTACTGACAGGCTTCATCAACCATCTCTTGAAGGATCGGTGGTACACTACTGACAGGCTTCATCAACCATCTCTTGAAGGATCGGTGGTACACTACTGACAGGCTACATCAACCATCTCTGGGAGGATCGGTGGTACACTACTGACAGGCTTCATTAACCTTCTCTTGGTGGATCGGTGGTACACTACTGACAGGCTTCATTAACCTTCTCTTGGAGGATCGGTGGTACACTACTGACAGGCTTCATCAACCTTCTATTGGAGGATCGGTACTACACTACTGACAGGCTTCATTAACCTTCTCTTGGAGGATCGGTGGTGCACTACTGACAGGCTTCATCAACCTTCTCTTGGGGGATCGGTGGTACACTACTGACAGGCTTCGTCAACCTTCTCTTGGGGGATCGGTGGTGCACTACTGACAGACTTCGTCAACCTTCTCTTGATGGATCGGTGGTACACTACTGACAGACTTCGTCAACCTTCTCTTGGGGGATCGGTGGTACACTACTGACAGGCTTCATCAACAATCTCTTGAAGGATCGGTGGTACACTACTGACAGGCTTCATCAACCATCTCTTGAAGGATCGGTGGTACACTACTGACAGGCTTCATCAACCATCTCTTGGAGGATCGGTGGTACACTACTGACAGGCTTCATTAACCTTCTCTTGGAGGATCGGTGGTACACTACTGACAGGCTTCATTAACCTTCTCTTGGAGGATCGGTGGTACACTACTGACAGGCTTCATCAACCTTCTATTGGAGGATCGGTACTACACTACTGACAGGCTTCATTAACCTTCTCTTGGAGGATCGGTGGTGCACTACTGACAGGCTTCATCAATCTTCTCTTGGAGGATCGGTGGTACACTACTGACAGGCTTTATCAACCATCTTTGGAGGATCGGTGGTACACTACTGACAGGCTTCATCAACCCTCTCTTGAAGGATCGGTGGTACACTACTGACAGGCTTCATCAACCTTCTCTTGGGGATCGGTGGTACACTACTGACAGGCTTCATCAACCATCTCTTGAAGGATCGGTGGTACACTACTGACAGGCTTCATCAACCTTCTCTTGGGGGATCGGTGGTACACTACTGACAGGCTTCATCAACCATCTCTTGGAGGATCGGTGGTGCACTACTGACAGGCTTCGTCAACCTTCTCTTGGGGCATCGGTGGTACACTACTGACAGACTTCATAAACCTTCTCTTGGAGATCAGTGGTACACTACTGACAGGCTTCGTTAACCTTCACTTGGGGATCGGTGGTACACTACTGACAGGCTTCGTCAACCTTCTCTTGGGGGATCGGTGGTACACTACTAACAGGCTTCGTCAACCTTCTCTTGGGGATCGGTGGTACACTACTGACAGGCTTCATCAACCATCTCTTGAAGGATCGGTGGTGCACTACTGACAGGCTTCGTCAACCTTCTCTTGGGGGATCGGTGGTACATTACTGACAGGCTTCATCAACCATCTCTTGAAGGATCGGTGGTACACTACTGACAGGCTTCATCAACCATCTCTTGAAGGATCGGTGGTACACTACTGACAGGCTTCATCAACCTTCTCTTGGGGGATCGGTGGTACACTACTGACAGGCTTCATTAACCTTCTCTTGGAGGATCGGTGGCACACTACTGACAGGCTTGGTCAACCTTCTCTTGGGGGATCGGTTGTACACTACTGACAGACTTCGTCAACCTTCTCTTGGGGGATCGGTGGTACACTACTGACAGACTTCGTCAACCTTCTCTTGGGGGATCGGTGGTACACTACTGACAGACTTCGTCAACCTTCTCTTGGGGATCGGTGGTACACTACTGACAGACTTCGTCAACCTTCTCTTGGGGGATCGGTGGTACACTACTGACAGACTTCGTCAACCTTCTCTTGGGGGATCGGTGGTACGCTACTGACAGGCTTCATCAACCATCTCTTTGTGGATCGGTGGTGCACTACTGACAGACTTCATCAATCTTCTCTTGGGGGATCGGTGGTACACTACTGACAGACTTCGTCAACCTTCTCTTGGGGGATCGGTGGTACACTACTGACAGACTTCGTCAACCTTCTCTTGGGGGATCGGTGGTACACTACTGACAGGCTTCGTCAACCTTCTCTTGGGGATCGGTGGTGCACTACTGACAGACTTCGTCAACCTTCTCTTGATGGATCGGTGGTACACTACTGACAGACTTCGTCAACCTTCTCTTGGGGATCGGTGGTGCACTACTGACAGACTTCGTCAACCTTCTCTTGGGGGATCGGTGGTGCACTACTGACAGACTTCGTCAACCTTTTCTTGGGGATCGGTGGTACACTACTGACAGACTTCTTCAACCTTCTCTTGGGGCATCGGTGGTACACTACTGACAGACTTCGTCAACCTTCTCTTGGGGGATCGGTGGTACACTACTGACAGGCTTCATCAACCATCTCTTTGTGGATCGGTGGTGCACTACTGACAGGCTTCGTCAACCTTCTCATGGGGGATCGGTGGTACACTACTGACAGGCTTCGTCAACCTTCTCTTGGGGGATCGGTGGTACACTACTGACAGACTTCGTCAACCTTCTCTTGGGGCATCGGTGGTACAATACTGACAGGCTTCGTCAACCTTCTCTTGGGGCATCGGTGGTACACTACTGACAGGCTTCGTAAACCTTCTCTTTGGGGATCGGTGGTACACTAATGACAGGCTTCGTCAACCTTCTCTTTGGGGATCGGTGGTACACTACTGACAGGCTTCGTAAACCTTCTCTTTGGGGATCGGTGGTACACTACTGACAGGCTTCGTCAACCTTCTCTTGGGGCATCGGTGGTACACTACTGACAGACTTCATAAACCTTCTCTTGGGGATCAGTGGTACACTACTGACAGGTTTCGTTAACCTTCACTTGGGGATCGGTGGTACACTACTGACAGGCTTCGTCAACCTTCTCTTGGGGGATCGGTGGTACACTACTAACAGGCTCCGTCAACCTTCTCTTGGGGGATCGGTGGTACACTACTGACAGGCTTCATCAACCATCTCTTGAAGGATCGGTGGTGCACTACTGACAGGCTTCGTCAACCTTCTCTTGGGGATCGGTGGTACACTACTGACAGGCTTCATCAACCATCTCTTGAAGGATCGGTGGTACACTACTGACAGGCTTCATCAACCATCTCTTGAAGGATCGGTGGTACACTACTGACAGGCTTCATCAACCTTCTCTTGGAGGATCGGTGGTACACTACTGACAGGCTTCATTAACCTTCTCGTGGAGGATCGGTGGCACACTACTGACAGGCTTCATCAACCATCTTTTGAGGATCGGTGGTACAATACTGACAGGCTTCATCAACCATCTCTTGAAGGATCGGTGGTACACTACTGACAGGCTTCATCAACCTTCTCTTGGGGATCGGTGGTACACTACTGACAGGCTTCATCAACCATCTCTTGAAGGATCGGTGGTACACTACTGACAGGCTTCATCAACCTTCTCTTGGGGAATCGGTGGTACACTACTGACAGGCTTGGTCAACCTTCTCTTGGAGGATCGGTGGTACACTACTGACAGGCTTCATCAGCCATCTATTGGGGGATCGGTGGTACACTACTGACAGGCTTCATCAACCATCTCTTGGGGGATCGGTGGTACACTATTGACAGGCTTCATTAACCTTCTCTTGGAGGATCGGTGGTACACTACTCACAGGCTTCATTAACCTTCTCTTGGAGGATCGGTGGTACACTACTGACAGGCTTCGTCAACCTTCTCTTGGGGGATCGGTGGTACACTACTGACAGGCTTCGTCAACCTTCTGTTGGGGGATCGGTGGTGCACTACTGACAGACTTCGTTAACCTTCTCTTGGGGGATCGGTGGTACACTACTGACAGACTTCGTCAACCTTCTCTTGGGGGATCGGTGGTACACTACTGACAGGCTTCGTCAACCTTCTCTTGGGGGATCGGTGGTACACTACTGACAGGCTTCGTCAACCTTCTCTTGGGGATCGGTGGTACACTACTGACAGACTTCGTCAACCTTCTCTTGGGGGATCGGTGGTACACTACTGACAGGCTTCGTCAACCTTCTCTTGGGGGATCGGTGGTGCACTACTGACAGACTTCGTCAACCTTCTCTTGATGGATCGGTGGTACACTACTGACAGACTTCGTCAACCTTCTCTTGGGGGATCGGTGGTACACTACTGACAGGCTTCATCAACCATCTCTTGAAGGATCGGTGGTACACTACTGACAGGCTTCATCAACCATCTCTTGAAGGATCGGTGGTACACTACTGACAGGCTACATCAACCATCTCTTGGAGGATCGGTGGTACACTACTGACAGGCTTCATTAACCTTCTCTTGGAGGATCGGTGGTACACTACTGACAGGCTTCATTAACCTTCTCTTGGAGGATCGGTGGTACACTACTGACAGGCTTCATCAACCTTCTATTGGAGGATCGGTACTACACTACTGACAGGCTTCATTAACCTTCTCTTGGAGGATCGGTGGTGCACTACTGACAGGCTTCATCAACCTTCTCTTGGGGATCGGTGGTACACTACTGACAGGCTTCGTCAACCTTCTCTTGGGGGATCGGTGGTGCACTACTGACAGACTTCGTCAACCTTCTCTTGATGGATCGGTGGTACACTACTGACAGACTTCGTCAACCTTCTCTTGGGGGATCGGTGGTACACTACTGACAGGCTTCATCAACCATCTCTTGAAGGATCGGTGGTACACTACTGACAGGCTTCATCAACCATCTCTTGAAGGATCGGTGGTACACTACTGACAGGCTTCATCAACCATCTCTTGGAGGATCGGTGGTACACTACTGACAGGCTTCATTAACCTTCTCTTGGAGGATCGGTGGTACACTACTGACAGGCTTCATTAACCTTCTCTTGGAGGATCGGTGGTACACTACTGACAGGCTTCATCAACCTTCTATTGGAGGATCGGTACTACACTACTGACAGGCTTCATTAACCTTCTCTTGGAGGATCAGTGGTGCACTACTGACAGGCTTCATCAATCTTCTCTTGGAGGATCGGTGGTACACTACTGACAGGCTTTATCAACCATCTTTGGAGGATCGGTGGTACACTACTGACAGGCTTCATCAACCCTCTCTTGAAGGATCGGTGGTACACTACTGACAGGCTTCATCAACCTTCTCTTGGGGGATCGGTGGTACACTACTGACAGGCTTCATCAACCATCTCTTGAAGGATCGGTGGTACACTACTGACAGGCTTCATCAACCTTCTCTTGGGGGATCGGTGGTACACTACTGACAGGCTTCATCAACCATCTCTTGGGGATCGGTGGTGCACTACTGACAGGCTTCGTCAACCTTCTCTTGGGGCATCGGTGGTACACTACTGACAGACTTCATAACCTTCTCTTGGGGATCAGTGGTACACTACTGACAGGCTTCGTTAACCTTCTCTTGGGGATCGGTGGTACACTACTGACAGGCTTCGTCAACCTTCTCTTGGGGGATCGGTGGTACACTACTAACAGGCTTCGTCAACTTTCTCTTGGGGGATCGGTGGTACACTACTGACAGGCTTCATCAACCATCTCTTGAAGGATCGGTGGTGCACTACTGACAGGCTTCGTCAACCTTCTCTTGGGGGATCGGTGGTACACTACTGACAGGCTTCATCAACCATCTCTTGAAGGATCGGTGGTACACTACTGACAGGCTTCATCAACCATCTCTTGAAGGATCGGTGGTACACTACTGACAGGCTTCATCAACCTTCTCTTGGAGGATCGGTGGTACACTACTGACAGGCTTCATTAACCTTCTCTTGGAGGATCGGTGGCACACTACTGACAGGCTTGGTCAACCTTCTCTTGGGGGATCGGTGGTACACTACTGACAGACTTCGTCAACCTTCTCTTGGGGGATCGGTGGTACACTACTGACAGACTTCGTCAACCTTCTCTTGGGGGATCGGTGGTACACTACTGACAGACTTCGTCAACCTTCTCTTGGGGATCGGTGGTACACTACTGACAGACTTCGTCAACCTTCTCTTGGGGGATCGGTGGTACGCTACTGACAGGCTTCATCAACCATCTCTTTGTGGATCGGTGGTGCACTACTGACAGACTTCATCAATCTTCTCTTGGGGGATCGGTGGTACACTACTGACAGACTTAGTCAACCTTCTCTTGGGGGATCGGTGGTACACTACTGACAGACTTCGTCAACCTTCTCTTGGGGGATCGGTGGTACACTACTGACAGGCTTCGTCAACCTTCTCTTGGGGATCGGTGGTGCACTACTGACAGACTTCGTCAACCTTCTCTTGATGGATCGGTGGTACACTACTGACAGACTTCGTCAACCTTCTCTTGGGGGATCGGTGGTGCACTACTGACAGACTTCGTCAACCTTCTCTTGGGGGATCGGTGGTGCACTACTGACAGACTTCGTCAACCTTCTCTTGGGGGATCGGTGGTACACTACTGACAGCTTGGTCAACCTTCTCTTGGGGATCGGTGGTACACTACTAACAGACTTCGTCAACCTTCTCTTGGGGGATCGGTGGTACACTACTGACAGGCTTGGTCAACCTTCTCTTGGGGGATCGGTGGTGCACTACTGACAGGCTTCGTCAACCTTCTCTTGGGGGATCGGTGGTACACTACTGACAGACTTCGTCAACCTTCTCTTGGGGGATCGGTGGTACACTACTGACAGGCTTCGTCAACCTTCTCTTGGGGATCGGTGGTACACTACTGACAGGCTTCGTCAACCTTCTCTTGGGGATCGGTGGTACACTACTGACAGGCTTCATCAACCTTCTCTTGGGGGATCGGTGGTGCACTACTGACAGGCTTCATCAACCTTCTCTTGGGGGATCGGTGGTACACTACTAACAGGCTTCGTCAACCTTCTCTTGGGGATCGGTGGTACACTACTAACAGGCTTCGTCAACTTTCTCTTGGGGGATCGGTGGTACACTACTGACAGGCTTCATCAACCATCTCTTGAAGGATCGGTGGTGCACTACTGACAGGCTTCATCAACCATCTCTTGAAGGATCGGTGGTACACTACTGACAGGCTTCATCAACCTTCTCTTGGAGCATCGGTGGTACACTACTGACAGGCTTCATTAACCTTCTCTTGGAGGATCGGTGGCACACTACTGACAGGCTTGGTCAACCTTCTCTTGGGGGATCGGTGGTACACTACTGACAGACTTCGTCAACCTTCTCTTGGGGGATCGGTGGTACACTACTGACAGACTTCGTCAACCTTCTCTTGGGGGATCGGTGGTACACTACTGACAGACTTCGTCAACCTTCTCTTGGGGGATCGGTGGTACACTACTGACAGACTTCGTCAACCTTCTCTTGGGGGATCGGTGGTACGCTACTGACAGGCTTCATCAACCATCTCTTTGTGGATCGGTGGTGCACTACTGACAGACTTCATCAATCTTCTCTTGGGGGATCGGTGGTACACTACTGACAGACTTCGTCAACCTTCTCTTGGGGGATCGGTGGTGCACTACTGACATACTTCGTCAACCTTCTCTTGGGGGATCGGTGGTACGCTACTGACAGGCTTCATCAACCATCTCTTTGTGGATCGGTGGTGCACTACTGACAGACTTCATCAATCTTCTCTTGGGGATCGGTGGTACACTACTGACAGACTTCGTCAACCTTCTCTTGGGGGATCGGTGGTACACTACTGACAGACTTCGTCAACCTTCTCTTGGGGGATCGGTGGTACACTACTGACAGGCTTCGTCAACCTTCTCTTGGGGGATCGGTGGTGCACTACTGACAGACTTCGTCAACCTTCTCTTGATGGATCGGTGGTACACTACTGACAGACTTCGTCAACCTTCTCTTGGGGGATCGGTGGTGCACTACTGACAGACTTCGTCAACCTTCTCTTGGGGGATCGGTGGTGCACTACTGACAGACTTCGTCAACCTTCTCTTGGGGGATCGGTGGTACACTACTGACAGGCTTGGTCAACCTTCTCTTGGGGGATCGGTGGTACACTACTGACAGACTTCGTCAACCTTCTCTTGGGGATCGGTGGTACACTACTGACAGGCTTGGTCAACCTTCTCTTGGGGGATCGGTGGTGCACTACTGACAGGCTTCGTCAACCTTCTCTTGGGGGATCGGTGGTACACTACTGACAGACTTCGTCAACCTTCTCTTGGGGGATCGGTGGTACACTACTGACAGGCTTCGTCAACCTTCTCTTGGGGGATCGGTGGTACACTACTGACAGGCTTCGTCAACCTTCTCTTGGGGGATCGGTGGTACACTACTGACAGACTTCGTCAACCTTCTCTTGGGGGATCGGTGGTGCACTACTGACAGGCTTCATCAACCTTCTCTTGGGGATCGGTGGTGCACTACTGACAGGCTTCATCAACCTTCTCTTGGGGGATCGGTGGTACACTACTACAGGCTTCGTCAACCTTCTCTTGGGGGATCGGTGGTACACTACTAACAGGCTTCGTCAACTTTCTCTTGGGGGATCGGTGGTACACTACTGACAGGCTTCATCAACCATCTCTTGAAGGATCGGTGGTGCACTACTGACAGGCTTCGTCAACCTTCTCTTGGGGGATCGGTGGTACACTACTGACAGGCTTCATCAACCATCTCTTGAAGGATCGGTGGTACACTACTGACAGGCTTCATCAACCATCTCTTGAAGGATCGGTGGTACACTACTGACAGGCTTCATCAACCTTCTCTTGGAGGATCGGTGGTACACTACTGACAGGCTTCATTAACCTTCTCTTGGAGGATCGGTGGCACACTACTGACAGGCTTGGTCAACCTTCTCTTGGGGGATCGGTGGTACACTACTGACAGGCTTCGTCAACCTTCTCTTGGGGGATCGGTGGTACACTACTGACAGACTTCGTCAACCTTCTCTTGGGGGATCGGTGGTACACTACTGACAGACTTCGTCAACCTTCTCTTGGGGGATCGGTGGTACACTACTGACAGACTTCGTCAACCTTCTCTTGGGGATCGGTGGTACGCTACTGACAGGCTTCATCAACCTTCTCTTTGTGGATCGGTGGTGCACTACTGACAGACTTCATCAATCTTCTCTTGGGGGATCGGTGGTACACTACTGACAGACTTCGTCAACCTTCTCTTGGGGGATCGGTGGTACACTACTGACAGACTTCGTCAACCTTCTCTTGGGGGATCGGTGGTACACTACTGACAGGCTTCGTCAACCTTCTCTTGGGGGATCGGTGGTGCACTACTGACAGACTTCGTCAACCTTCTCTTGATGGATCGGTGGTACACTACTGACAGACTTCGTCAACCTTCTCTTGGGGGATCGGTGGTGCACTACTGACAGACTTCGTCAACCTTCTCTTGGGGATCGGTGGTGCACTACTGACAGACTTCGTCAACCTTCTCTTGGGGGATCGGTGGTACACTACTGACAGGCTTGGTCAACCTTCTCTTGGGGATCGGTGGTACACTACTGACAGACTTCGTCAACCTTCTCTTGGGGGATCGGTGGTACACTACTGACAGGCTTGGTCAACCTTCTCTTGGGGGATCGGTGGTGCACTACTGACAGGCTTCATCAACCATCTCTTGAAGGATCGGTGGTGCACTACTGACAGGCTTCGTCAACCTTCTCTTGGGGGATCGGTGGTACACTACTGACAGGCTTCATCAACCATCTCTTGAAGGATCGGTGGTACACTACTGACAGGCTTCATCAACCATCTCTTGAAGGATCGGTGGTACACTACTGACAGGCTTCATCAACCTTCTCTTGGAGGATCGGTGGTACACTACTGACAGGCTTCATTAACCTTCTCTTGGAGGATCGGTGGCACACTACTGACAGGCTTGGTCAACCTTCTCTTGGGGGATCGGTGGTACACTACTGACAGACTTCGTCAACCTTCTCTTGGGGGATCGGTGGTACACTACTGACAGACTTCGTCAACCTTCTCTTGGGGGATCGGTGGTACACTACTGACAGACTTCGTCAACCTTCTCTTGGGGATCGGTGGTACACTACTGACAGACTTCGTCAACCTTCTCTTGGGGGATCGGTGGTACGCTACTGACAGGCTTCATCAACCATCTCTTTGTGGATCGGTGGTGCACTACTGACAGACTTCATCAACCTTCTCTTGGGGGATCGGTGGTACACTACTGACAGACTTAGTCAACCTTCTCTTGGGGGATCGGTGGTACACTACTGACAGACTTCGTCAACCTTCTCTTGGGGGATCGGTGGTACACTACTGACAGGCTTCGTCAACCTTCTCTTGGGGGATCGGTGGTGCACTACTGACAGACTTCGTCAACCTTCTCTTGATGGATCGGTGGTACACTACTGACAGACTTCGTCAACCTTCTCTTGGGGGATCGGTGGTGCACTACTGACAGACTTCGTCAACCTTCTCTTGGGGGATCGGTGGTGCACTACTGACAGACTTCGTCAACCTTCTCTTGGGGGATCGGTGGTACACTACTGACAGGCTTGGTCAACCTTCTCTTGGGGATCGGTGGTACACTACTGACAGACTTCGTCAACCTTCTCTTGGGGGATCGGTGGTACACTACTGACAGGCTTGGTCAACCTTCTCTTGGGGATCGGTGGTACACTACTGACAGGCTTCGTCAACCTTCTCTTGGGGGATCGGTGGTACACTACTGACAGACTTCGTCAACCTTCTCTTGGGGGATCGGTGGTACACTACTGACAGGCTTCGTCAAACTTCTCTTGGGGATCGGTGGTACACTACTGACAGGCTTCGTCAACCTTCTCTTGGGGGATCGGTGGTACACTACTGACAGGCTTCATCAACCTTCTCTTGGGGGATCGGTGGTGCACTACTGACAGGCTTCATCAACCTTCTCTTGGGGGATCGGTGGTACACTACTGACAGGCTTCGTCAACCTTCTCTTGGGGGATCGGTGGTACACTACTACAGGCTTCGTCAACTTTCTCTTGGGGATCGGTGGTACACTACTGACAGGCTTCATCAACCATCTCTTGAAGGATCGGTGGTGCACTACTGACAGGCTTCATCAACCTCTCTTGAAGGATCGGTGGTACACTACTGACAGGCTTCATCAACCTTCTCTTGGGGATCGGTGGTACACTACTGACAGGCTTCATTAACCTTCTCTTGGAGGATCGGTGGCACACTACTGACAGGCTTCGTCAACCTTCTCTTGGGGGATCGGTGGTACACTACTGACAGACTTCGTCAACCTTCTCTTGGGGGATCGGTGGTACACTACTGACAGACTTCGTCAACCTTCTCTTGGGGGATCGGTGGTACACTACTGACAGGCTTCGTCAACCTTCTCTTGGGGGATCGGTGGTACACTACTGACAGACTTCGTCAACCTTCTCTTGGGGGATCGGTGGTACGCTACTGACAGGCTTCATCAACCATCTCTTGTGGATCGGTGGTGCACTACTGACAGACTTCATCAATCTTCTCTTGGGGGATCGGTGGTACACTACTGACAGACTTCGTCAACCTTCTCTTGGGGATCGGTGGTGCACTACTGACATACTTCGTCAACCTTCTCTTGGGGGATCGGTGGTACGCTACTGACAGGCTTCATCAACCATCTCTTTGTGGATCGGTGGTGCACTACTGACAGACTTCATCAACCTTCTCTTGGGGGATCGGTGGTACACTACTGACAGACTTCGTCAACCTTCTCTTGGGGGATCGGTGGTACACTACTGACAGACTTCGTCAACCTTCTCTTGGGGATCGGTGGTACACTACTGACAGGCTTCGTCAACCTTCTCTTGGGGGATCGGTGGTGCACTACTGACAGACTTCGTCAACCTTCTCTTGATGGATCGGTGGTACACTACTGACAGACTTCGTCAACCTTCTCTTGGGGATCGGTGGTGCACTACTGACAGACTTCGTCAACCTTCTCTTGGGGGATCGGTGGTACACTACTGACAGACTTCGTCAACCTTCTCTTGGGGGATCGGTGGTACACTACTGACAGGCTTGGTCAACCTTCTCTTGGGGATCGGTGGTACACTACTAACAGACTTCGTCAACCTTCTCTTGGGGATCGGTGGTACACTACTGACAGGCTTGGTCAACCTTCTCTTGGGGGATCGGTGGTGCACTACTGACAGGCTTCGTCAACCTTCTCTTGGGGGATCGGTGGTACACTACTGACAGACTTCGTCAACCTTCTCTTGGGGATCGGTGGTACACTACTGACAGGCTTCGTCAACCTTCTCTTGGGGGATCGGTGGTACACTACTGACAGGCTTCGTCAACCTTCTCTTGGGGATCGGTGGTACACTACTGACAGACTTCGTCAACCTTCTCTTGGGGGATCGGTGGTGCACTACTGACAGGCTTCATCAACCTTCTCTTGGGGGATCGGTGGTGCACTACTGACAGGCTTCATCAACCTTCTCTTGGGGGATCGGTGGTACACTACTACAGGCTTCGTCAACCTTCTCTTGGGGGATCGGTGGTACACTACTGACAGGCTTCGTCAACTCTCTCTTGGGGGATCGGTGGTACACTACTGACAGGCTTCATCAACCATCTCTTGAAGGATCGGTGGTGCACTACTGACAGGCTTCGTCAACCTTCTCTTGGGGGATCGGTGGTACACTACTGACAGGCTTCATCAACCATCTCTTGAAGGATCGGTGGTACACTACTGACAGGCTTCATCAACCATCTCTTGAAGGATCGGTGGTACACTACTGACAGGCTTCATCAACCTTCTCTTGGGGATCGGTGGTACACTACTGACAGGCTTCATTAACCTTCTCTTGGAGGATCGGTGGTACACTACTGACAGGCTTGGTCAACCTTCTCTTGGGGGATCGGTGGTACACTACTGACAGGCTTCGTCAACCTTCTCTTGGGGGATCGGTGGTACACTACTGACAGACTTCGTCAACCTTCTCTTGGGGGATCGGTGGTACACTACTGACAGACTTCGTCAACCTTCTCTTGGGGATCGGTGGTACACTACTGACAGACTTCGTCAACCTTCTCTTGGGGGATCGGTGGTACGCTACTGACAGGCTTCATCAACCATCTCTTTGTGGATCGGTGGTGCACTACTGACAGACTTCATCAATCTTCTCTTGGGGGATCGGTGGTACACTACTGACAGACTTCGTCAACCTTCTCTTGGGGGATCGGTGGTACACTACTGACAGACTTCGTCAACCTTCTCTTGGGGATCGGTGGTACACTACTGACAGGCTTCGTCAACCTTCTCTTGGGGGATCGGTGGTGCACTACTGACAGACTTCGTCAACCTTCTCTTGATGGATCGGTGGTACACTACTGACAGACTTCGTCAACCTTCTCTTGGGGGATCGGTGGTGCACTACTGACAGACTTCGTCAACCTTCTCTTGGGGATCGGTGGTGCACTACTGACAGACTTCGTCAACCTTCTCTTGGGGATCGGTGGTACACTACTGACAGGCTTGGTCAACCTTCTCTTGGGGGATCGGTGGTACACTACTGACAGACTTCGTCAACCTTCTCTTGGGGATCGGTGGTACACTACTGACAGGCTTGGTCAACCTTCTCTTGGGGATCGGTGGTGCACTACTGACAGGCTTCGTCAACCTTCTCTTGGGGGATCGGTGGTACACTACTGACAGACTTCGTCAACCTTCTCTTGGGGGATCGGTGGTACACTACTGACAGGCTTCGTCAACCTTCTCTTGGGGGATCGGTGGTACACTACTGACAGGCTTCGTCAACCTTCTCTTGGGGATCGGTGGTACACTACTGACAGACTTCGTCAACCTTCTCTTGGGGGATCGGTGGTGCACTACTGACAGGCTTCATCAACCTTCTCTTGGGGGATCGGTGGTACACTACTGACAGGCTTCATCAACCTTCTCTTGGGGGATCGGTGGTACACTACTGACAGGCTTCGTCAACCTTCTCTTGGGGGATCGGTGGTACACTACTGACAGGCTTCATCAACCATCTCTTGAAGGATCGGTGGTGCACTACTGACAGGCTTCGTCAACCTTCTCTTGGGGGATCGGTGGTACACTACTGACAGGCTTCATCAACCATCTCTTGGGGGATCGGTGGTACACTACTGACAGGCTTCATCAACCTTCTCTTGGAGGATCGGTGGTACACTACTGACAGGCTTCATCAACCTTCTCTTGGGGATCGGTGGTACACTACTGACAGGCTTGGTCAACCTTCTCTTGGGGATCGGTGGTACACTACTGACAGACTTCGTCAACCTTCTCTTGGGGGATCGGTGGTACACTACTGACAGGCTTCATCAACCTCTCTTGGGGATCGGTGGTGCACTACTGACAGGCTTCGTCAACCTTCTCTTGGGGGATCGGTGGTACACTACTGACAGGCTTCATCAACCTTCTCTTGGAGGATCGGTGGTGCACTACTGACAGGCTTCGTCAACCTTCTCTTGGGGATCGGTGGTACACTACTGACAGGCTTCGTCAACCTTCTCTTGGGGATCGGTGGTACACTACTGACAGACTTCGTCAACCTTCTCTTGGGGATCGGTGGTACACTACTGACAGGCTTCATCAACCTTCTCTTGGGGGATCGGTGGTACACTACTGACAGGCTTCATCAACCTTCTCTTGGGGGATCGGTGGTACACTACTGACAGGCTTCGTCAACCTTCTCTTGGGGATCGGTGGTACACTACTGACAGGATCTCTTGGGATCGGTGGTACACTACTGACAGGCTTCGTCAACCTTCTCTTGGGGATCGGTGGTACACTACTGACAGCTTCATCAACCATCTCTTGGGATCAGTGGTACACTACTGACAGGCTTCTCAACCATCTCTTGGGATCGGTGGTACACTACTGACAGGCTTCATCAACCTTCTCTTGGGGGATCGGTGGTACACTACTGACAGGCTTCACAACCTTCTCTTGGGGGATCGGTGGTACACTACTGACAGGCTTCATCAACCATCTCTTGGAGGATCGGTGGTACACTACTGACAGGCTTCATTAACCTTCTCTTGGAGGATCGGTGGTACACTACTGACAGGCTTCATCAACCTTCTCTTGGAGGATCGGTGGTACACTACTGACAGGCTTCATCAACCATCTCTTGGAGGATCGGTGGTACACTACTGACAGGCTTCATCAACCTTCTCTTGGGGATCGGTGGTACACTACTGACAGGCTTCATCAACCTTCTCTTGGGGGATCGGTGGTACACTACTGACAGGCTTCATCAACCATCTCTTGAGGATCGGTGGTACACTACTGACAGGCTTCATCAACCTTCTCTTGGGGATCGGTGGTACACTACTGACAGGCTTCATCAACCTTCTCTTGGGGGATCGGTGGTACACTACTGACAGGCTTCGTCAACCATCTCTTGAAGGATCGGTGGTACACTACTGACAGGCTTCATCAACCTTCTCTTGGGGGATCGGTGGTACACTACTGACAGGCTTCGTCAACCTTCTCTTGGAGGATCGGTGGTACACTACTGACAGGCTTCATCAACCTTCTCTTGGGGATCGGTGGTACACTACTGACAGGCTTCGTCAACCTTCTCTTGGGGGATCGGTGGTACACTACTGACAGGCTTCGTCAACCTTCTCTTGGGGATCGGTGGTACACTACTGACAGGCTTCATCAACCTTCTCTTTGGGGATCGGTGGTACACTACTGACAGGCTTCGTCAACCTTCTCTTGGGGATCGGTGGTACACTACTGACAGGCTTCGTCAACCTTCTCTTGGGGGATCGGTGGTGCACTACTGACAGACTTCGTAAACCTTCTCTTGGGGATCGGTGGTACACTACTGACAGACTTCGTCAACCTTCTCTTGGGGATCGGTGGTACACTACTGACAGGCTTCGTCACCTTCTCTTGGGGATCGGTGGTACACTACTGACAGGCTTCGTCAACCTTCTCTTGGGGGATCGGTGGTACACTACTGACAGACTTCGTCAACCTTCTCTTGGGGATCGGTGGTACACTACTGACAGGCTTCGTCAACCTTCTCTTGGGGGATCGGTGGTACACTACTGACAGGCTTCGTCAACCTTCTCTTGGGGATCGGTGGTACACTACTGACAGGCTTCGTCAACCTTCTCTTGGGGATCGGTGGTACACTACTGACAGGCTTCATCAACCTTCTCTTGGGGATCGTGGTACACTACTGACAGGCTTCATCAACCTTCTCTTGGATCGGTGGTACACTACTGACAGGCTTCATCAACCATCTCTTGGAGGATCGGTGGTACACTACTGACAGGCTTCATCAACCTTCTCTTGGAGGATCGGTGGTACACTACTGACAGGCTTCATTAACCTTCTCTTGGGATCGGATCGGTGGACACTACTGACAGGCTTCATCAACCTTCTCTTGGAGGATCGGTGGTACACTACTGACAGGCTTCATCAACCATCTCTTGAAGGATCGGTGGTACACTACTGACAGGCTTCATCAACCTTCTCTTGGGGATCGGTGGTACACTACTGACAGGCTTCGTCAACCTTCTCTTGGGGATCGGTGGTACACTACTGACAGACTTCGAACCTTCTCTTGAGGATCGGTGGTACACTACTGACAGGCTTCATCAACCTTCTCTTGGGGGATCGGTGGTACACTACTGACAGGCTTCATCAACCATCTCTTGAAGGATCGGTGGTACACTACTGACAGGCTTCATCAACCATCTCTTGGGGATCGGTGGTACACTACTGACAGGCTTCATCAACCATCTCTTGGAGGATCGGTGGTACACTACTGACAGGCTTCATTAACCTTCTCTTGGAGGATCGGTGGTACACTACTGACAGGCTTCATCAACCTTCTCTTGGAGGATCGGTGGTACACTACTGACAGGCTTCATCAACCTTCTCTTGGGGGATCGGTGGTACACTACTGACAGGCTTCATCAACCATCTCTTGGAGGATCGGTGGTACACTACTGACAGGCTTCATTAACCTTCTCTTGGAGGATCGGTGGTACACTACTGACAGGCTTCATCAACCTTCTCTTGGGGATCGGTGGTACACTACTGACAGGCTTCGTCAACCTTCTCTTGGGGGATCGGTGGTACACTACTGACAGGCTTCGTCAACCTTCTCTTGGGGGATCGGTGGTACACTACTGACAGGCTTCGTCAACCTTCTCTTGGGGGATCGGTGGTACACTACTGACAGACTTCGTCAACCTTCTCTTGGGGGATCGGTGGTACACTACTGACAGACTTCATCAACCTTCTCTTGGGGATCGGTGGTACACTACTGACAGGCTTCGTCAACCTTCTCTTGGGGATCGGTGGTACACTACTGACAGACTTCGTCAACCTTCTCTTGGGGGATCGGTGGTACACTACTGACAGGCTTCGTCAACCTTCTCTTGGGGGATCGGTGGTACACTACTGACAGGCTTCATCAACCATCTCTTGAAGGATCGGTGGTACACTACTGACAGGCTTCGTCAACCTTCTCTTGGGGATCGGTGGTACACTACTGACAGGCTTCATCAACCATCTCTTGAAGGATCGGTGGTACACTACTGACAGGCTTCATCAACCATCTCTTGAAGGATCGGTGGTACACTACTGACAGGCTTCATCAACCTTCTCTTGGAGGATCGGTGGTACACTACTGACAGGCTTCATTAACCTTCTCTTGGAGGATCGGTGGTACACTACTGACAGGCTTCATCAACCTTCTCTTGGAGGATCGGTGGTACACTACTGACAGGCTTCGTCAACCTTCTCTTGGAGGATCGGTGGTACACTACTGACAGGCTTCGTCAACCTTCTCTTGGGGGATCGGTGGTACACTACTGACAGGCTTCGTCAACCTTCTCTTGGGGGATCGGTGGTACACTACTGACAGACTTCGTCAACCTTCTCTTGGGGATCGGTGGTACACTACTGACAGACTTCGTCAACCTTCTCTTGGGGGATCGGTGGTACACTACTGACAGGCTTCATCAACCATCTCTTGGGGATCGGTGGTACACTACTGACAGGCTTCATCAACCATCTCTTGAAGGATCGGTGGTACACTACTGACAGGCTTCATCAACCTTCTCTTGGAGGATCGGTGGTACACTACTGACAGGCTTCATCAACCTTCTCTTGGAGGATCGGTGGTACACTACTGACAGGCTTCATTAACCTTCTCTTGGAGGATCGGTGGTGCACTACTGACAGGCTTCATCAACCTTCTCTTGAGGATCGGTGGTACACTACTGACAGGCTTCATCAACCTTCTCTTGGAGGATCGGTGGTACACTACTGACAGGCTTCATCAACCTCTCTTGGAGGATCGGTGGTACACTACTGACAGGCTTCATCAACCTTCTCTTGGGATCGGTGGTACACTACTGACAGGCTTCATCAACCTTCTCTTGGGGATCGGTGGTACACTACTGACAGGCTTCATCAACCTTCTCTTGGGGATCGGTGGTACACTACTGACAGGCTTCATCAACCTTCTCTTGGGGGATCGGTGGTACACTACTGACAGGCTTCATCAACCTTCTCTTGGGGATCGGTGGTACACTACTGACAGGCTTCGTCAACCTTCTCTTGGGGATCGGTGGTACACTACTGACAGACTTCGTCAACCTTCTCTTGGGGATCGGGTACACTACTGACAGGCTTCGTCAACCTTCTCTTGGGGATCGGTGGTACACTACTGACAGGCTTCGTCAACCTTCTCTTGGGGGATCGGTGGTACACTACTGACAGGCTTCGTCAACCTTCTCTTGGGGATCGGTGGTACACTACTGACAGGCTTCATCAACCTCTCTTGGGGATCGGTGGTACACTACTGACAGGCTTCGTCAACCTTCTCTTGGAGGATCGGTGGTACACTACTGACAGGCTTCATCAACCATCTCTTGAAGGATCGGTGGTACACTACTGACAGGCTTCATCAACCTTCTCTTGGGGATCGGTGGTACACTACTGACAGGCTTCATCAACCTTCTCTTGGAGGATCGGTGGTACACTACTGACAGGCTTGGTCAACCTTCTCTTGGAGGATCGGTGGTACACTACTGACAGGCTTCGTCAACCTTCTCTTGGGGGATCGGTGGTACACTACTGACAGACTTCGTCAACCTTCTCTTGGGGGATCGGTGGTACACTACTGACAGACTTCGTCAACCTTCTCTTGGGGGATCGGTGGTACACTACTGACAGACTTCGTCAACCTTCTCTTGGGGGATCGGTGGTACACTACTGACAGACTTCGTCAACCTTCTCTTGGGGGATCGGTGGTACACTACTGACAGGCTTCGTCAACCTTCTCTTGGGGGATCGGTGGTGCACTACTGACAGACTTCGTCAACCTTCTCTTGGGGATCGGTGGTACACTACTGACAGACTTCGTCAACCTTCTCTTGGGGGATCGGTGGTACACTACTGACAGACTTCGTCAACCTTCTCTTGGGGGATCGGTGGTACACTACTGACAGGCTTCGTCAACCTTCTCTTGGGGGATCGGTGGTACACTACTGACAGACTTCGTCAACCTTCTCTTGGGGATCGGTGGTACACTACTGACAGACTTCGTCAACCTTCTCTTGGGGATCGGTGGTACACTACTGACAGACTTCGTCAACCTTCTCTTGGGGATCGGTGGTGCACTACTGACAGACTTCGTCAACCTTCTCTTGGGGATCGGTGGTACACTACTGACAGACTTCGTCAACCTTCTCTTGGGGATCGGTGGTACACTACTGACAGACTTCGTCAACCTTCTCTTGGGGGATCGGTGGTACACTACTGACAGGCTTCGTCAACCTTCTCTTGGGGGATCGGTGGTACACTACTGACAGGCTTCGTCAACCTTCTCTTGGGGATCGGTGGTACACTACTGACAGGCTTCGTCAACCTTCTCTTGGGGGATCGGTGGTACACTACTGACAGGCTTCGTCAACCTTCTCTTGGGGGATCGGTGGTACACTACTGACAGGCTTCATCAACCTTCTCTTGGGGGATCGGTGGTGCACTACTGACAGGCTTCATCAACCTTCTCTTGGGGGATCGGTGGTGCACTACTGACAGGCTTCGTCAACCTTCTCTTGGGGGATCGGTGGGTGGTACACTACTGACAGGCTTCATCAACCTTCTCTTGGGGATCGGTGGTACACTACTGATAGACTTCGTCAACCTTCTCTTGGGGATCCGTGGCACACTACTGACAGGCTTCATCAACCATCTTTGGAGGATCGGTGGTACACTACTGACAGACTTCATCAACCTTCTCTTGTGGGATCGGTGGTACACTACTGACAGGCTTCATCAACCTTCTCTTGGGGATCGGTGGTACACTACTGACAGGCTTGGTCAACCTTCTCTTGGAGGATCGGTGGTACACTACTGACAGGCTTCATCAGCCATCTATTGGGGATCGGTGGTACACTACTGACAGGCTTCATCAACCATCTCTTGGGGATCGGTGGTACACTATTGACAGGCTTCATTAACCTTCTCTTGGAGGATCGGTGGTACACTACTGACAGGCTTCATTAACCTTCTCTTGGAGGATCGGTGGTACACTACTGACAGACTTCGTCAACCTTCTCTTGGGGGATCGGTGGTACACTACTGACAGGCTTCGTCAACCTTCTCTTGGGGATCGGTGGTGCACTACTGACAGACTTCGTCAACCTTCTCTTGGGGGATCGGTGGTACACTACTGACAGACTTCGTCATCCTTCTCTTGGGGAATCGGTGGTACACTACTGACCGGCTTTGTCAACCTTCTCTTGGGGGATCGGTGGTACACTACTGACAGGCTTCGTCAACCTTCTCTTGGGGGATCGGTGGTACACTACTGACAGACTTCGTCAACCTTCTCTTGGGGGATCGCTGGTACACTACTGACAGGCTTCATCAACCATCTCTTGGAGGATCGGTGGTACACTACTGACAGGCTTCATTAACCTTCTCTTGGAGGATCGGTGGTACACTACTGACAGGCTTCATTAACCTTCTCTTGGAGGATCGGTGGTACACTACTGACAGGCTTCATCAACCTTCTATTGGAGGATCGGTACTACACTACTGACAGGCTTCATTAACCTTCTCTTGGAGGATCGGTGGTGCACTACTGACAGGCTTCATCAATCTTCTCTTGGAGGATCGGTGGTACACTACTGACAGGCTTCATCAACCATCTTTGGAGGATCGGTGGTACACTACTGACAGGCTTCATCAACCCTCTCTTGAAGGATCGGTGGTACACTACTGACAGGCTTCATCAACCATCTCTTGAAGGATCGGTGGTACACTACTGACAGGCTTCATCAACCTTCTCTTGGGGGATCGGTGGTACACTACTGACAGGCTTCATCAACCATCTCTTGGAGGATCGGTGGTGCACTACTGACAGGCTTCGTCAACCTTCTCTTGGGGCATCGGTGGTACACTACTGACAGACTTCATATACCTTCTCTTGGGGATCAGTGGTACACTACTGACAGGCTTCGTTAACCTTCACTTGGGGATCGGTGGTACACTACTGACAGGCTTCGTCAACCTTCTCTTGGGGGATCGGTGGTACACTACTAACAGGCTTCGTCAACCTTCTCTTGGGGGATCGGTGGTACACTACTGACAGGCTTCATCAACCTTTCTTGAAGCATCGGTGGTGCACTACTGACAGGCTTCGTCAACCTTCTCTTGGGGATCGGTGGTACACTACTGACAGGCTTCATCAACCGTCTCTTGAAGGATCGGTGGTACACTACTGACAGGCTTCATCAACCATCTCTTGAAGGATCGGTGGTACACTACTGACAGGCTTCATCAACCTTCTCTTGGGGGATCGGTGGTACACTACTGACAGGCTTCATTAACCTTCTCTTGGAGGATCGGTGGCACACTACTGACAGGCTTCATCAACCATCTTTGGAGGATCGGTGGTACACTACTGACAGGCTTCATCAACCATCTCTTGAAGGATCGGTGGTACACTACTGACAGGCTTCATCAACCTTCTCTTGTGGGATCGGTGGTACACTACTGACAGGCTTCATCAACCATCTCTTGAAAGATCGGTGGTACACTACTGACAGACTTCGTCAACCTTCTCTTGGGGCATCGGTGGTACACTACTGACAGACTTCGTCAACCTTCTCTTGGGGGATCGGTGGTACACTACTGACAGGCTTGTTCAACCTTCTCTTGGGGGATCGGTGGTACACTACTGACAGACTTCGTCAACCTTCTCTTGGGGGATCGGTGGTACACTACTGACAGGCTTGGTCAACCTTCTCTTGGGGGATCGGTGGTGCACTACTGACATGCTTCGTCAACCTTCTCTTGGGGGATCGGTGGTGCACTACTGACAGGCTTCATCAACCTTCTCTTGGGGGATCGGTGGTGCACTACTGACAGGCTTCATCAACCTTCTCTTGGGGGATCGGTGGTACACTACTGACAGACTTCGTCAACCTTCTCTTGGGGGATCGGTGGTGCACTACTGACAGGCTTCATCAACCTTCTCTTGGGGGATCGGTGGTACACTACTGACAGACTTCGTCAACCTTCTCTTGGGGGATCGGTGGTACACTACTGACAGGCTTCATCAACCTTCTCTTTGGGGATCGGTGGTACACTACTGACAGGTTTCATCAACCTTCTCTTGTGGGATCGGTGGTACACTACTGACAGGCTTCATCAACCTTCTCTTTGGGGATCGGTGGTGCACCACTGACAGACTTCGTCAACCTTCTCTTGGGTAGCTTTTGGTGCACTACTGACAGGCTTCGTCAACCTTCTCTTGGGGAGCTGTTGGTGCACTACTGACAGACTTCGTCAACCCTCTCCTAGGGGTTCGTTGGTGCACTACTGACATACTTCGTTAACCTTCATCACTTCTCTCTCACTCTTTCTGACTCTACAAAATCAAGGTTTGTCCATTCTCTAATGTTATCATCCCATCGTTGTTCTGCCTCCCTCTCCTTCTCATTCATTTCACAGTTCCAGGCCAGCCATTACGATCGAGAGACCACAAAGTAAAAATTAACGCTCAGTGCAAAAGTTAACACACATAACACATATCAAGCACTCAGAAAGATAAACAAACTAATACAACAAAAAAACATAATGTACGTTTATTTACATATATAACAATTGCATAGCATACTCATCATCATCATTGAGTGCCATCTCCGCAAGGCTGGCTACCATGGAGCATAGCATACTCATCATCATCATTGAGTGCCATCTCCGCAAGGCTGGCTACCATGGAGCATAGCATACTCATCATCATCATTGAGTGCCATCTCCGCAAGGCTGGCTACCATGGAGCATAGCATACTACAAAACAGAAATTGTTCACTAGCAGATGAATACAAATCGCATATTTTTAAAACATACAAAATAGCAATCCCTCAGCCCGACTGTTCTAGTTCCTGCCTTCAAAACCGTTGTCGACATGGTCGATCGTCCATCCTTACCGCCAACAGATGTGTGTACCTCTCTGGGGGACTCCCTTCCTTAACTTGCCCTCAACCCTTCCTGCCAACAGATGTATGTACTATAGAAGGGGACTTCCTTCCTTAACTTGCCCTCAACCCTTTCTGCTAACAGATGTCTGTACTATAGAAGGGGGACTTCCTTCCTTAACTTGCCCTCAACCGTTTCTGCTAACAGATGTCTTTACTATAGAAGGGGGACTTCCTTCCTTAACTTGCCCTCAACCGTTTCTGCCAACAGATGTCTTTACTATAGAAGGGGGACTTCCTTCCTTAACTTGCCCTCAACCCTTTTTGCCAACAGATGTCTTTACTATAGAAGGAGGACTTCCTTCCTTAGCTTGCCCTCAACCCTTCCTGCCAACAGATGTCTGTACTATAGAAGGGGGACTTCCTTCCTTAACTTGCCCTCAACCCTTCCTGCCAACAGATGTATGTACTATAGAAGGGGGACTTCCTTCCTTAACTTGCCCTCAACCCTTTCTGCTAACAGATGTCTGTACTATAGAAGGGGGACTTCCTTCCTTAACTTGCCCTCAACCGTTTCTGCTAACAGATGTCTTTACTATAGAAGGGGACTTCCTTCCTTAACTTGCCCTCAACCGTTTCTGCCAACAGATGTCTTTACTATAGAAGGGGGACTTCCTTCCTTAACTTGCCCTCAACCCTTTTTGCCAACAGATGTCTTTACTATAGAAGGAGGACTTCCTTCCTTAGCTTGCCCTCAACCCTTCCTGCCAACAGATGTCTGTACTATAGAAGGGGGACTTCCTTCCTTAACTTGCCCTCAACCCTTCCTGCCAACAGATGTCTTTACTATAGAAGGGGGACTTCCTTCCTTAACTTGCCCTCAACCCTTTCTGCTAACAGATGTCTGTACTATAGAAGGGGGACTTCCTTCCTTAACTTGCCCTCAACCGTTTCTGCCAACAGATGTCTTTACTATAGAAGGGGGACTTCCTTCCTTAACTTGCCCTCAACCGTTTCTGCCAACAGATGTCTTTACTATAGAAGGGGACTTCCTTCCTTAACTTGCCCTCAACCCTTTTTGCCAACAGATGTCTTTACTATAGAAGGGGGACTTCCTTCCTTAACTTGCCCTCAACCCTTCCTGCCAACAGATGTCTGTACTATAGAAGGGGGACTTCCTTCCTTAACTTGCCCTCAACCGTTTCTGCTAACAGATGTCTGTACTATAGAAGGGGGACTTCCTTCCTTAACTTGCCCTCAACCCTTCCTGCCAACAGATGTCTGTACTATAGAAGGGGGACTTCCTTCCTTAACTTGCCCTCAACCGTTCCTGCCAACAGATGTCTTTACTATAGAAGGGGGACTTCCTTCCTTAACTTGCCCTCAACCCTTCCTGCCAACAGATGTCTTTACTATAGAAGGAGGACTTCCTTCCTTAACTTGCCCTCAACCCTTCCTGCCAACAGATGTCTGTACTATAGAAGGGGGACTTCCTTCCTTAACTTCCCTCCGTTGTTCAGCCGGCCAGCCAAAGCCGTTGTCCAGGGGGTAGCGCTGCCGTACACAGGCAGACACAAGGAGTCATACATGGACTGGATAGGAGTGGTGCAACCAACAAGGTCCCAGGACCATGCCGAAGGATGTGGCTTTCCAAAGTTTGAGCAAATATTCAAAATACATCTTGATTTTAACCTTTCGGTAAGTGTCAGAGCCAGTCGAGAATGGCGTACCTGCAAACATCTTGTTGAGCTCACCACGACTTTCGCTGAACATACCAGGGTGGACATGCTGAGAACATTGTTAGAAGACGGGGCTAGAAGGGGAGAGAAATCGCGCTGGAAAGACGAAAACTTGGTGATACCGAACAAGGAAAAAAAATCGCCGTGAAAAAATTAAATCGGGGTGATGTCGATCTTCAGCAAGAAAATGTGTTCACTTCGTCTATAGAATGAGATGTGTCTCACTTCGTCTATAGAATGAGATGTGTCTCACTTCGTCTATAGAATGAGATGTGTCTCACTTCGTCTATAGAATGAGATGTGTCTCACTTCGTCTATAGAATGAGATGTGTTCACTTCGTCTATAGAATGAGATGTGTTCACTTCGTCTATAGAATGAGATGTGTCTCACTTCGTCTATAGAATGAGATGTGTCTCACTTCGTCTATAGAATGAGATGTGTCTCACTTCGTCTATAGAATGAGATGTGTTCACTTCGTCTATAGAATGAGATGTGTTCACTTCGTCTATAGAATGAGATGTGTCTCACTTCGTCTATAGAATGAGATGTGTCTCACTTCGTCTATAGAATGAGATGTGTCTCACTTCGTCTATAGAATGAGATGTGTCTCACTTCGTCTATAGAATGAGATGTGTCTCACTTCGTCTATAGAATGAGATGTGTCTCACTTCGTCTATAGAATGAGATGTGTCTCACTTAGTCTATAGAATGAGATGTGTCTCCGCAGTTCTGACTGTCCGCACCTCGAAGTGTCAAAAATGTGTGCATCGGTCACAAGTTAACGATAAATTTGTGTAGGTCACAAGTTAACGATAAATGTGTGTAGGTCACAAGTTAACGATAAATGTGTCTGTAGGTCACAAGTTAACGATAAATGTGTGTGTAAGTCACAAGTTAACGATAAATGTGTGTGTAGGTCACAAGTTAAAGATAAATGTGTGTGTAAGTCACAAGTTAACGATAAATGTGTGTGTAGGTCACAAGTTAACGATAAATGTGTGTGTAAGTCAAAAGTTAACGATAAATGTGTGTGTAAGTCACAAGTTAACGATAAATGTGTGTGTAGGTCACAAGTTAAAGATAAATAAAGTCACAAGTTAAAGATAAATGAATGTAGGTCACAAGTTAACGATAAATGTGTGTGTAAGTCACAAGTTAACGATAAATGTGTGTGTAGGTCACAAGTTAACGATAAATGTGTCTATAAGTCACAAGTTAACGATAAATGTGTGTGTAGGTCACAAGTTAACGATAAATGTGTGTGTAAGTCACAAGTTAACGATAAATGTGTGTAGGTCACAAGTTAACGATACATGTGTGTAGGTCACAAGTTTACGATAAATGTGTCTGTAGGTCACAAGTTAACGATAAATGTGTGTAGGTCACAAGTTAACGATAAATGTGTGCATCGGTCACAAGTTAACGATAAATGTGTGCATCGGTCACAAGTAAACGATAAATGTGTGTGTAGGTCACAAGTTAAAGATAAATGTGTGTGTTGGTCACAAGTTAACGATAAATGTGTGTAGGTCACAAGTTAACGATAAATGTGTGCGTCTGTCACAAGTTAACGATAAATGTGTGTGTAGGTCACAAGTTAACGATAAATGTGTGTAGGTCACAAGTTAACGATAAATGTGTATGTAGGTCACAAGTTAACGATAAATGTGTGTGTAGCTCACAAGTTAACGATAAATGTGTGTGTAGGTCACAAGTTAACGATAAATGTGTGTAGGTCACAAGTTAACGATAAATGTGTGTGTAGGTCACAAGTTAACGATAAATGTGTGTGTAAGTCACAAGTTAACGATAAATGTGTGTGTAGGTGACAAGTTAACGATAAATGTGTGTGTAAGTCACAAGTTAACGATAAATGTGTGTAAGTCACAAGTTAACGATAAATGTGTGTGTAGGTCACAAGTTAACGATAAATGTGTGTGTAGGTCACAAGTTAACGATAAATGTGTCTGTAGGTCACAAGTTAACGATAAATGTGTGTAGGTCACAAGTTAACGATAAATGTGTGCATCGGTCACAAGTTAACGATAAATGTGTGCGTAGGTCACAAGTTAACGATAAATGTGTGTAGGTCACAAGTTAACGATAAATGTGTGCGTCTGTCACAAGTTAACGATAAATGTGATGCGTCTGTCACAAGTTAACGATAACTGTGTGTGTAGGTCACAAGTTAACGATAAATGTGTGTAGGTCACAAGTTAACGATAAATGTGTGTGTAGGTCACAAGTTAACGATAAATGTGTGTGTAGGTCACAAGTTAACGATAAATGTGTCTGTAGGTCACAAGTTAACGATAAATGTGTGCATCGGTCACAAGTTAACGATAAATGTGTGTGTTGGTCACAAGTTAACGATAAATGTGTGTGTTGGTCACAAGTTAACGATAAATGTGTGTGTTGGTCACAAGTTAACGATAAATGTGTGTAGGTCACAAGTTAACGATAAATGTGTGCGTCTGTCACAAGTTAACGATAAATGTGTGCGTCTGTCACAAGTTAACGATAACTGTGTGTGTAGGTCACAAGTTAACGATAAATGTGTGTAGGTCACAAGTTAACGATAAATGTGTGTGTAGGTCACAAGTTAACGATAAATGTGTGTGTAGGTCACACGTTAACGATAAATGTGTGTGTTGGTCACAAGTTAACGATAAATGTGTGTAGGTCACAAGTTAACGATAAATGTGTGCGTCTGTCACAAGTTAACGATAAATGTGTGTGTAGGTCACAAGTTAACGATAAATGTGTGTAGGTAACAAGTTAACGATAAATGTGTGTAGGTCACAAGTTAACGATAAATGTGTGTGAAGGTCACAAGTTAACGATAAATGTGTGTAGGTCACAAGTTAACGATAAATGTTATGAATCCCATCGATTTCCTGAGCTAACAACAGAGGCATGACATTTTAAACACTTTAAATATTGCATGTGCCGATTGTGTGCCCCAAATTGCAATGCAATCGGTCAAATAATACAACAACAGTAAACCGTTGAAATGGAGCATGTTAGTGACTTGCGTTATGGGCAACGATTATTCTCATTTTAGAGAAGGAACTGTTGTTGACATTTACAAGCGCCTATGTGATGTGTATGGATGTGTTGCAGTTGAAAGGAACACAGTAAGTCGCTGGGTTCAGAGAATAAAAGAATCGGGAAGCAGAGAAAGGGAGCTTCATGATCGGCCGCCCTGTGCTCGTCCTGCCACAGCCACCAATGTAGAGATGTTGAAATGCGCTGAGTCCATTATTCTTGCTGATAGGCACATCACTTCTCAACAATTGGCCTTAAAGTTGTTAGTCAGCACTGGTAGTGCTAATGCAATTATACAAACTTTTGAATTCTCTGAGATTTGTGTGCAAGATGGATTCCAAGAAATCTCACAAATGAGCACTGATTGCAAAGAAAAGCAATTTCTTCCGAACTGTTGGGTCACTTCAATGATGATAAAAAAGAAATTTTTGGCTAAGATTGCTCAAGGTGACGAAACCTGGGCACATACTTTTGAACGTGAGACAAAAAGACAGTCAATGGAGTGGCATCACAGCACTCACCACGAAGAATAAAATTCAAGACATCTCCTTCAGCTGGAAAGGTCATGGTCACTGCCTTTTGGGACATTGAAGGTATGATTCTTGTGGATGTTATGCCAAGAGGGGAGACAATGAATTCTCAAGCTTACATTGAAATCAGTTGATGCCACAGTGACAACAGTTGATGCCACAGTGAGATCAGTTGATGACACAGTGAGATCAGTTGATGACACAGTGAGATCAGTTGATGACACAGTGAGATCAGTTGATGACACAGTGAGATCAGTTGATGCCACAGTGAGATCAGTTGATGCCACAGTGACAACAGTGGATGCCACAGTGAGATCAGTTGATGACACAGTGAGATCAGTTGATGCCACAGTGAGATCAGTTGATGACACAGTGAGATCAGTTGATGACACAGTGAGATCAGTTGATGCCACAGTGACAACAGTTGATGCCACAGTGAGATCAGTTGATGACACAGTGAGATCAGTTGATGCCACAGTGACAACAGTTGATGCCACAGTGAGATCAGTTGATGACACAGTGAGATCAGTTGATGCCACAGTGACAACAGTTGATGCCACAGTGAGATCAGTTGATGACACAGTGAGATCAGTTGATGACACAGTGAGATCAGTTGATGCCACAGTGACAACAGTTGATGCCACAGTGAGATCAGTTGATGACACAGTGAGATCAGTTGATGACACAGTGAGATCAGTTGATGACACAGTGAGATCAGTTGATGCCACAGTGAGATTAGTTGATGCCACAGTGACAACAGTTGATGACACAGTGAGATCAGTTGATGACACAGTGAGATCAGTTGATGCCACAGTGACAACAGTTGATGCCACAGTGAGATCAGTTGATGACACAGTGAGATCAGTTGATGCCACAGTGACAACAGTTGATGACACAGAGAGATCAGTTGATGACACAGAGAGATCAGTTGATGACACAGTGAGATCAGTTGATGCCACAGTGAGATCAGTTGATGCCACAGTGAGATCAGTTGATGCCACAGTGAGATCAGTTGATGCCACAGTGAGATCAGTTGATGACACAGTGAGATCAGTTGATGACACAGTGAGAACAGTTGATGCCACAGTGAGATCAGTTGATGCCACAGTGAGATCAGTTGATGACACAGTGAGATCAGTTGATGCCACAGTGAGATCAGTTGATGACACAGTGAAATCAGTTGATGCCACAGTGAGATCAGTTGATGCCATAGTGAGATCAGTTGATGCCACAGTGAGATCAGTTGATGCCACAGTGAGATCAGTTGATGACACAGTGAGATCAGTTGATGCCACAGTGAGATCAGTTGATGACACAGTGAAATCAGTTGATGCCACAGTGAGATCAGTTGATGCCATAGTGAGATCAGTTGATGCCACAGTGAGATCAGTTGATGCCACAGTGAGATAAGTTGAAGACACAGTGAGATCAGTTGATGCCACAGTGAGATCAGTTGATGCCACAGTGAGATCAGTTGATGACACAGTGAAATCAGTTGATGACACAGTGAGATCAGTTGATGCCACAGTGAGATCAGTTGATGACACAGTGAGATCAGTTGATGCCACTGTGAGATCAGTTGATGCCACAGTGAGATCAGTTGATGCCACAGTGAGATCAGTTGATGACACAGTGAGATCAGTTGATGCCACAGTGAGATCAGTTGATTACACAGTGAGATCAGTTGATGACACAGTGAGATCAGTTGGTTACACAGTGAGATCAGTTGATTACACAGTGAGATCAGTTGATGACACAGTGATATCAGTTGGTTACTCAGTGAGATCAGTTGATGACACACTGAGATCAGTTGGTTACACAGTGAGATCAGTTGGTTACACAGTGAGATCTGTTGATGACACAGCGAGATCAGTTGATTACACAGTGAGATCAGTTGGTTACACAGTGAGTCCAGTTGGTTACACATTGATATCAGTTGATGACACAGTGAGATCAGTTGGTTACACAGTAAGTCCAGTTGGTTACACATTGAGATCAGTTGATGACACTGCGAGATCAGTTGTTTACACAGTGATATCAGTTGGTTACACAGTGAGATCAGTTGATGACACAGTGAGATCAGTTGATGACACAGCGAGATCAGTTGGTTACACAGTGAGATCAGTTGGTTACACAGTAAGCTCAGTTGGTTACACTGTTATATCATTTGACTTTACAATGCCTTCATGAATCTCATTGCAATATAATTATGCTAGAGGGATGTGTCGCAGCTGCCCCATAGTTGGTTTTCTATGATTCTCTCTAGGCCCATATTTGAGAAATTTCGTCTTTTGAAAGCACACGATTGTGTAGGTCTCAGTCTGACGTTTGAGGGCCAAACATGTGCAAGGTCTCGCCACTATGGGATGGCTGTCAATAAGTCAGGCAGAAGTTTGAGAGACAATATCATGAGCTGTAGAAACATTTCAACATTCGCTTGACTCTTTGCCTGAATCACTCTCTGTCCATCGTTTAGGCTGGGAGTTGGCTGTATCATTCTCTGTCCATCGTTTAGGCTGGGAGTTGGCTGTATCACTCTCTGTCCATCGTTTAGGCTGGGAGTTGGCTGTATCACTTTCTGTCCATAGTGTGGGCTGGGAGTTGGCTGTATCACTAGATGTCTTTCTAATTTGGGCGTCAGTTACTGGTTTGGGCGTACTGTTTATTTTTGAGAAATTATTTGTGCTAATCAAAGTCGTGTTCAATAGAGAGATTTTTGCTGGCACAGCATGATGGTTGAACTCGCTCCTCTGTCTTCTGTGTGAGACTTCTGTCTCTGAGCTATCGTTAAACCTTGAGGGTAGTTTATCAATCGTATATTTCTTTGCTTCATCAGCAGCTGTGTGCAATTGTTCATGCTCTTTGCTGCGAGTTTCACCACGAAATGTGTGATTATCTGAAGCCATTTTCAGCATTTCAAACATTTGCATTTCTTGTGGGCTAAAAATAGGCTCATTATTTCGATGATCGCGTGTCAACTCAGGGTTTTGGTCAATGAACTCAACTTCTGCACGACCTTCATGTTTTGATTCCCTGGCACGCTCACTAAATGGACTGTGACCAGCCTCTAACAAATCACGATCGCAAGTGCCCGTTCTGCCAGTATCCGCAGACTGTTGGAGCTCATTGTCCGCAGAGATTTCCTTATTTTTTTTAAACTTAGAATCAACATTTTTATCTCCTCGTTTCTGGGTTCTCTTACAATCTGCATTTCTTGCTTCATCTTCAGCAATGTTGGTGCTACTGCGAGATTCCGAATATACTGTGGGAGAAATGATCATACCTGGCTTTGCGCTCCTTTCTTGTCGCATTTTAACAATCTCTTTGTCTAGCATTTGCTGGTGAGACTGATATAATTCGGGGGGGATCAACGCTTCCTCACGATATATCGGCAAGTTTGTGGAGTTTTGTTGAGATATCCCTTCAAGAGGCGGCTTCTCTGACTTGACAGCGTAAACGATTCTAGACTCGACATTGGCATCACCCGGTGTGTTTGTGAGCACGTTCTGCCGCTCTTGCATGGCCACTGCATCAAAATTGTTCTGGTTAGAAGAGCCATCTGGACTGCGACTGAAGTGTTTGTGGGAGAAGACTCTGTGGCCCCAGAACTGCAGGCACGCCACTGGACTCATGCAAACAATCGACTTGAGAGCATGTCTCCTTCTGTTAGAATAAAATAATAGACACATTGAGGCAGATAATAAAAACATAATTAATAAATCCATTATTGCTGTTTATTTTTTTGAATATGTATCACCTGAACCGTGTGTGTGTGTGTGTGTGTGTGGTGTGTGTGTGTGCGGGTGTGTGTGCGCGTGTGTGTGCGCGCGCGTGTGTGTTGTGTGTGTGTGTGTGCGGGTGTGTATGCGCGTGTGTGTGTGTTGTGTGTGTGTGTGTGTGTGCGGGTGTGTGTGCGGGTGTGTGTGCGCGGGTGTGTGTGTTGTGTGTGTGTGGTATGTGTGTGCGGGTGTGTGTGTGTGTGTGTGTGTGTGTGTGTGTGTGTGTGTGTGTGTGTGTGTGTGTGTGTGTGTGTGTGTGTGTGTGATGACACAGTCTTAATATCAGAGACAGAGAATGAACTACAAGAAACAATAGACATAATAGCAAAAAAAAAGTAACAAGAAAGGTCTCAGTCTGAATAGTAAGAAAACAGAAGTAATGGTTATATCGAAGAAACCATCATCACAATCATGCAGCATAAAAATAAATAGGACAAATCTGAAACAAGTGCAACGCGTCAAATACTTGGGCACAATAATAACATCGGATGGAAGAAGCACCACAGAAATAAAAAAACAGAATAGCTCAGGTCAAAATAGCATTTCAGAAAATGAAAAACGTCTTATGCAAGAAGTCTATGTCAATAGAAGTGGGAAAGAGAGTTCACCGGTGCTATATAGAGCCAATTCTAACATATAGAAGCGAATCATGGACAGTAGACAAACAAATGAAAAAAAACTATTAGAGTCCACACAGATGGGCTTTCTCAGAAGAATGTTGCAAGTTCCCTGGACAGCTAAAAAGACCAATGAGCACATTCTCCAAGAGGTCAACACTAAAACGAAACTGCTAAAAACTCATCAGAAAGGAACAATTGACATTTTTTCAAGTGCATCATGAGAAGAGGAAAGTTGGAATACTTGGTTACAACTGGCAAAATACAGGGAAAGAGAGATCATGGACGACAAAGAGAGAAAATACTAGATAGCTTGGTGTCCTGGCATGGAAAACAGCCAACAACAGAAATGATACGATGCACTGTGGATAGAAGATTATGGAAGGACATGATCGCCTACGCCCCCCGGTATGGCACATGATGCTGATGATGATTAAAGGAATGTATTGTCTGTGAGATTTCCTTCAATTGCAATCAAATTGGCTCTCACAAGTGGAAAACTTATCATAATGTCGCGTGTCCTTTGCAAAACATTGCATCGATGACAGTCTAACATAATCTCTACCTCAAGCATGATCGCCCACTTCTGTTGTCATGTTCAAGACCTTTGACATGTCTTTAAGGTCTGCCCCTGATGTGTGGCCCCAGGAATCATCATCTTCTTCTACCTTTCAGCTCCCTGTGGAGCATAGATCTTCAACAAACACTTTCCAAGTCGTTCTGTTTCTTGCCATTCTTTTAAGATCAATCCATGTCTTCCCCATCATCTTCATCTCTTTTTCTTTTCAAAAAAAGGCCTGTTGTGTAATACTCTCAGTTGACTTCCGCAGTGTTTGTCCTATCCAGCGCCATCGTCTTCGCTGTATCTCTTTATCCACAGGTATTTGACTGGTAAATTTCCATAATTCTATGTTAGTGATTTTGTCCTGCTATTTCCATCCTTTTATTCTGCGTAAGCATCCATTAATGAAAGTCTGTATCTTCATGATTGTCATTTTTGTTGTTCTTCGCGTTTCACGGCCATATAATAGGACTGACTTAACATTGGAGTTGAACATTTTTATTTTTGTAAATAAAACTAAAGTACCCCCGTCACGCCAAGTGGCGTATAGGGAAATATAGTGTTAGTGACCCTATATTTTACAGACCTGCAGCACATGATTTTTGGGGTAATGTGGTCAGTATTACGCCCGTGCTGCTTTACTTTCCCAGAAAAAAATCCGGTACCCATTTAAGGCTGGGTGAACCCGGAAGCCGTCGGTTGGGATCGAACCCTACGCCTTGTCCGTGGTAGTCCAGTTCACTAACCACTGAGCTATCGCGGCTCTTTTATTTTTGCATTTAACCTAATTGTGGAACCCAGGATTCATGCCCTCCATTATTGTCCTTTACAGCCCGCTGTGCCTGTTGAAGTGACCAATAGTGTTTTGTTTTCCTGTGTAGAAAGGGTTTTATAAGCACGTTCTTTTCAATGTTATGTCTTTTATTATGTCTTCATTTCTCATTTCAATTTTCCAACGTATTTTAAGGATTTTTCTGTAGCATTTTGTTTTGAATTAATAGATTTTCTTCCTTGCTGTTTGCGAGATTGTCCATGATTCACAACCATTTGTTGTTATCAGGAAGATATCAGGACATTTCATTGTACTGCCTTGCTGGTATTGTGCCATATGTTCTTTATGAGGTTTCATTTGTGTGCTGCTATTGCTAATCTTTTGATTTCTTTCAGTTTCCATTGTTAGTTACTACAGATGCCAGATATTCATCATCATCATCATTGAGTGCCGTCTCCGCAACGAAGGTTGGCTACCATGGAGCGCCATTTTGCTCTATCTCTTGCTTTGATGGTGCAGGTTGTCATCGGTTGATTTGTCCATCTTTTGATGTTACTCGTCCATGTTAATCTTGGTCTGCCTCTGCCTCTTTTACCTTGTATTTTCCCCTCCAGGATCACTTTCAGTAGGCTGTTGTGTCTTTTAACATGGCCTAAGAATCGCATTTGTCTTGTTCTAATTGTGTTCAGAAGTTCTCTTTTCATTTTTAGTTGTTTTAAGACTTTGTCATTTGTTTTCTTTTCCTTCCATCCAATTCTACCTATTCTTCTATATATCCACATTTCAAAGGCTTCAATTCTCTGTTCTGTTTTCTTGTCTAATGTCCATGTTTCAGCACCATATAGGAATATTGAGAAGATGTAACATTTTGCTATTCTTAGTTTTAGCTCTGGTGTTATTTGTTTTGATGTTAGTATGTCCTTCATGACATTAAAATTACTTTTTGCCATTCCTATTCTTTTGTTTATTTCAGTTGTACATTTTCCATCACTGGTTATAGTATGTCCAGGGTAGTTATAGTTCTGAACTGTCTCAAGGTCTATTCCTTCAATTTTGATATCCACTTGTGGGTTTTGAGTATTTTCTTTGTTTATGATCATAGTTTTAGTCTTTTTGATATTCATATCTAGTCCATATTTTTTGCTTGTCGTGTTTATTTCATTAAGTAATTGTTGTAGGTCTTTAGGATTTTCTGCTAGTAGTACAGTATCGTCAGCATATCTTAGGTTATTGATTATCTTTCCATTAATTTGTAGGCCTGGCATCTCTATGATGTTTTTAAAGATTTGCTCAGTGTATAGATTGAACAAGCTTGGTGATAGGATGCATCCTTGTCTTACTCCTCTTTTTATATCAATGGGTGTAGAGAACTCTTTGTTATATTTTATTATTGCTGTTTGCTCCCAGTATAGATTGCATATTAGTCGTATATCCATGTCATCTAGATGTATCTCTTTTAGGCATTCTATAAGTTGTTTGTGGTGTACTCTATCAAAAGCTTTGGTGTAGTCTATGAAGCAGGCATATATTGGTTTGTTTACTTCTGTGTATTTTTCTATTAATGTTCTCATGCAGAATATGGCTTCTTTTGTCCCGCTATTTTTCCTAAATCCAAATTGCTGCTCATCTAATTCAGTATTGATTTTATTCTGAATCCTTCCTTGTATAACTTTTAGCAAGATTTTTGTAACATGGCTCATTAGGCTTATTGTTCTAAAGTCACTGCATTCAACTGCACCATTCTTTTTAGGCAATGCAATGAAAGTTGATGTTTTTAGTTCATTTGGTATGTATCCTGTGTGGTATATGTCGTTGCATATGTCTGTAATCACTTCAATGCCAAAATCTTCAAGTGCCTGTATCATCTCTATCTGTATGCTTTCAGGTCCTGCTGCTTTTCCCCTTTTCATTGTTTTTATAGCTTTTTCCACCTCAGATTTTAAGATTTTATAGCCTGGTGTACATTTTATAACTGGTTTCTTGTCCCTTTGATCATGAAATAGTTCTGTTATATATTCCTGCCATCTATCTATGATATCCTTATTGTCTGTTAGCATTTTTCCTTTTTTGTCTGCAATGCATCCACCTTCTGTGGCTTTTTTATTTTTATTAGTCATTCTCTTTATTTCTGTGTGCATTCCTCTTAGGTCTTGTTTGCTTTCCATAGTTTCTATTTCTCTACATTTTTGGCTGAGCCAGTCTTCTTTTGCCTTTTTGCACATTTTGCGTATCTCATTATCTATTTTATTGTATTGGGCAGTGTTCTTCGCTTGTCTCCTTTCTTCCATTTTTTCTAAGATGGTGTTAGTTATCCATTTTTGTTTTTTGTTCTTTTCTCTTTTGGGTAAGGTGTCGCAGGCTTTGTGTATGCTTTTCTTTATGCATTGCCATTTGGTTGTTACTTTTTCATCAGGATTTTCTCTTCTGTATTGTTCAATTCCTTCCTCTAGCAGCTTCTGGTATGTGTTCTTTACTTGTATTGTATAGGTATCTTTAATATCTTTTTGATTTAAAGCTGTTATGTCGAGTGGGTTTGTTGATGAATCAGATTTTTGCTTGTTTCTCTTTAGTTTGATTTTCATTTTAATCATTACAGGATTGTGATCAGAATTAATATCTGCTCCTGGGTAGGTTTTGGCTTTCTTTACGCTGTTACGGAACCTTTCTTTTATCATTATGTAATCTATTTGATTCCTCTTCCTATCTCCAGGGCTTTTCCATGTGTATAGTTTCCTTTTCTCTTGCTCAAAGTAGGTGTTACATAGAAGTAGGTAGATATTCATAGTTTGTTATAATTCCAAGTTCTTCACTGTTGATGATGATTCTGGGTTGGCTTTTTGTTTTGTCGGTTGGGGGGGGGGGGGATTATCTTAGTTTTCTGCATGCTTGGATAGAGGTTTTGTGATTGACTGTGTTTTAACACATTTTAAAAGAGTTTTTAAATGTTATGTAGAACCAGTTTTAACATATGGATGTGAATCATGGATAATAGGACAACAAACAAGAAAATCACTGGAGGCTGTAGAAATGTGGTTTTACAGAAGAATGTTGAGAATACCATGGACAGCTAAGAAGAGTAATGAAAACGTTCTGAAAGAGGCCAAAGCAAAAAGAGAGCTAATTTCTAATATTAGGAAGAAACAATCATCATTTTTTGGCCATGTAATGAGAAGAGAACAACTGGAATATATTGTAACAACTAGGAAAATTGAGGGACGAAGAGATAGAGGGAAGCAAAGAGAAAAGATACCAGACAGCTTAAGAGAATGGCTTGGCAGAAGGTCAACAACAGAAATGATAAAGAACTGTCGAGATCGAAAGTTGTGGAGAGACATGATCTCCTAGGCCAGCAGGCTTAGTACTTGATGATGATGATGTGTTTTAACATACTCAATTGTCTCTTGTTATATTTCTGCACTGTTTGGAGGACTGTGTCATCAGCGTGTTTGAGTTCTGAAATTATGCTGCCATTTATTGTGAAAGGGTCGAACTTCACAAATCTGTTATCATTTCTGACATTTCTCATGATGCTCTCAGTACAGATGTTGAACAGGTATGGAGAGAGGATGCATCTCTGATTCTTTTTTTTTTTTTATTTCAAACCAATTTGATGTTTCGCCCGCTATTCTGATAGCTGCATGCTGTTTGTGAGATAGTGATTCGATAAGTTGTGTTAAGTGTGTTGGAAAATCCATATCTTTCTTGATGTGCCACACTTGATGATGTTGTAGTCAAAGACTTTGCTTTATGATGTTGTAGTCAAAGACTTTGCTTTATGATGTTGTAGTCAAAGACTTTGCTTTATGATGTTGTAGTCAAAGACTTTGCTTTATGATGTTGTAGTCAAAGACTTTGCTTTATGATGTTGTAGTCAAAGACTTTGCTTTATGATGTTGTAGTCAAAGACTTTGCTTTATGATGTTGTGGTCAAAGACTTTGCTTTATGATGTTGTAGTCAAAGACTTTGCTTTATGATGTTGTAGTCAAAGACTTTGCTTTATGATGTTGTAGTCAAAGACTTTGCTTTATGATGTTGTAGTCAAAGACTTTGCTTTATGATGTTGTAGTCAAAGACTTTGCTTTATGATGTTGTAGTCAAAGACTTTGCTTTATGATGTTGTAGTCAAAGACTTTGCTTTATGATGTTGTAGTCAAAGACTTTGCTTTATGATGTTGTAGTCAAAGACTTTGCTTTATGATGTTGTAGTCAAAGACTTTGCTTTATGATGTTGTAGTCAAAGACTTTGCTTTATGATGTTGTAGTCAAAGACTTTGCTTTTCAACCAAATTTTGGACAATTAGATTTATCACTTGTTTTCTATTTTGACATAAATTATGACTCTTTATTTGAAAACTCTTTCTCTCTCTCTCTCTCACTCTCCCACTCTCTGTCTCTCTCTCTCCACTTCCTCTTACACCCCTTCGAGTGTCCAGACAGATAGAAAGTTCTAGTTCTCGCCCTTCTATCTGTCTCTCTCTCACTCTCCCTCTCTCTGTCTCTCTCTCTCACTCTCCCTCTCTCTGTCTCTCACTCTTTCTCTCTCTCACTCTCCCTCTCTCTGTCTCTCTCTCTCCACTTCCTCTTATACCCCTTCGAGTGTCCAGACAGATAGAAAGTTCTAGTTCTCGCCCTTCTATCTGTCTCTCACTCTCCCTCTCTCTGTCTCTCTCTCTCACTCTCCCTCTCTCTGTCTCTCTCTCACTCTCCCTCTCTCTGTCTCTCTCTCTCTCCACTTCCTCTTATACCCTTCGAGTGTCCAGACAGATAGAAAGTTCTAGTTATCGCCCTTCTATCTGTCTCAACCATCGTCAGTTGATGTTGCAGCGTATCCCGGATGTTGTCAGCCTTGGGTCTACCACATGTTTCTCTTCAATATTATCTGTTATTGTTTGGTGTGGTATAGAATCTCTTGGTATTCTTTCCAAATGAACAAACCATTTCATTTATTGACTCTGTACGTTGACTCTGTATGTTAACTCTGTATGTTGTCTCTGTATGTTGACTCTGTATGTTGTCTCTGTATGTTGACTCTGTATGTTGACTCTGTGCGTTGACTATGTACGTTGACTCTGTATGTTGACTCTGTACGTTGACTCTGTATGTTGACTCTGTATTTTGACTATGTATGTTGACTGTGTATGTTGACTCTGTACGTTGACTCTGTATGTTGACTCTGTACGTTGACTCTGTATGTTGACTCTGTATTTTGACTATGTATGTTGACTATGTATGTTGACTCTGTACGTTGACTCTGTATGTTGACTCTGTACGTTGACTCTGTATGTTGAATCTGTATGTTGACTCTGTACTCTGTACGTTGACTCTGAATGTTGACTCTGTATGTTGACTCTGAATGTTGACTCTGTATGTAGTTTAGAATTGATTCAATAGTGAATCACAAAATTATGACCTCATTTCTGATTCTGACTCATCTGGTCACTCTTAATGCTTGTATCAAACATCTCATCTTTATAAGTCGCTTGTATCAAACATCTCACATCTATAAATCGCTTGTATCAAACATCTCACCTCTATAAACCGCTTGTATCAAACATCTCATCTCTATAAATCGCTTGTATCAAACATCTCATTTATAAATCACTTGTATCAAACATCTCACCTCTATAAACCGCTTGTATCAAACATCTCATATCTATAAATCGCTTGTATCAAACATCTCATCTCTATAAATCACTTGTATCAAACATTGTATCTCTATAAACCGCTTGTATCAAACATCCCATCTATATAAATCGTTTGTATCAAACATCTCATCTCTATAAATGGCTTGTATCAAACATCTTATCTCTATCAATCGCTTGTATCAAACATCTCATCTCTATAAATGGCTTGTATCAAACATCTCATCTCTATAAACCGCTTGTATCAAACATCTCATCTCTATAAATCGCTTGTATCAAACATCTCATCTCTATAAACCGCTTGTATCAAACATCCCATCTATATAAATCGTTTGTATCAAACATCTCATCTCTATAAATGGCTTGTATCAAACATCTTATCTCTATCAATCGCTTGTATCAAACATCTCATCTCTATAAACCGCTTGTATCAAACATCTCATCTCTATAAACCGCTTGTATCAAACATCCCATCTATTTAAATCGTTTGTATCAAACATCTCATCTCTATAAACCGCTTGTATCAAACATCCCATCTATTTAAATCGCTTGTATCAAACATCTCATCTCTATAAACCGCTTGTATCAAACATCTCATCTCTATAAATGGCTTGTATCAAACATCTCATCTCTATCAATCGCTTGTATCAAACATCTCATCTCTATAAATCGCTTGTATCAAACATCTCATCTCTATAAATCGCTTGTATCAAACATCTCATCTCTATAAACCGCTTGTATCAAACATCTCATCTCTATAAACCGCTTGTATCAAACATCTCATCTCTATAACTCGCTTGTATCAAACATCTCATCTCTATAAATCGCTTGTATCAAACATCTCATCTCTATAAATCGCTTGTATCAAACATCTCATCTCTATAACTCGCTTGTATCAAACATCTCATCTCTATAAACAACCAACAATACAACTAAACATAACTTTACTGCACACCAACCTGTAGATGACGACACTCAGAAGTGCAGCAACCACGATCATCAACAAAAGTAGCATTGTCAAGGTCAAGGTAACAACATCTACACTACCAGATGGAGTGTTCACTTTTTCTGAATAAAATCATAAAGAAACAGGTCAGTGACGTAACGCTGGCGTTGTGTGTATCAAATGAGCTTGTGTAGAGGAACTAACGACGCCTACAAGTGGTCAGTGACGTAACGCTGGTGTTGTGTGTAGCAAATGAGCTTGTGTAGAGGAACTAACGACGCCTACAAGTGGTCAGTGATGTAACGCTGGTGTTGTGTGTATCAAATGAGCTTGTGTAGAGGAACTAACGACGCCTACAAGTGGTCAGTGATGTAACGCTGGTGTTGTGTGTATCAAATGAGTTTGTGTAGAGGGACTAACGACGCCTACAAGTGGTCAGTGATGTAACGCTGGTGTTGTGTGTATCAAATGAGCTTGTGTAGAGGAACTAACGACGCCTACAAGTGGTCAGTGATGTAACGCTGGTGTTGTGTGTATCAAATGAGTTTGTGTAGAGGAACTAACGACGCCTACAAGTGGTCAGTGATGTAACGCTGGTGTTGTGTGTATCAAATGAGTTTGTGTAGAGGAACTAACGACACCTACAAGTGGTCAGTGATGTAACGCTGGTGTTGTGTGTATCAAATGAGTTTGTGTAGAGGGACTAACGACGTCAACCAGCGAATGGTCTGTATGTGGTCAGTGACTCACACCTGAGGTCAGACTGGTGTCAGGGCTGACTCAAAGCCTACTCCACCTTCCAATGGTGCCCCAGGAAATAGACAACTCAGTCTGGCCCAGAAAATATGGATTGAATATTGCATACAATATATACTCAATATATACCGAAAATATGCCGAACCAAAAACAAATGTTTCGTTTTGATATCCATAGGTATCGTGACTTGTCGTAGACTAGCGACAAAACACACACTTAACTCTTTCTGTACGTTTCGCTGCTTAGTCACTCCCAATTTGATTAATGTGAACCGTCATCAAACCATATTCTTTTTACATATCTTGTATCATCTTGATATTTGTGAAATCTAATACCTTGTTCAATTATCTAAAAATTCATATATAATATGTTATATGTTAGATAGATATCAATATATAGATTGATTCTTAAAACCATGACAAATTCTGTGTCTGAAATCTCTTCCGGTTCGTCAATAAAAAGCTTCCGTACGGCAAGAGTTAACGTACATTAAAGGGTGGGCAATGAAAGGTTGAACTGGAAGCTCTGTAAATGAAACTCTTCTACTAGCTCTGTCAATGAAACTCTTCTACTAGCTCTGTCAATGAAACTCTTCTACTAGCTCTGTCAATGAAACTCTTCTACTAGCTCTGTCAATGAAACTCTTCTACTAGCTCTGTCAATGAAACTCTTCTACTAGCTCTGTCAATGAAACTCTTCTACTAGCTCTGTCAATGAAACTCTTCTACTAGCTCTGTCAATGAAACTCTTCTGCTAGCTCTGTCAATGAAACTCTTCGACTAGCTCTGTCAATGAAACTCTTCTACTAGCTCTGTCAATGAAACTCTTCTACTAGCTCTGTCAATGAAACTCTTCTACTAGCTCTGTCAATGAAACTCTTCTACTAGCTCTGTCAATGAAACTCTTCTACTTCTAATGTTATCTACAATTTTCCAAGTAAAGGGGACACTTTTATATCTCAGCCTGGAAACAACAGGCAAGAACTCCTTTCTGAAATTCAAACTTGGAGACAATGGTCTCATTTATGGCCGACAGTCTTCTGAGAGGCTGAAAGTGCCACCATTTTGCAACAGTTACCATTCAGTTACAGACAAGTTCTAGACTCCTGGGGCATGTGGTTGGCCGATGTGAAGTAGATGGTTGGCATGAGCATCAATGCTTGTAGCTCTCAACCTGGGGCAAGTCGTTGGCCGATGTGAAGTAGATGGTTGGCATGAGCATCAATGCTTGTAGTTCTCAACCTGGGGCAAGTCGTTGGCCGATGTGAAGTAGATGGCTGACATGAACATCAATGTTTGCAGTTCTCAACCTGGGGCATGTCGTTGGCCGATGTGAAGTAGATTTATATTCGAGCTATGGACTAAGCAATGTTTACATTGAACAACACGATATATGTTATTGCTGCGAGTTGGCAGATTTTTGAAAATGTTTTCAAGGGTTTGAACATAAATGTTTGTTCACAGTTCGTTAACCTTCGCTGTAGATAAAGTCGTTAATTCGATGGCTTCGTTTCAGACATTTTTGACGTTGGTAGCTAAGGACCTAACTTGTGCAAACGGATGGCATTGGCAAGGATCATTTAGAATCTATGAAGAGGGCTCATTGTGTGTTTAACTCAAAAGCATATGTGCTTTTTAACCAAAGACCTTTTTTTGGGGACTCAATGAAGATATTCCCGATGGAAGATTAAATTGTACTATTAGTCCCATAAATGATTCGCTTCCAGAGGTTTATGATGTAAACAAAGCAGTTTTGTCATTGCAAGTGAATAATGTCCACACCTATAATTGGTCAGGATTGGGTAGCAGCAGCAGCTTTATAGCGAACACAGAAAACATCATAGGATTGTGCTGTTCTGAAACAGCTATGCCATACTACCCTAGAATTGCCTTTAATGGGATTACTGTGACCACAAACCACTCTCCATGTGTGTGCCACATATTTACACCCCAGAAAGAAATACTGAATATAACAACATCATGTGCCGTCTGTGATATTAATGACCACAGACCAGGAGCCTCCTGTATAATTGATTCAACTGTTGCACCAAGCACTTCATCAGCAGAGCCAGATCTATGGAATGTTAATCTGACATTGTTCTTGAATGATGTCCAAGTTAATGAGACATCAGAATCGTGTGGCAGCAGCTACAAGAAGGGAGCGGAGAACATCAAGTTCTGTTGCTATAAAGGAGACTTGCCTTGCTATCCCAGAATTGCCTTAAATGGGATCACTGTAGTTGAAAACTTCTCCTCTTGTGTAAACTACACATTCACATCTAAGAGTGAATCAGTGAAGGTCACAAAATCATATTCTCTCTGTGGTTTTACTAACTACAGGTCATGTGGCTTCTGTTGGATTGGAAATGATAACTTACCACCACTATGTGTCTATATGTTTGGAATTGGAGTCATCAATGACGACCTAACATCATCAAGTGCTATGACGATCATCATTTTCGGGAGGACGTGAACTCCCATGGTATATGGTGGATAGACGGCAGGAACCATTGAAGGCTATGTCTGAAAAGTGTTCCTTCTTGCAGTTTCCTCATATTCCAAGTCCGGCTTGTTGCAGGAGCTACTGAGTTAAGTGCTCTGTGCACACCGTGAGCTGTGTGTCTCATCCGTTTTGATCCTGCTCCGATGTCCCGCTTGTTTACGATGAATGATGATATCGTATGACAGGGAACAGTTGGCTGTGTTCACTTTCTGCGCGCTTTCGCCTTATGTCTTTTGGCGTGTGCTGAGACTGCTACGATGGGGACTACAGTTACCTTTCTTTGTTTGGGAGATGAGTTGGTAATTCGGATGATTCCACTGGCACGGGCGGTTGAGCAATTATGGATTTTAATTCGTTTGCTGTGATACCGAGGCCTTCCATAACCAATAACCAATAACCAAGTAGATGGCTGGCATGAGCATCAATGTTTGTAGTTCTCAACCTGGGGCATGTCGGTGGCCGATGTGAAGTAGATGGCTGGCATGAGCATCAATGTTTGCAGTTCTCAACCTGGGGCATGTCGGTGGCCGATGTGAAGTAGATGGCTGGCATGAGCATCAATGTTTGCAGTTCTCAACCTGGAGCATGTCGTTGGCCGATGTGAAGTAGATGGCTGGCATGAGCATCAATGTTTGTAGTTCTCAACCTGGGGCATATCGTTGGCCGATGTGAAGTAGATGGCTGGCATGAGCATCAATGTTTGTAGTTCTCAACATGGGGCATGTCGTTGGCCGATGTGAAGTAGATGGCTGGCATGAGCATCAATGTTTGTAGTTCTCAACCTGGGGCATGTCGTTGGCCGATGTGAAGTAGATGGCTGGCATGAACATCAATGTTTGCAGTTATCAACCTGGGGCATGTCTGTGATCGATGTGAAGTAGATGACTGGCATGAGCATCAATGTTTGCAGCTGTCAACCTGGTGCAAATCGTTGGCCGATGTGAAGTAGATGACTGGCATGAACATCATTGTTTGTAGTTCTCAACCTGGGGCATGTCGTTGGCCGACGTGAAGTAGATGGCTGGCATGAGCATCAATGTTTGCAGTTGTCAACCTGGTGCAAATCGTTGGCCGATGTGAAGTAGATGACTGGCATGAACATCATTGTTTGTAGTTGTCAACCTGGGGCAAATCGTTGGGCCGATGTGAAGTAGATGGCTGACATGAGCATCAATGTTTGTAGTTCTCAACCTGGGGCATGTCTTTGGCCGATGTGAAGTAGATGACTGGCATGAGCATCAATGTTTGTAGTTTTCAACCTGGGGCATGTCGTTGGCCGATGTGAAGTAGATGGCTGACATGAGCATCAATGTTTGTAGTTCTCAACCTGGGGCATGTCTTTGGCCGATGTGAAGTAGATGGCTGACATGAGCATCAATGATTGTAGTTCTCAACCTGGGGCATGTCTTTGGCCGATGTGAAGTAGATGGCTGACATGAGCATCAATGTTTGCAGTTCTCAACCTTGGGCATGTCGGTGGCCGATGTGAAGTAGATGACTGGCATGAGCATCAATGTTTGCAGTTCTCAAATAAGAGAGAAGGAAACTCACGGAACCTTGACAGACAGTTGCAATCATCATCATCGAGTGCCGTCTCCGCATCGAAGGTTGGGTATCCTGGAGCGCCATTCCACTCTGTCTCTTCCTTTGATGGCGCAGATTGTCATAGGTTTACTTGTCCATCTTTTGATGTTACTCGTCCATGTTAGTCTTGGTCAGCCTCTGCCTCTTTTACCTTGTATTTTCCCTTCCAATATTACTTTTAGTAGGCTGTTGTGTCTTTTAACATGCCCCAAAAATTTCATTTGTCTTGTTCTAATTGTGTTTAGTAGTTCTCTTTTTATTTTTAGTTGTTTTAAGACTTCATCGTTTGTTCTCTTTTGTTTCCATCCAATTCTACCTATTCTTCTATAAATCCACATTTCAAAGTTATTTGTTGTGATGTTAGTATACTTTTCATGGCATTAAAATTACTTTTTGCCATTCCTATTCTTTTGTTTATTTCAGTTTTACATTCCCCATCACTGGTTATAGTATGTTGGAATCACTAAACAATATTTTTTCATGTTTTCACAATTGCTCTTCTAAAGGTTTACATAATCAGCTTGCTAGACTAATGATACATCTTTTTTGAGCCAAATATTTGATGAAGCTTAATGCTCATCAACTTTATTTTTTAAAAAAATCATCATACCTCAAAAAGACAACTTGGCATCTATTTTATTTGTGTAACTGAAATTTGCCAAAATAATAAGCCAAAGATAAGTATCTAGTGTTGCAGAAAACATTTGTGCTGTACTATGAAATGTCGACAGGAAGGTCAACTTTTCTTTGTCAGTTGACACTAGCGCTGCGATCATTTAGAGAACTACCTTTCAAAATTGGGGGGAAAATTGTCTGACACGAATGTCTTCAGTCAGTAGACTTGGAGTTGTGTCCAGATCAAACATATTGGGTTATGTGCAGAATAGTGACTTGAAGTAGACTGAAATGAAGTGAATCGAAGTAGACTGAAATGAAGTGAATTGAAGAAGACTGAAATGAGGCGAATTGAAGTAGACTGAAATGAAGTGAATCGAAGTAGACTGAAAAGAAGTGAATTGAATTGAAGTAGACTGAAATGAAGTGAATTAAAGTAGACTGAAATGAAGTGAATTAAAGTAGACTGAAATGAAGCGAATTAAAGTAGACTGAAATGAAGCGAATTGAAGTAGACTGAAATGAAGTGAATCGAAGTAGACTGAAATGAAGTGAATTGAAGAAGACTGAAATTAGGCGAATTGAAGTAGACTGAAATGAAGTGAATCGAAGTAGACTGAAAAGAAGTGAATTGAATTGAAGTAGACTGAAATGAGGCGAATTGAAGTAGACTGAAATGAAGTGAATCGAAGTAGACTGAAAAGAAGTGAATTGAATTAAAGTAGACTGAAATGAAGCGAATTGAAGTAGACTGAAATGAAGTGAATCGAAGTAGACTGAAATGAAGTGAATCGAAGCAGATTGAAATGAGGCGAATTGAAGTAGACTGAAATGAAGTGAAATGAAGTAGACTGAAATGAGGTGAATTGAAGTAGAATGAAATGAAGTAGACTGAAATGAAGCGAATTGAAGTAGACTGAAATGAAGCGAATTGAAGTAGACTGAAATGAAGTGAAATGAAGTAGACTGAAATGAAGTGAATTGAAGTAGACTGAAATGAAGTGAAATGAAGTAGACTGAAATGAGGTGAATTGAAGTAGAATGAAATGAAGTGAATTGAAGAAGACTGAAATGAGGCGAATGAAGTAGACTGAAATGAAGTGAATCGAAGTAGACTGAAATGAAGTGAATTGAAGAAGACTGAAATGATGCGAATTGAAGTAGACTGAAATGAAGTGAATTGAAGTAGACTGAAATGAAGTGAATTAAAGTAGACTGAAATGAAGTGAATTGAAGTAGACTGAAATGAAGTGAATTAAAGTAGACTGAAATGAAGCGAATTGAAGTAGACTGAAATGAAGTGAATTGAAGAAGACTGAAATGAAGTGAATTGAAGAAGACTGAAATGAAGTGAATTGAAGAAGACTGAAATGAGGCGAATTGAAGTAGACTGAAATGAAGTGAATCGAAGTAGACTGAAAAGAAGTGAATTGAATTGAAGTAGACTGAAATGAAGTGAATTAAAGTAGACTGAAATGAAGTGAATTGAAGTAGACTGAAATGAAGTGAATTAAAGTAGACTGAAATGAAGCGAATTGAAGTAGACTGAAATGAAGTGAATCGAAGTAGACTGAAATGAAGTGAATCGAAGCAGATTGAAATGAAGCAAATTTAAGTAGACTGAAATGAAGTGAAATGAAGTAGACTGAAATGAGGTGAATTGAAGTAGAATGAAATGAAGTAGACTGAAATGAAGCGAATTGAAGTAGACTGAAATGAAGCGAATTGAAGTAGACTGAAATGAAGTGAAATGAAGTAGACTGAAATGAAGTGAATTGAAGTAGACTGAAATGAAGTGAAATGAAGTAGACTGAAATGAAGTGAATTGAAGTAGACTGAAATGGAGTGAATTGAAGTAGAATGAAATGAAGTGAATTGAAGTAGACTGAAATGGAGTGAACTGAAGTAGAATGAAATGAAGTGAATTGAAGTAGACTGAAATGAAGTGAATTGAAGTAGACTGAAATAAACTGAAATAGACAGCAAGCACTTTGTCAAAGAATTTGAAATATCTGCCTAATTAGTGATGGTGTTAGTGGAAGAAATGAATAGTTCAGCTTCTGTCTGCTGGCAATCATGGCTACCTGCAGTTAGAGGAGTGTGTGTGCCTAGAGGTCTGTGCTTGTGGAACTACCGAGGCATTCATTGAAAGTAGAGGAGTGTGTGTACCTAGAGGTCTGTGCTTGTGGAACTACCGAGGCATGCATTGAAAGTAGAGGAGTGTGTGTGCCTAGAGGTCTATGCTTGTGGAACTACCGAGGCATGCATTGAAAGTAGAGGAGTGTGTGTGCCTAGAGGTCTATGCTTGTGGAACTACCGAGGCATGCATTGAAAGTAGAGGAGTGTGTGTGCCTAGAGGTCTGTGCTTGTGGAACTACCGAGGCATGCATTGAAAGTAGAGGAGTGTGTGTGCCTAGAGGTCTGTGCTTGTGGAACTACCGAGGCATTCATTGAAAGTAGAGGAGTGGGTGTGCCTAGAGGTCTGTGCTTGTGGAACTACCGAGGCATTCATTGAAAGTAGAGGAGTGTGTGTGCCTAGAGGTATGTGCTTGTGGAACTACCGAGGCATTCATTGAAAGTAGAGGAGTGTGTGTGCCTAGAGGTATGTGCTTGTGGAACTACCGAGGCATTCATTGAAAGTAGAGGAGTGTGTGTACCTAGAGGTCTGTGCTTGTGGAACTACCGAGGCATGCATTGAAAGTAGAGGAGTGTGTGTACCTAGAGGTCTGTGCTTGTGGAACTACCGAGGCATTCATTGAAAGTAGAGGAGTGTGTGTGCCTAGAGGTCTGTGCTTGTGGAACTACCGAGGCATTCATTGAAAGTAGAGGAGTGTGTGTACCTAGAGGTCTGTGCTTGTGGAACTACCGAGGCATTCATTGAAAGTAGAGGAGTGTGTGTACCTAGAGGTCTGTGCTTGTGGAACTACCGAGGCATTCATTGAAAGTAGAGGAGTGTGTGTGCCTAGAGGTATGTGCTTGTGGAACTACCGAGGCATTCATTGAAAGATTACTTTACACAGGACAAACAAAAGGTTAGAAATGCAGGATGAACCTCATAGATCATTTCCTTAGGACGCGGAATAAAAATGTTTAGAAGTGATGGCTTTAAAAACATGATACTGAGGCAGAACTTGATCTAATCTGTCTGAAGAGAGTCTACTTTCAAGCTTTTCTATATTAATGCTTATATCTTCTCACCCAATACCCTCTTTCATCGTCTTCATTGACTTTCTCACCTGAAGGCACACCTGCAGTGATGATTTCTGCAGTTGATGTTGAGAAGATATCATCAGTGTTTGAAGTTCTGGGTGTATCAAAACGTGCTGTTGTTGTTATTGATGCTGCTGTTGTTGTGTTTCTGGCAATATTCATAATAGTTGTGGTGGTTGTATCTGGCGTGATTGTTGTAGCAGTGGATGTTGCAGAGCTTGTTGTCATATATGTGATTGTTGTAGGAGCGGATGTTGCAGAGCTTGTTGTCATATATGTGATTGTTGTAGGAGCGGATGTTGCAGAGCTTGTTGTCATATATGTGATTGTTGTAGGAGTGGATGTCAGAAGAGTATATGCAGTTGCTATAAGAGTGGTTGGCGCAGGAATGGTTGTTGTAAGAGTGGTTGTTGTAGGCAGGGATGTTGTAGTTGTAAATATTTTATCAGATGGAAGTGGTGAGGAGCTGCACGATAATTCAAGACGTGGTCCGAACTCTGAAACGATAGCAGTGTGATGACGACTTCAACATACAATGAAATATATCGATTTTAAAATCATTATAACTACTTTCTTCAAATCATTGTAAACACACTCACACTGAGGTGTTTAAAAAAAGTGTTTTCAGTCAAGCTGAGAACAAAAGCAAAGAGGGAATATCATCCTAATGCAGTACACGAGCTGTGTCCCTTGATTGTTGAATTGAGCTTCTTTGTTTGTTAACAGCCTGCTTTGAGCAGAACAATTAGTCAAAATGATGGTTTTATTTTACTAAGGGCAGTAACAATGTGTTCCTTTCAACAGATGGTAAACAGGATGTGACCGCATGACATGGTTTCAGTAGCTTGCTGCTTAAACACATTCCTAACAACCATGATTGTCCCCACCTGCACATAATAAGCTTGATTGCAGTTTTCATTGATCATCAACTGTTACTTCCTGTTTGTACATAATATGGCGACGTTAATATGATTGTTCCCTTTAACTAGTGTGCCTTTTTGGGCCAAAGTTGGGTGTGCAGTCATTTTGTTGTTTGGTTTCACTTGTCTAGGAGAGTTAGTTGTGACCAATCTCTACAGATTTGAATATAGTGTATCCACACATTGTATAATTTAACACATGGCAACACACTCAAGAGGAAATATATGATCTCTGAACACAGTGTAATATAATGACCTTCTCTGAACACAGTGTAATATAATGACCTTCTCTGGACACAGTGTAACATAATGACCTTCTCTGAACAGTGTAATATAATGACCTTCTCTGAACAGTGTAATATAATGACCTTCTCTGAACAGTGTAATATAATGACCTTCTCTGGACACAGTGTAATGCAATGACATTCTCTGGACACAGTGTAATATAATGACCTTCTCTGGACACAGTGTAATATAATGACATTCTCTGGACACAGTGTAATATAATGACCTTCTCTGGACACAGTGTAATATAATGACCTTCTCTGAACACAGTGTAATGCAATGACATTCTCTGGACACAGTGTAATATAATGACCTTCTCTGGACACAGTGTAATATAATGACCTTCTCTGGACACAGTGTAATATAATGACCTTCTCTGGACACAGTGTAATATAATGACCTTCTCTGGACACAGTGTAATATAATGACATTCTCTGGACACAGTGTAATATAATGACCTTCTCTGGACACAGTGTAATATAATGACCTTCTCTGAACACAGTGTAATATAATGACCTTCTCTGAACACAGTGTAATATAATGACCTTCTCTGAACACAGTGTAATATAATGACCTTCTCTGAACACAGTGTAATATAATGACATTCTCTGGACACAGTGTAATGCAATGACATTCTCTGGACACAGTGTAATATAATGACCTTCTCTGGACACAGTGTAATATAATGACATTCTCTGGACACAGTGTAATATAATGACCTTCTCTGGACACAGTGTAATATAATGACCTTCTCTGAACACAGTGTAATGCAATGACATTCTCTGGACACAGTGTAATATAATGACCTTCTCTGGACACAGTGTAATATAATGGCATTCTCTGGACACAGTGTAATATAATGACCTTCTCTGGACACAGTGTAATATAATGACATTCTCTGGACACAGTGTAATATAACGACCTTCTCTGAACAATGTAATATAATGACCTTCTCTGGACACAGTGTAATACAATGACCATTCTCTGGACACAGTGTAATACAATGACCATTCTCTGGACACAGTGTAATACAATGACCTTCCCTGGATACAGTGTAGTACAATGACATTCTCTTGACACAGTGTAGTACAATGACATTCTCTTGACACAGTGTAGTACAATGACATTCTCTTGACACAGTGTAGTACAATGACATTCTCTTGACACAGTGTAGTACAATGACCTTCTCTGGACAGAATGTAGTGCAATTACTTTCCCTGGACAGAATGTAGCACAATGACCTTCCTAGGACACAGTGCAGTACAATGATTTTTTCTAGACAGAGTGTAGTATAATTACTTTTCCTGTACAGAATGCAGTACACTGACATTCACCAGACACAATATAATATAATGACCTTCTCTAGACAGAGTTTAGTATAATGAACTTCTCTTGACGCAATGTTGCACGATGACCTTCTGTGGACACAGTAGTATACAACCTTTCTCCAGACATCAACATAGAACAATACCCTTCTCTGGACATAGCGCAGTACAATGTCTTTCTCTATACAGAGTGTAGAACAATGACCTCCACTAGACACAATATAGAACATTGTTCTCTATGTTCCTCTTTTGTTTTCCTTCTCTGTGTTCCTCTTTTGTTTTCCTGTGTTACTCAGTTGTGTTGCTGTGTTCCACATTTCTTCCACATTTCTTCCACATTTGTGTTGCTATGTTGCACATTTCTTCCACATTTGTGTTGCTGTTTCCACACTTCTTCCGCATTTGTGTTGTTGTTTCCACATTTATTCCACATTGTGTTCCTGTACTACTCAGTTGCGTTGCTGTGTTCCACATTTGTGTTGCTGTGTTCCACATTTCTTCCACATGTGTGTTGCTATGTTCCACATTTCTTCCACATTTCTTCTACATGTGTGTTGCTATGTTCCACATTTCTTCCACATTTGTGTTGCTGTTTCCACATTTCTTCCGCATTTCTGTTGCTGCTTCCACATTTCTTCCACATTTGTGTTGCTGTTTCCTCATTTCTTCAACATTTGTGTTGCTGTTTCCACATTTCTTCCACATTTGTGTTGCTGTTTCCACATTTCTTCCACATTTGTGTGGCTGCTTCCACATTTCTTCCATATTTATGTTGCTGTTTCCACATTCCTTCCACATTCGTGTTGCTGTTTCCACATTTGTGTTACTTCATTTCTCAGTTGCGTTGCGGTGTTCTACATTTATATTGTGGTGTTCTACACTGATGTTGCGGTGTCCCACATTTGTGTTACTGTCCAGGTGAAACAAGATGTCAACTTAGGTGCCCAGGTGAAATACGATATCAACTTAGATGTCCAGTTGAAACCAGAAATCAACTTAGGTGTTAGTGTGAAACAAGAATTTAACTTACGCTTTCAGATGAAAGAAGAAGTCAAACTAGGTGGCCAGGTGAAACAAGAATTCAACTTACCAAAGATTTCCACCCATACATTCTGAGCAGGAAGACCAAAATCAGAGTAGGTCATGGTGACATCTTGGTACCTGATGTCCTCAACTGGCAGGAACAGGTTTGTGTTCATCAGGGTCATGGTCATACAGGCTTTGAGAAAGTGATGAAAGAATGGAGAACTGTTCATTTTGAACAAATGACGAAACAGTATAAATGATGTACACATTAATGGAGTGAACTTTGAGCATAAACATGTACAAAGATGAGACTTTTGTACGTACAAGAACTGATACTAGTGTCTAATGAATACTATCTAGAGATAATGAATCTGAAAAGAAAAAAAACATACATTATTTCTTGATAAAAGGCATATGATGCACAATTGATTTATCCCAAGTTTGGCTACCATGGATAGCCACTTTGTCTTGTTTGTGTTGTTGGTGCACACTGTCGTAGTTTATCCTGCCACATAATGATGTTGTCAGTCAACTTTAGTCTTTGTCTCCCCCACCTCTTCACAATACAGATCATTATTAGGAGCAGAGCAAAACAACCTTAACACAAATAATAGACATTGAGAGATGCAGTTGAATAAATGAGTGCAAGACAAGCAGCTGTCAATAGTCAGGTCGGTCAGAGAAGCACAGGCCCCAGATCAGGATGTCTTTCATGATGTGAATAGATATGAACAGGCTGTCACTGTACGCCTCGGAACGGGACGCAATCGACACCATAGTCACATGTATACAAAGTTCGGGATCGGCACCTCAACTGCTTGTACATGTGTACAGGCCGAACACATACTTCAATACTGCACTGAATATAGTAGAGTGAGGATGGTCCTTTGGCGCGCGGATACAACGACAAAGCTATATGGGCCACTGCAGGAATTGCAAAAGAGCAAAATTTATACAGGAAACGCCATTGCATATATAGGCAATACTTCAGGCGAACGAAAGATAGAGAGATAGATAGCAGCTGTCAAAAAGGGTTTCTACAAATCTAGCTTGCCTTGTATTATCCCCATACATCGTGAAACACAGTCGTTGTGTCTGTCCGTGGTCATGGGTGGCACACCTTTATCTTAAGCTGTTGTGGGTCGAAGGGCATTAGCTCACAGAATCTGAGTTCACTTCTCTGATGTTACATCATTATCATTATAGATTCCCTTTCAGTCGCTGCAGTCAAATTTCTATTACAGGCATATCTCAGAGATAAGTAAGTTACATCCATGAATCTTCTCAAAGAGAAAAAAGTTACATCTATGAATCTTCTCATAGAGAAATAAATTACATCCATGAATCTTCTCAGAGAGAAATAAATTACATCTATGAATCTTCTCAAAGAGAAAAAAGTTACATCTATGAATCTTCTCAGAGAGAAATAAGTTACATCTATGAATCTTCTCAGAGAGAAATAAGTTATATCCATGAATCTTCTCAGAGAGAAATAAATTACATCCATGAATCTTCTCAGAGAGAAATAAATTACATCTATGAATCTTCTCAGAGAGAAATAAATTACATCCATGAATCTTCTCAGAGAGCAATAAGTTACATCTATGAATCTTCTCAGAGAGAAATAAGTTACATCTATGAATCTTCTCAGAGAAAAATAAGTTACATCTATGAATCTTGTCAGAGAGAAATAAATTACATCTATGAATCTTCTCAGAGAGAAATAAATTACATCCATGAGTCTTCTCAGAGAGAAGAGTACACAGTGGAGGACACAGTCGAGTACACAGTCGAGAACACAGTGGAGTACACAGTCGAGTACACAGTCGAGTACACAGTCGAGAACACAGTGAAGACACAATCGAGTACACAGTCGAGTACACTGTGGAGTACACAGTGGAGTACACAGTCGAGTACACAGTCGAGAATACAGTGAAGTACACAATCGAGTACACAGTCGAGAACACAGTGGAGTACACAGTGGAGTACACAGTCGAGTACACAGTGGAGTACACAGTCGAGTACACAGTGGAGTACACAGTCGAGTACACAGTCGATTACACAGTCGAGTTTCCAGGATTGCAGTTTGTCATCTTGAATTAAATCATTTTCATACTGCAACTTTCACACATACAACAAAGCTAAGTTGTATTGTAGTTTATTGCAACTTTCACACATACAACGAGCTGCATAGTGTTGTTTTTATTGCAACTTTCATACATATAACAGTGCCAAGATGTGTTGTAGTTTATTGCAACTTTCACAGATACAACAGAGCTATGGTGTGTTGTAGTTTATTGCAACTTTCACAGATACAACAGCGCTAAGATGTGTTGTAGTTTATTGCAACTTTCACAGATACAACAGAGCTAAGATGTGTTGTAGTTTATTGCAACTTTCACAGATACAACAGAGCTAAGATGTGTTGTAGTTTATTGCAACTTTCACAGATACAACAGAGCTAAGATATGTTGTAGATTATTGCAACTTTCACACATACAACAGAGCTAAGATGTGTTGTAGTTTATTGCAACTTTCACAGATACAACAGAGCTAAGATGTGTTGTAGTTTATTGCAACTTTCACACATACAACAGAGCTAAGATGTGTTGTAGTTTATTGCAACTTTCACAGCTACAACAGAGCTAAGATGTGTTGTAGTTTATCCTCAAATTTTCTCCCTACTATCTGCTAAAATTCCCCATGCATCTTGCAGAATCATAATGAGATCGCAGCTAAATTCAACATAATTATTTTTAGATTCAGAAAAATGAGTACTCTAATCTGAACACCTCATGGCTATTGGAATGAGCATTCAGCCTTTACCCTCAAACTCTACAGAATACTCACGATTGAGTTATTGAGTTATTTGCGGGTCATCATCATTGCACTCCGAACATGTCCATAGGTGCTCAGATCCCCTCCTCAGCAATTCCCTCAGTGTCCAGCGACTGACGACTCCAGTTCTATGTTGGTTGATAAGTCTTCTTACACGCCCACTAAGTTTCTCATTTCTGGCTTAACTCTCTTTCATCCGAAGAAGTGACGTAGATCTGTGTTTGTCGAAGTCCTGTGCTCTTCCCACATCTCGGAGGGCATTGATGATGTCCGCCCGATCCATTGGTTGCCCGTCCTCAACGACAGCGCAGCTAGCCAACCTGTCCGCTCTTTCATTTCCCTGTACTCCCGCATGTCCAGGGACATAGACAAAGGTGACCTTACGTATTTTGGATTTCTGCAACGACTCTACCCATTGCATGCGTACAGAGCCCGCCTTCACTTTTTTTTATCATGCTCATCGAATCACTCAGTATACATGCGTGGGTGTAGTCTTGTGACTCTAACCATTTGAATGCCTTGGTCACTGCCATCGCCTCCATCGTCATGCTGCTCGTGGTCATGACGTATGCACCACTGTCTTCGTAGACTATTCTGCCTGCCGAGCATGCTGTATATGCCCATGCACTTCTTTGGTGTCGTCTTACAGATCCGTCTGTATAGATGACTGCATCCTTCTCATCGGTGTTATCGCAGATGAGACCGTTGACCTCAGCATTAACCACGACCGGTTCCCTACTTTTCCTGTCGAGTGTGACAATATACGAGAAAGTCCCCTTGAATGACGTAGGCACTGGTATCCACTCCTCACCAACGCTGATATTGGTAAGCCCACAGACCTGTTTAATGACATCTTCTGCTCGGCCCACCCATGATTTGCCTCTTTTTAGCCTGACACCTTTCTCTGTGTTGAGCTCGTGGTGCAATGGATGCTCTGTATCTGTACTAATCTTCAGGTATGCTCGTGCTCTCCAGATCTTGATTCTGTCATCCATGGTTGGAAAGTCAAGAAGATACCTCATTGCTACACAGGGAGTGTCCCTCGTACATCCCATGATAATGCGCATGGCTTAATTTTGTATTTTCTCCAGCCTATCAATTTGAGTCGTACTGACAGTAAGAATTGTCAGGGCATACTCGATTGGTGCGAGGACTAATCCCTGGAACAGAAGAGTAAGTAGCCTCTGCTCAATGTTGGCAGTTGCCATGACCTTCAAGGTGGCTAATCGTTTGCGGGATTTTGTTATCACATGGTCGACGTGGTCCCGAAAACACAGGCTGCGATCAAACTTAACTCCGAGGTATGTCATCAACTTGTCCTTGGTCACCTCATCAGCTCCCATTCGTGCTACCGGTGTGGTCGTATTAACGATATGATTGTTAAGGGAGAACCATGAAACTGATGCTTTATTAGGATTAACCAAGGCACCTAAACCCCACACCAAGAAGAAATGCGATCGAGGTCGTCTTGCATTGTGGAGGCGATTCCCCGTCTTTCTCTTCCCTGTCGATATACCAGAATATCATCAGCAAAAGTCATAGTTCTTCCACTCCCATCCAGCTGTTGTTCCGTAATCGTTATTGTGTACACGTTAAATAGAACTGGTGACAATGGTGAGCCTTGTGGCAGCCCAGGACAAATGGATGTTGGCTCGGAAGACCAACTTCCACATCTGAGTATCACCTTCCTCTGAAACAGTGCCGCGGCGATCCATCTAATGAGGAAGGGGTGCACCGCCAGTTTGAGGAGCAAATGCATGAGATATTCAAATGGTACCCTGTTGTATGCATCCTCCAGATCTATAGCAGCAGCACATGTCTCCTCTCGTCTGTGGAAGCCTTCGAAGACGTCATAGGCAAAGACTGCCGCATTGAGCCATGTCTCTTTGTTATATCTATAACCTCCGAGTGTGGATGGGAATACGCGTTTCTGTTCAAGGTGACAGGTGAGGACACGGGCAACTATTTTCTCCAGCAGCTTGACCGCAGTGTTCTGCATTGTGATGATTCTGTAGACACTGACCTGAGAATGGTTCTTGTTTGGCTTCGGTAGCGGTAGTAAGTACCTGTGTAACCACTCCTCCCTAATCTGGTCACTCCGAATACTGGCATTAAACTCATTGGCCAGCTTTGTCAAGTCGTCGTCGGCTAAATCGCCTATGTCATCGTACCGAACACCATCTGGACCAGGAGCAGTGTTGTGTGACCTTTTAAGTGTCGCGCGAATGGTATCGGTTGTGATTGTGAGATCTTCTTCCAGCCCTACATCCTTACACAATTTTGAAAGCGATCCCCGTATCCTCATTTTTACAGCCTCATTTCTTTGGTCCGTCTGCTCAATGTAGCGGGCAAGCAGGGCCTTCCCTTTGCTCTCATCAGATTTGTGACATATCCGGCCTGTGCTCTGAAAGTCTGGGATGCCTTTGTGTCGTGTTGTGGCATTCATGCACTGATGAAGGGGCCAGAATGTGGCGAGCCATTTTTCTGAGCACACTTTTTTACAGAAGTCATCCCATTTGGCATCCTTAGCCTGCTTAGCGCAGAGTTTAAAGTACATCATTTTTTGGTCGACCTCTACACTCAGACGCTTCAAGAGCTCAGGTTGTGTTCTTCCATTCCTTCTGGCTTTCTGCCATGTCTTGGCCGTATGTCTCTTGCTCCGCCAAGCTTCCTCGACATCTACGTTCCACCAGGGTGGCTGCGTCCATCTCTCCTGCCTCCTACGAAGGGCGCTCTGTTTCCTATGTCTGATTTTGCTAATGACGTCCTGGTCTGTTTTCTCGTAGTTGAATGTGTGGAGCTTTCTTTTCTGGCTTTTATTTATGCTTTTCTCAATTAGGAGGACACATGGATAGTGATCACTTCCGTGGAACCCCAGTGCACTCCACCTGCAAACCGGTGCGAAGGTGGAAGACACCAGTGCCATGTCTATGACACTATCAGAGTCCCCTGTTCGAGTGGCCATTCTTGTTGCCCTTCCATCATTCAAGCACACTAAATCGGCCGACACCAGTGCGTTCTCTAGGTCTTCTCCCTGCTTGTTAGTTATGACGTTACCCCAATGTTTTCCTCTAGCATTAAAGTCTCCGCAGAAAATGACGTTCTCTTCATCGAACTCGAAGAGATTCTCACATTGTTGTGTGTTCACCTTCCCATTACAGGCATATACATTAACAATCATGAAATGAACTGGGGTCTGCACCCTAACCGCATGTACCTGCAATTCTGCATTGTCCCACGCAGACATATCAACCTCAGCTGCCACCATATTGTTGCGCACAAGGATGGCCTGCCCAAGGTGTCGCTTATTGTAGAAACAATGAAAGCCAGGAGTACTTACTGCCCTGTCACCAAGAAGAGTTTCTTGCAAAACCATTATATCGGCGCCGCACAGTAGCTTATCAAGAATGGGCCGTCGTTGATTAATGAACCCACAATTCCAATAAGTAACGAGCACAAACTTTAGGCCTAGCCTCTCACACTTTAACAGTTTAATGTCCTCTCTTGCCCCGTCGTGTTTTCCTTCTTCGATGATGTCGTTTGGGCTGCATCTGAATACTTACACTTACTGTCGTCATAGATGAACGTCGCTGAACGTTGATGCTTGGATGGTCCAGACTCACGTGCACTTACTCAGTAGCATGGTCCAGAACCCGTTTCCACGTTATAAACTGGCCAACTCCAGTAAATATCTCAGCAGCATGCGGATACACTGTGAGCCTTTCACAAATTAAGTGAATTACGCGTCTTTGACGACAGACCGGCGTAAACAAACCGCCATTTTTTAACGCGTTCAATAGTGCAGTCAACAAGGATGAGTGATGAAATAAGGAAATTGTAACAAAATGCAATGAATCAAAAGAAGCAACGTGATTAACATCAAATAGAAAGCGCGTACAATCACATGATCTCTTCAAATATCAATAAAAACAAACAAATAAACAGAAAAGTTCACTGGAAATCAGCACTCACGATACAACCCAGAAGTGAAATTCTTTTCTTTTCTTTTTTTTTTTTTAATTGACGGATGTACAGACTCAGGAGAACACGAGAAAGATAGAACAGCTAGCACGCCTACAATAGAATCATATTGATACGCCTACCGTTGAATCATATTGATGCGCCTACAGTTGAATTATGTTGATACGCCTACCGTTGAATCATGCTTATATGTTTACAGTTAAATCATGTTGACAAAAATACAAATGAATCATGTTGACACGTCTACAGTTAAATCATGTTGACACCTCTGCAGCTGAAACATAGTGACACCTCTGCAGCTGAAACATGGTGACACCTCTGCAGCTGAAACATGGTGACACCTCTGCAGCTGAATCAATTTGACACTTCTACATTTGAATCATGTTGATACCTCTACAGCTAAATCCTGTGGACACCTCTACAATCGAACCATGTCGATACATCTAAAGCTGAACCATGTTGATACATCTAAAGCTGAACCATGTCGATACATCTAAAGCTGAACCATGTTGATACATCTAAAGCTGAACCATGTCGATACATCTAAAGCTGAACCATGTCGATACATCTAAAGCTGAACCATGTCGATACATCTAAAGCTGAACCATGTCGATACATCTGAAGCTGAACCATGTCGATACATCTAAAGCTGAACCATGTCGATACATCTGAAGCTGAACCATGTCGATACATCTGAAGCTGAGCCATGTCGATACATCTAAAGCTGAACCATGTTGATACATCTGAAGCTGAACCATGTTGATACATCTCAAGCTGAACCATGTTGATACATCTAAAGCTGAACCATGTTAATACATCTAAAGCTGAACCATGTTGATACATCTAAAGCTGAACCATGTTGATACATCTGAAGCTGAACCATGTTGATACATCTAAAGCTGAACCATGTTGATACATCTAAAGCTGAACCATGTTGATACATCTGAAGCTGAACCAGTTTCATTTATCTCTCGACGCAGTATTGCATTATTTATATCTCGACGCAGTATTTATCTCTCGACGCAGTATTGCATTATTTATCTCTCGACGCAGTATTTATCTCTCGACGCAGTATTCCATTATTTATATCTCGACGCAGTATTTATCTCTCGACGCAGTATTGCATTATTTATCTCTCGACGCAGTATTTATCTCCCGACGCAGGATTGCATTATTTATCTCTCGACGCAGTATTTATCTCTCTACGCAGTATTGCATTATTTATCTCTCGACGCAGTATTTATCACTCGACGCAGTATTGCATTATTTATCTCTCGACGCAGTATTTATCTCTCGACGCAGTATTGCATTATTTATCTCTCGACGCAGTATTGCATTATTTATCTCTCGACGCAGTATTTATCTCTCGACGCAGTATTGCATTATTTATCTCTCGACGCAGTATTTATCTCTCGACGCAGTATTGCATTATTTATCTCTCGACGCAGTATTTATCTCTCGACGCAGTATTGCATTATTTATCTCTCGACGCAGTATTGCATTATTTATCTCTCGACGCAGTATTTATCTCTCGACGCAGTATTGCATTATTTATCTCTCGACGCAGTATTTATCTCCCGACGCAGTATTGCATTATTTATCTCTCGACGCAGTATTGCATTATTTATCTCTCGACGCAGTATTGCATTATTTATCTCCCGACGCAGTATTGCATTATTTATCTCTCGACGCAGTATTGCATTATTTATCTCTCGACGCAGTATTTATCTCTCTACGCAGTATTGCATTATTTATCTCTCGACGCAGTATTTATCTCTCGACGCAGTGCACAATTATTTATTAATGTAACCCTTGAATGTTAGAAGCATCAATACCAAGGGAAATAATTGTGAACATAATTGTAAATCCCCGATGCTGTCCCTTCAAACAAACATGGATCGTAACTAACCAATCCCCAGACTGGCAGTTGTGGATCTAATTAGTACAACTGCCAAGATATTTTACTCTCTAGGGAAGAAGTAATCCCTTACATCTTCTCCCACACATGCTTCCCTCTCCGCCATCCAAGTTTACATACAAAACTGCAAATGTGAAAAGCCGATCTTCTTCTTCTTCCCTTACTCATCTGCCTTTCAGCGTCGAGGGGAGATATAATTTGCGGTCTTTTGCTCTTCTGTTCGCCTCTGCTGCTGTTATGTTTCCTAGTGCTTCTAATATTCCATCGACCCATCTTTTTCGTGGTCGACCCTTGGATCTGGTGTTCTCACAACGTTTGTTGAAGGCTCGTTGTGTTGTGTTTTGTTCTTTCTGCCATTTCTGCTAGCGACTGAGTCAACCGCAGGAGATATACTTTTTTTTTCCAACCACGAGTACAACTCACACTGCTCCCAGCGGGAATCGAACACGGGTAGTCCGAACGTCGGTAGTCCAGTCGGGTGGTTTTCCCAACTAGACTACCGAGGCCCCAAATATACTAAGTAACGGGAACTCTTAACAAAACTTTATAATTAATTTAATATTGTTTCCCTGAGTTATTCCATTGTTTACATCTTACAATGACGTTATCAAATTGTGGTGTTCTTCCCTTTCAGTTTAAAAGCTAATGTTGCAATATTGCGTCCCTTTAACGCCTTTCACCGCCCATTTGAGGTGTCGTTATCACCGCCCGATAACGACCTCACTCTTTATTCCAAGTTTGTGTATGTTTATATTGTAAATTTGGAAAAAATAAAATAAATAAATAAAATATAAAAAAATACAGTGTAACGATGTGAGTTCTTTAGTTTGATTGAAGGAATGCCATTTCCCCAACAAACAGCAGAAGATAATCAGTCTCACAGAACGTAGATGTAGAGTACAAACCTGCACAATTCTTGGACCTCCACAAGACGTCGCTGCCACTGCTCACAGACAACACAGATTGATAAATGTCGGACGTTGAGGACTCGTCAGTCCAAGGCAGCCTTGACCTTACACTGATGTCAATGGCGTTCATCTTCAGGTTAGATCCCTGCAGGAGAATCAAAGGAGCTTGTTGATGTTTCAACATTGTACTTGTTACATGAATCAACACAATAGCGTCAAGAGATCATTGTACTTGTTACGTGAATCAACACAACAGCGTCAAGAGATCATTGTACTTGTTACGTGAATCAACACAACAACATCAAGAGATCATTGTACTTGTTACGTGAATCAACACAACAGCGTCAAGAGATCATTGTACTTGTTACGTGAATCAACACAACAGCATCAAGAGATCATTGTACTTGTTACGTGAATCAACACAACAGCGTCAAGAGATCATTGTACTTGTTACGTGAATCAACACAACAGCGTCAAGAGATCATTGTACTTATTACGTGAATCAACACAACAGCATCAAGAGATCATTGTACTTGTTACGTGAATCAACACAACAGCATCAAGAGATCATTGTACTTGTTACGTGAATCAACACAACAGCGTCAAGAGACCATTGTACTTGTTACATGAATCAATACAACAGCGTCAAGAGATCATTGTACTTGTTACATGAATCAACACAACAGCGTCAAGAGAAATGCTACAGCTAATTCATCATCATCATGTGCCTTACCGGTTGGCGTAGGCGATCATGTCCTTTCCACAACCTCCTATCTACAGTGCATCGTATCAATTCTGTTATTTACTGTTTTCCATGCCATGACACCAAACTATTCAATATTTTTTTCTTTTTGTCGTCCACGATCTCTGTTTCCTTTTATTTTGCCAGTTGTAACCAAGTATTCCAACTTTCCTCTTCTCATGATGTGCCGGAAAAATGTTGATTGCTTCTTTCTGATGTTTTTTAATGGCTCCCTTTTAGTGTTGGCCCCTTTGAGAACTTTCTCATTGGTCTTTTTAGCTGTCCAGGGAACTTTCAACATTCTTCTGAGAAATCCCATCTCTGTGGCCTCTAATTGTTTTTTCATTTGTTTGTCTTTTGTCCATACTTCGATTCCATAGGTCAAAACTGGTTCTATATAGCACCGATGAACTCTCTTTCTCATGTCTATAGACATAGATTTGTTGCATAAGATATTTTTCAGTTTCTAAAATACTATTTTGGCCAGAGCTATTCTGATTTTTATTTCTGTGATGCATCTTCCATCTGATGCTATTATTGCGCCCAAATATTGCCAATTACAAAGATTAAAAAAAACTCATAGAAAAAATGGATAACAGATGACATTTTACAGTTAATTAATAAAAGAGAAAATACTAAACACGACTGATAGGAATATGTAGCGGCTGCTGTTGTATGTGGTAGCTTGGCAATTACTCCATTTCCTCATCCATCCATAAAAGAGCTTTAAGTGGGTGCATGTTGCGTTGTATCGTTGTTTACAACCAGCTCAAATACCTGCAGCCCACGACCAATGGAGCCGACTTCAGTTGGCATATATCGGCCACTTCGATTCTTCTCGCTTGACCGCACTGTTTGTCCCCTCCCCCCCCCCCCCCAGGCCACTTCGATTCTTCTCGCTTGACCGCACTGTCTGCCCCCCCCCCTCACCCCCCACCCCTCCCCCCCCCCCGCCACTTTGGGAAAAATTGAAACAGGATCTTGATCAGTTATGTTTCACTGATCCTGATGGATGCAGCTGGTTATGAAATAGTTACATAGGAGATTTAATTGTGAAATAATAAATAACTGGAACATAACAAATGAAACCTGATTAAAATAAAAATGCAGAGATCAAACTGCAGAAGATAAGGGATAGGTCATACAATTACTATTCACAGAATGATTAACGAATTAACAGGAAGAAAATAATGAGCAAATACTGGAAGTTTTAAAACAAGGAAAAAGAATTATTGATGGAACAGGAAAGTATGTGGCAAAAATGGACAGATTCCGTCAACTCTTAAGATGTTAGAAAAATGGACAGATTCCGTCAACTCTTAAGATGTTAGAAAAATGGACAGATTCCGTCAACTCTAAGATGTTAGAAAAATGGACAGATTCCGACAACTCTAAGATGTTAGAAAAATGGACAGATTCCGACAACTCTAAGATGTTAGAAAAATGGACAGATTCCGACAACTCTAAGATGTTAGAAAAATGGACAGATTCCGACAACTCTAAGATGTTAGAAAAATGGACAGATTCCGACAACTCTAAGATGTTAGAAAAATGGACAGATTCCGACAACTCTAAGATGTTAGAAAAAAGGACAGATTCTGACAACTCTAAGATGTTAGAAAAAAGGACAGATTCCGACAACTCTTAGAGGTTACAAAAATGAAAGTAATTCTTACATTCCAGATCTGCGGTTCTTAAACTTTTTTTTTTTTTTTTTACAAAAATAATAATAATTGTTTTCATTCTTTCTGAAGAAACTTTTTTTTTTTTTTTTTACAAAAATAATAATAATTGTTTTCATTCTTTCTGAAGAAACGAAAGTTTGATGCACACAATATGGTTAACAAGATAGGTTTCTGCAAAACGTCACAGGAAAAACAAAGACACAAAGTATAATTTTTACAAAATTGTGCATCATTAATCACAAGGTGGGTGGGAAAAGGAATATTATATATTTACATCATTAATGAGAAGGATGGTGTGGAAAAGGAATATTCTATATTTACATTATTAATCACAAGATGGGTGGGAAAAGGAATATTCTATATTTACATCATTAATGCGAAGGATGGTGTGGAAAAGGAATATTCTATATTTACATTATTAATGACAAGGTGGGTGGGAAAAGGAATATTCTATATTTACATCATTAATGACAAGATGGGTGGGAAAAGGAATATTCTATATTTACATTATTAATCACAAGATGGGTGGGAAAAGGAATATTCTATATTTACATAATTAATGAGAAGGATGGTGTGGAAAAGGAATATTCTATATTTACATTATTAATGACAAGGTGGGTGGGAAAAGGAATATTCTATATTTACATTATTAATGACAAGGTGGGTGGGAAAAGGAATATTCTATATTTACATTATTAATGACAAGGTGGGTGGGAAAAGGAATATTCTATATTTACATCATTAATGAGAAGGATGGTGTGGAAAAGGAATATTCTATATTTACATTATTAATGACAAAGTGGGTGGGAAAAGGAATATTCTATATTTACATCATTAATGACAAGATGGGTGGGAAAAGGAATATTCTATATTTACATTATTAATCACAAGATGGGTGGGAAAATGAATATTCTATATTTACATCATTAATGACAAGATGGGTGGGAAAAGGAATATTCTATATTTACATCATTAATGACAAGGTTGGTGGGAAAAGGAATATTCTATATTTACATCATTAATGACAAGATGGGTGGGAAAAGGAATATTCTATATTTACATTATTAATCACAAGATGGGTGGGAAAAGGAATATTCTATATTTACATCATTAATGACAAGATGGGTGGGAAAAGGAATATTCTATATTTACATCATTAATGACAAGGATGGTGCGGTAAAAAAAAAAAAAAGTAAAGTACCCCCGTCACGCCAAGTGGCGTATAGGGAATATGGTGTTAGTGACCATACATTTTACAGACCTTCAGCACATGATTTTTGGGGTAATGTGGTCGGTATTACGCCCGTGCTGCTTTACTTTCCCAGAAAAAAACCTGGTACCCATTTAAGGCTGGGTGAACCCGGAGCCGTCGGTTGGGATCGAACCCTACCCCTTGTCCTTTGTAGTCCAGTTCACTAACCACTGAGCTATCGCGGCTCCCTAGGATGGTGCTGTATTTCATTTATTATTTCAGGATTCATTGCTGAATCTGTATTATGAAGTCTGACTACGTTTGTTTTATTGGTCACTGTTCTAATTTTTAAGATAGGAGCAGAGAATTATTGATTAGATAAGTATGGAGTTACCGAGGCATCTATGTTTTCATAACCGTCAGCGATAATTACCGACAATCTGCTTTAAGGTGAGCCCTGAAATCTGGAGGGAACCTTTTCTTGAACTACAATTTCAAAGCACCATCCCTGGACAGTTCTATGAGTGTTTCTTTCTCCTTCTCCCTCCCTCCCTCCTCTCTCTCTCTCTCTCTCTCTCTCTCTCTCTCTATATATATATATATATATATATATATATATATATATATACATATCTTTCTCACTGTGTGTCTTTCTCTTTGTCTTTCCACCGATCCATCTTTTTTGTGGTCGGCCCTTGGGTCTGGTGTTCTCGCAATGTTTATTGAAGGCTCGTTGTATTGTGTTTTATCACTGCCTTGTCACGTGGCCAAAGCATTTTATCTGTTATTTCTTTATATATTCTATGGCGGGGGCTATTCCTAACTTTTTTCTCAGTTCTTCATTTCGGATCTTATCTCTCAGACTGTTTCCTGTCATTCGTCTAACACATTTCATCTCAGCAGATGTTATTTTACTTATTGTTCTTGTATCTAGGATCCAGGCATTGGTAGCACAACGTTGGGATGAAGATTGTATTGTTGAGTGCCCGTTTTGCCACTAGAGTTATTTCCTTGTTGGACAACAGTAGTGATAGCTTCCAATGATCTGACAAGCTTTGATGCATCTTAAGTCTATCTCTGCTGTTTGTGAATTGTCGTTTGTCACCAAAATTCCTAGGTATTTGAATACTTTCTCACTGTTACAGCAAATTGCAGTCTTTTCTACACATTTATTATTATACTTATGCTCATGTTCCTTGATTTCGAAAAAAAATATATATCGACGGTTTGATATTATGGCATGTCTTTTATATATATATATTTTTAGTGTCGAGATGTCTTTTTGGATGTTCTTTATGTTAGTGTCAGCTGATATTTGCTGGTATTGCGGCCCCATGTGTTCAATGAAACACTTAGCAATTTATAAAATATGAACAAATGTGGCCTAACACTGCACTCGTCCAATCACAATGTGCAACGAATGTTCATGCAATTTTGATGAAAAAGGACCAAGGAAAAAAAAAACGAAAATCGCGAGTCCGAAAGAAGTCTTCATTGGAAACTGAAACTAAAAGAAAAAGACTTTTAAGAACTAGGAACATTTTGAAAAAATGAAACTGAAACTCTGCCTCGTCAATGGTGTAGATTTCTTTGGCTTTTTTTTTGTTACTGGAATTTTAATAAATTCTAGAAGTTTAGTTAGATAACGAAGGGTAGAAATGTCCAGTCTTTTCTTGCATATTTCTTTTTTGGGAGGGAAACACTCGTCAAAGTCAGTGATTAAAAAAATATCCAGCATTACGCTTAGCGGGATAAAATATTTGTAGCCGCTAAATGGGGTACATAACCCTCTAGATCTAGCGGGAAAACCGCTAACTTGGCAACAGCGAATCATTTCAGGGTAGTTTACAACGCTTGGAAAATAATCACAAATAATGAAGAACAGGAAAATAAAACAAAGAACAGTAGACGGTCCGTAGCAGAATCGAACCCGTACTCCTCGGTACAGCGCCTTGCCGCGTGAACCAAACGCTAGAGCACACGTTCAACCCAGCTACCTTAAAAAGTAGCTATCATTGGCGATGTCTTTCACACAAGTATACTCATGACTATAGCCTAGGGTTACGAGCACAGCTTGGGAATAAATTGTGTATCTGTATTTTCCTATGAAGACAAGTATCTACCGAAGGGCTGAATACTTGCGTTGCAGCTAAACAGTTATTGGACGAAACAGCACGAATAGTTTCCAGTGGTTTAGACTGGAGACAAATAATAATAAATGAATATTGTTATGGAGGGCAACTTCCGATGCGATAGATCAGGGAATAGTTTAAGAGGGATGGGTATGTTTACAACACTCGGAAAAATGACAAATAAGCAACAACAGGAAACAACAAAGAACCATGGACGGTTCAAAGCAGGATCAAACCAGATAGACAATGTATTCCCAAGTTGTGCACGCAACCCTGTTCTATAGTTATGAATACACATGCGTGAAAGACATCGCCAATGATAGCTATTTTTTAGGGTAGCTGAGTTGGTCGTGTGCGCTAGCGTTTGGTTCTCGTGGCAAGGTGCTGTGCCAAGGAGTACGGGTTCGATCCTGCTACGGACCGTCTATTGTTCTTTTTTTTTTTTCTCTTGTTGATTATATGTGATTTTTTTTTCCGAGTGAGAAACATAGCTCTTCCTGTGAAATGATTCGCTGCTCTATCGCCTAGGAAGTCTGACTCGATAATAATATTCATTGATTATTGTTGTCTCCGCCATAAAATGCACAGGATGTATTCACCACACTCGGCCTGCACACTCCCGCCCCTCTGTCATCTGAACCTGAATTAAATAGTGACTGGAACGCCGCTGTGCCGTATTTGATTTGTGTTTCCCATGTGCTACGTGATATGCAGACAGAGCTTCCCAGTTTGTTTCACCGATAGAGATTTCAGGATACACCATAAGGTCATTAGTACAAAGTTCCATATAAGTGGAAACATATTTGTCGTCATCATGGAGTGCCATCTCCGCAACGAAGGTTGGCTACCATGGAGCGCCATTTTGCTATGTCTCTTACTTTGATGGTGCAGGTTATCATAGGTTGGTTTGTTCATCTTTTGATGTTACTCGTCCATGTTAGTCTTGGTCTGCCTCTGGCTCTTTAACCTTGAATTTGCCCCTCCAGGATTACTTTTAGTAGGATGTTGTGTCTTTTAACATGGCCCAAAAATCGCATGTGTCTTGTTTGAATTGTGTTTAGTAGTTCTCTTTTTATTTTTAGTTGTTTTAAGACTTCGTCGTTTGTTTTCTTTTCCTTTCACCCAATTTTACCTATTCGTCTATATATCCACATTTCAAAGGCTTCAATTCTCTGTTCTGTTTTCTTGTCTAATGTCCATGTTTCTGCACCATATAGGAATGTTGAGAAGACATAACATTTTACTGTTTTAGCCATGATGTTATTTGTGTTGATGTTAGTATGTTCTTTATGACATTGACAACACAGCGGCAAGTTTACAACAAATGTTAGAAAGTATGAATGTTGTCAGCAAAGACATAACGGACATTTTGTTGGCAAACTGTGGCATTTGAAATGTAAATACATTAGAAGTGAGTGTGATTTAGTAGATAAGACAATGTGTTAGGGTTGTGTGCTACCACCAGGTTTGTGTAATCTGTGTAGTGAGAACATTTATCGTGTGATAGGGTTGTGTGCTACCACCAGGTTTGTGTAATCTGTGTAGTGAGAACATTTATCGTGTGATAGGGTTGTGTGCTACCACCAGGTTTGTGTAATCTGTGTAGTGAGAACATATATCGTGTGATAGGCATTCTGGGATATGCTGGTGACTGATCTTCTTCTTCTTTTCTTCCTCATCTGCCTTTCAGCGTCGAGGGGAGATATAATTTGCGGTCATTTGCTCTTCTGTTCGCCTCTGCTGCTATGTTTCCTAGTAATTCTAATATTCCATCGACCCATCTTTTTCGTGGCCGACCCTTGGATGATTGATAGTGTGTTTATTTGACAGGAGTAAATAGTTAAATAAACGCATTGATAGTGTGTTTATTTGATAGAAGTGGAGAGTTAAATAAACTCATTGATTATGGGTTGTAATGAGTTAAATAAACTCATTTATAGTGACATGAGTATAAACTGACAATAATGTGACATGTGTATAAACTGATAATAAAGTGACATGAGTATAAACTGACAATAAAGTGACATGAGTATAAACTGACAGTAAAGTAACATGAGTATAAACTGACAATAAAATGGCATGTGTATAAACTGACAGTATAGTAACATGAGTATAAACTGACAGTAAAGTAACATGAGTATAAACTGACAGTAAAGTAATATGAGTTTACTGACAGTAACATTAATATGGTTTTACAAAATAATAATAAAAATTACCAAAGTCACATAAAACAAAACAAAAGAAGCAACGATGATGCTCTAAGAGAAGAAGATAAGCTTATCATCAACATCGGGAGGGAACAATAACCAAGCCTCGCAATTAATGACAAGAGAACAGTTGGGATATACCTGAATAATCGAGGCACACAAAAAAGAAGACACATAAAAGCACAAGAGAATGACATGGTCAAAATCAACGGCTGAATAAACAATGTTTGAGTCAGAAAGTTGTGACGAGACATGATCACCTATGCCAGCAGTTACTTGAAGTTAAAGCTTCAAAACTAAGCTAACAAATGAATGCAATTAGTTGTTAGCCATTTTGATTCATCGCTTTCTTGTGTAAGTGACGATTCAGTGATTACAAATGTGAATGTTCGGTTTATTATATGTGTGTGTGTGTGATGAGTGTGTGTGTGTGATGAGTGTGTGTGTGTGATGAGTGTGTGTGTGATGAGTGTGTGCGTGTGTGATGAGTGTGTGTGTGAGATGAGTGAGTGTGTGTGTGTGATGAATGTGTATGTTATGTGTGTGTGTGTGATGAGCGGGTGTGTGATGAGTGAGTGTGTGATGAGTGAGTGTGTGTGTGTGATGAATGTGTATGTTATGTGTGTGTGTGATGAGCGGGTGTGTGATGAGTGAGTGTGTGTGTAATGAGTGTGTGTGATGAGTGTGTGTGTGATGAGTGAGTGTGTGTGTGTGTGTGATGAATGTGTATGTTATGTGTGTGTGTGTGATGAGCGGGTGTGTGATGAGTGAGTGTGTGTGTAATGAGTGTGTGTGATGAGTGTGTGTGATGAGTGTGTGTGTGATGAGTGAGTGTGTGTGTGATGTGTGTGTGTGATGAGTGTGTATGTGTGTGTGATGAGTGTGTGTGTGATGAGTGTGTGTGATGAGTGTGTGTGTTATGAGTGAGTGTGTTATGAGTGAGTGTGTGATGAGTGTGTGTGATGAGTGTGTATGTGTGTGTGTGATGAGTGTGTGTGTGATGAGTGAGTGTGTGTGTGATGAGTGTGTGTGTGATGAGTGTGTGTGATGAGTGTGTATGTGTGTGTGATGAGTGTGTGTGTGATGAGTGTGTGTGTGTGTGATGAATGTATGTGTGATGAGTGAGTTTGTGTGTGATGAGTGTGTGTGCGAGGGCGCGTGTATGTATGTGTGTGAATAAGTGCATTAATCAACAATGTAAACACAGTTACACGAGATAATCAACAATGTAAACACAGTTACACGAGATAATCAACAATGTAAACACAGTTACACGAGATAATCAACAATGTAAACACAGTTACACGAGATAATCAACGAACTCACATACAACAAGTAACACGTGAGGCATGAACCTATGACATACAGGCTGGGCATGCGCAGTCCAAGATGAATGATTTGAGAGTTTTTTTTTCAAGCTGATCAAGAATGTGACATATACAAGCAACGAACATCGTGCACTAACAGCAGACAAGTCTACGTACACTGCTGTGCTGTCAGCTTTAACAAACGACACATTTGTAGATCTGTGCCAACTTTATTTTATTTTTTTATTTATTTGTTTTTTCGTTCGCCAGCCAGCTTTTACCGCTGACGAAGTCCCTAGAGACTAGGAACTAAATTTTGCATGTTAATCCATTATTCCCTCTCAGCCGTGTGTATATGGGTCCCTCGCCGCACAGGCAGATAACTCCGACTTTGGAGGTACTCATATTTTTTTCCGCCGATGAGTAATTGGCTTTTCAAGCCGGGCCTCGCTGCTGAGACCAGGAGTGGTTGCTGCAGAGAGAAATCATAAATAAAAATCCCAACCGGTGTAGCCGGGATTTGAACCCACAACCTCTCTGTCTCGAGGCCGACCAGTCCCCCTGCCAACTTAATGATTACACACCACAGTTTGCTACTGTCCTACATGTGGTTGCATGAGTCCATGCTATCATCACACTCTGTTAGATGAGCCATTACTATTATATACAACTATGTGGACCTACTTGACAATCATAGACATCTCTGTGTGAACCCGTTTATATAAGTCGGCGAACTCATCTAAGACAGGGGGGATCAACCAGCCTCTATTTGCAGATGATCAGGCACTAATACATGGACAAATAGAAAACCTACATCATCATGTGCCATACTGGTTGCCGTCGGCGATCATGTCCTTCCACAATCTTCTATCCACAGTGCATCGTATCAGTTCTGCTGTTGACTGTTTTCCATGCCATGACACCAAGCTATTTAGTATCTTCTCTCTTTGCCGTCCCCGATCTCTCTTTCCCTGTATTTAGCCAGTTGTAACTAAGTATTCCAACTTTCTTCTTCTCATGATGTGCCTGAATAATGTTGATTGTTTCTTTCTGATGTTTTATTTTTTTATGAGCTACCTTTTTGTGTTGGCCTCTTGTGTTGTGACTGGCCTCTTGTGTTGTGACTGGCCTCTTGTGTTGTGACTGGCTTCTTGTGTTGTGACTGGCCTCTTGTGTTGTGACTGGCCTCTTGTGTTGTGACTGGCCTCTTGTGTTGTGACTGGCCTCTTGTGTTGTGACTGGCCTCTTGCGTTGTGACTGGCCTCTTGTGTTGTGACTGGCCTCTTGTGTTGTGACTGGCCTCTTGTGTTGTGACTGGCCTCTTGTGTTGTGACTGGCCTCTTGTGTTGTGACTGGCCTCTTGTGTTGTGACTGGCCTCTTGTGTTGTGACTGGCCTCTTGTGTTGTGATGACCTACAATAATATTTTAATAGACTTAACAGCACAGGCTCTCAACACAACAGGAAAATCAACATAAAAAGAACAAAAGTCATGAACATCGCAACAGAAAAAACAAAACATCAACATAACGATAGACGGCAGACAAATACAACAATTGAATGAATGATATACTGATATATTGATATACGAGGTGATAGACGATAATTCACAAGTAACAGAAATAGATTCAAAATGCAATAAAGCTTGTCAGATCATCGGACAAATATCAGAACGACTGTCCAACAAGGAAATAACATTAGAGGCAGAAAGGGTACTCTACAACACAATCTACAACACAATCTACAACACAATCTACAACACAATCTTCATCCCAATGTAATGCCAGACGTGGACTCAAGACTCAAGAACAATAAGAAAAATAACCACTGTCGAAATTTTGGACGAATGACAGGAAACAGCCTGACAGGAAACAGCCTGAGAGAAAAGATCAGAAATAAATTGAAAAAAGCTAAGAATAATGTCCCTTATTGAATACATAAAGAAACAAAGGATAAAATGGTTTGGCCCCGTGATATTGGAGAAATATCCAAATATAAAACGAAGCTTTAAAAAACGCTACAAGAACACCAGACCCACCAGTCGACCATGAAAGAGATGGATTGATGGACTATTAGAAACGCTATGAAACATAACAGCAGGAGAGGCTAACAGAAGAGCAAAGGATGGATTGATGGAATATTAGAAACGCTAGGAAACATAACAGCAGGAGAGGCTAACAGAAGAGCAAAGGATGGATTGATGGAATATTAGAAACGCTAGGAAACATAACAGCAGGAGAGGCTAACAGAAGAGCAAAGGATGGATTGATGGAATATTAGAAACGCTAGGAAACATAACAGCAGGAAAGGCTAACAGAAGAGCAAAGGATGGATTGATGGACTATTAGAAACGCTAGGAAACATAACAGCAGGAGAGGCTAACAGAAGAGCAAATGATGGATTGATGGAATATTAGAAACGTTAGGAAACATAAAGGCAGGAGAGGTCAACAGAAAAGCAAAAGATGGATTGATGGAATATTAGAAACGTTAGGAAACATAAAGGCAGGAGAGGTCAACAGAAAAGCAAAAGATGGATTGATGGAATATTAGAAACGCTAGGAAACATAACAGCAGGAGAGGCTAACAGAAGAGCAAAGGATGGATTGATGGATATTAGAAACGCTAGGAAACATAACAACAGGAGAGGCCAACAGAAGAGCAAAGAATTGATGGAATATTAGAAACGTTAGGAAACATAAAGGCAGGAGAGGTCAACAGAAAAGCAAAAGATGGATTGATGGAATATTAGAAACGCTAGGAAACATAACAGCAGCAGAAGCAACCAGAGAACAAAAGACCTAACTTTATTTCTTCCTTAGACGCTGAAAGGCAAATGGAGAAGGAAAGAAGTAGAACCAAATGTAGAACAACAAACTTGTAGAAATGCCTACCTTAATAGTGCAGGTACACATCTTTCCTTCAGGTGTCGTCGCCGGGTAACCAGGACTGGCCAGGTAGACATGTATTTCTGACGTCAGAGTTGTGTTTGCCTCACACAAATTAAGTACTGCAGATCCTTCATCACAAAATGGAATATTGCTTAGAGCCAGTGATGGGGAGTGTTAGACACTCCAAGGTATGGTGACAACTTTACACAAATAGGGAACACAATTTTTCTAGGGTCACATTTAGCTTTTAAGCAATTTAGATATGACTGACTACAAAGAGAATGCATACTGAAGGTTTGTCACAAGCTTCTAAGACAGAAATGCGATCAAAAGGTTTGTCACAAGCTTCTAAGACAGAAATGCTATCAAAAGGTTTGTCACAAGTTTCTAAGTTAGAAATGCGATCAAAAGGTTTGTCACAAGCTTCTAAGTTAGAAATGCGATCAAAAGGTTTGTCACAAGCTTCTAAGTTAGAAATGCTATCAAAAGGTTTGTCACAAGCTTCTAAGTTAGAAATTCTATCAAAAGGTTTGTCACAAGCTTCTAAGTTAGAAATGATATCAAATGGTTTGTCACAAGCTTCTAAGTTAGAAATGCTATCAAAAGGTTTGTCACAAGCTTCAAAGACATAAATGCGATCAAAAGGTTTGTCACAAACTTCAAAAACAGAAATGCGATCAAAAGGTTTGTCACAAGCTTCTAAGACAGAAAGGCGATTTAAAGGTTTGTCACAAGCGCCTAAGACATAAATGCGATCAAAAGGTTTGTCACAGCTTCTAAGTTAGAAATGCTATCAAAAGGTTTGTCACAAGCTTCTAAGACAGAAATGCTATCAAAAGGTTTGTCACAGCTTCTAAGTTAGAAATGCGATCAAAAGGTTTGTCACAAGCTTCTAAGTTAGAAATGCTATCAAAAGGTTTGTCACAAGCTTCTAAGTTAGACATTCTATCAAAAGGTTTGTCACAAGCTTCTAAGTTAGAAATGATATCAAAAGGTTTGTCACAAGCTTCTAAGTTAGAAATGCTATCAAATGGTTTGTCACAAGCTTCAAAGACAGAAATGCGATCAAAAGGTTTGTCACAAGCTTTAAAGACAGAAATGCTATCAAAAGGTTTGACACAAGCTTCTAAGACATAAATGCGATCAAAAGGTTTGTCACAGCTTCTAAGTTAGAAATGCTATCAAAAGGTTTGTCACAGGCTTCTAAGACAGAAATGCGATCAAAAGGTTTGTCACAAGCTTCTAAGACAGAAATGCTATCAAAAGGTTTGACACAAGCTTCTAAGACAGAAATGCTATCAAAAGGTTTGACACAAGCTTCTAAGACAGAAATGCTATCAAAAGATTTGTCACAAGCGTATAAGACAGAAAGGCGATCTAAAGGTTTGTCACAAGCGTCTAAGACAGAAAGGCGACCAAAAAGTTTGTCACAAGCTTCTAAGACAGAAATGTTATCAAAAGGTTTGTCACAAGCTTCTAAGACAGAAATGCTATCAAAAGATTTGTCACAAGCGTATAAGACAGAAATGCGATCAAAAGGTTTGTCGCAACCTTCTAAGACAGAAAGGTGATCTAAAGGTTTGTCACAAGCGTCTAAGACAGAAAGGCGATCTAAAGGTTTGTCACAAGCGTCTAAGACAGAAAGGCGATCATTCTTGTTTGACAATTTTTTTTATAAAGGAGACATTTGTGACGCATCATCATCATCAAGTACCGGGCCTGCTGGCGTAGGTGTCTCTCCACAACTTTCGATCTCGACAGCTATTTATCATTTCTGTTGTTGACCTTCTGCCAAACCATTCCCGAAGCTGTCTGTTATTTTTTCTCTTTGCTTCCCTTTATCTCTTCGTCCCTCAATTTTTCCAGTTGTTACAATATATTCCGGTTGTTCTCTTCTCATTACATGGCCAAAAAGTGATGATTGTTTCTTCCTAATATTGGAAATTAGCTCTCTTTTTGCTTTGGCCTCTTTCAGAACATTTTCATTACTCTTCTTAGCTGTCCGTGGTGTTCTCGACATTCTTATGTAAAACCACATTTCTGCAGACTCCAGTATGCATTCTCTTTGTAGTCAGTCATATCTGTGACGCATGTTATGTTAAACACGAAAAACAATACAGAGTCATTCTAGCGCGTGTCTCTTATATTTGTATTAATGTAACATCGTTTTAGCCGTGCATTTCGGTGGCTCTGATGATAGCATACATGTTGGTGGGAAGAAGGTCGCCCAATTGTCTCTTAGTTGGCACTGTTCATCTATGGAGACAGACTGGCCTGGACAGTACTTGACAGAAACACATTGAATAGGCAATGGACTCACTTGTGGCATGTTAAGATCGTAGGAGGCTGGCTCAAACAGTTCAGATTTCCATGGATTTATGATACTTTCTATGCTATTTAATTAGTGGCAATATTATCCATTCAACCACCATACAAATCACTGTCCATGAAATAATATTCATACAAAACTGCAGCTCAGCTTTTCAAGGGGTTAAGGCAAAGAAATGCAAATGAATGCACACACATGCAAAGCTGCAGTAAAGCTAAATGTGAGGGAGAACTGAAAAAAAATGGGATGGTAAAAGCTTTACGTAATTGATAGACGACATAAATTTTAACGACGTTTCGGCTCAATACGCCTTCATTAGGAACAAACAACACACACACACACATGTAAATAAAACAAACTAATCCTACATAGTTAACTAGTAATGAAACATCCAAAACAAAATAATCGAAACTGGTAGAAGAAAAGAAAAATTTCTTCTCTGTGTCGTGGACCGTGGCCGGAATGACAAAGAGAGAGTCACAGGTGTGCGCTAGTAAATACCCTGCTGGTCGGAGGGTCAAACCGTGTAAAGGATTCTCAAAACATGTGAGTGGGGGGAACACTGTCTAGGTTACCTCGACTACAAAGACACTGACAACGTCTATAAAAATTTAAGAGGCCACACACACAAATGCGTGAATGTACAATCATACATGCACTTACACACATATATATATATATATATATATATGTATATATATATATACATATATCATAGGTACATATACATATATGTATACCTGTACCATTACATATGAACACATACATGCATCTGCACACCAATACAGGGACAATCATGTATGTGTAGAAATGTGCGCATAACGCCCACATAACCAGAAGGGTACACACCGAGGTCAGAGTGCATACACAAAGGAGAAGGAATATAACAGAAGACTAACAGGTACTTGAAAGGCGGAAAGAATGATAAGTCTGAGAGTGGGGTACAATAAGAAACATGTGAAAGTAAAGTAGCACAGACCAAAGAGATATAGGAGACCATCGAAGTATCGCAGTGGGGTCTAGTGGAGGAGAGCTATGAATAGCATGGCATAATGGATAGACTAAAGTGCCCAAACATGGGCAGCAGAGAGAACTATGCAATAGGGAAGGAACAACTAAAGTGAAACTATGTACGAGTGAGATACACTCATGCCATGTGGGGTCAGCGAACCAAATTGGACTATAAGGCGATTCTCCAAAGTAAACCGGCTATGGTTGTCAAAGTGACAAAGTACAATACCAGTGATACGGATGTCGTCTTTGCCCTTGTGGTCTGAGGAATTGAAATGGGAAGACATTGGAGTGCCAGTATTCTGTTGAACATCTCGAAGATGTTCACAAAATCTTATTGCTAAACGTCTCCAAGACTCGCCAATATAAGTCATGTGGCATCGTTGGCATATGATGGCATAAATGATGTTTCGAGACACACATGTGAAGCCATGCTTAATCTCGAACCGTCTGTTAGGGAATATGACAGAGTCAGTGCGTAGCACATAGGCGCAGGCGATACAGTTACGACCACAAGGGGCCGTACCCAAGGGTTGATGGTCGGAGCGAGGGAGATGGCTCCTAACCAGAATATCTCCCAAATTCCTGTCGCGTTTGAATGCCATCATAGGGGGATCACTAAAAAGTAGACGATTAGTGGGATCAGAGTGGAGAATTGAACGGTAGCGGTTGAGTATCTTCACAGCAGCCAGGTTGTGAGGATGATATGTGAGGGTGAATATTGTTTTATCAGAGGTGGGGGGGCGGGCGGTTGGAAGGAGTGAGTGCCTCTGGACGAGAGATAAGGAGGACCCGCTTGAAGGCAGACTGGAGGATCGAATCTGGATAAAGCCGGTGGCTAAAGAAACCAAAGATGAGGTGAGCCTGTTGGAGGACATCGTGGTCATCCTGGCAGATGCGACGGAGACGCAATAACTGTGAGAACGGAATTGAATCACGACAAGAAGGTGAATGTGATACAGTATAGAGAAGATAACAATGGGCGTCTGTGGGTTTATAGAAAACCGAGGTGTGGAGGCCAGAAGTACCCAAGGAAACAATAAGATCTAGGAAGATAACAGAGGAAGTGGATATACAAGATGTGATCTTGATAGCTTTGTGATAGCTGCCAATATAGTCGATAAACTTGGAGATGTCGTCCTCGGGTAGATCGGTAAGTCCGAAGCAGTCATCAATGTACCGGAGGTATATGACGGTAAGGGGACCTTGATACGAATCTCTAAGGTCACTGTCCGAGATGGACCAAAGATCTCTACATTATTAAACTATCTTAACTGAACAACTCTCAGAACCTTGTGTTACTGAAGTCTATATGGGATCTATTTAGCTAACTCTGTCTGTATCTTGATGTTGTCTACATTCTAGGTGGTAACATTTTCTCATCAGCCATTCTTCCCAGTCTGTTGTTACCTGACCACCTGGCATGATTTGCATGAAATATCCTTGAACTATGGGCTGACAACTTTTCTTTATGTCCTTTAAGTTATAGAGTTTCTCTCCCCTTTTGGTGTATTCTCTTAACTTATATTTTTATCTTTACTAAGCTAAACTCTGGGACAGAAGTGGATAAGATAAGATAAGATAAGATAAGATAAGATAAGATAAGAAGTGAGGAAAGAAATAAACACAGTACATTATGACAAATGCATGAAAGGCTGATGTAAAGTTGTCATAACACACTGCGTTCACCTCGTTCTCTGTTTATCAGCTTTACTGCAGCACCGTAATTCCTTGCCTATACAAAGATAAAATGAGATGATATAAGATAAGGTAAGATAATTGTAATTTGTTAGTTAATATCATTATACACACCTTCAATGCAGTCATACTGGACTGAGGTGGAGACATTCTGCACGTTCTGTAAACAGTGAGACACTCTCCGGGCTGAAGCAACATCCACCTCTTCGGTGCAAGCAGAGCCATCTCGCCAAGCAGGCCCGTTACAGTTGGCCACCATCCCTATGTCACGAAAGTAGGTGTTGCAGCTGGAAATGTTCTGTCTACAAGAGCCCCATTGAGCTCTGTTTCAGGAGCGTACGTTTCTGCTACAATTCGGACCCACTGCTGGTCGGTACATGCCAGGGGCCCGCTGCTGGTGGCCGAGCTGCACACAAACGTCTGTAGACTTGAAGCTAAAGATGAGAAGTTCACAAGCCAATAAAGCAGTACGTGCTAAGATATTAGAGATTTATCACAAACAAATCTTGTTTCCTGTGCAGTTAAAACGACCAACAAATAAATTCTCAACAAGATCATCAAACAAAAAAAAAAAGAAAAGAAAATTCATAAAAACATAAGAAAGTAACAATCTACATTTTCGGGCACATCATGAGAAGAGGAAAGTTGGAATAATTGTGCAACTTGCAAAATAGAGGGAAAGAGAGATCGCGGAGAGCAAATCTGGACGAAACTGGATAGTTTATTGTCGTAGCACGGTAAACAGTCAAAAACAGACTTGAAACAAGGCACTGAGGACAGAGAAATGTGTACACACGTGATCCCATACGCCAGCAGGTAAGACACATGATGATGACTTTAGAGAACAGTTTATTTGTTGACATTGAGGCTGGGGTACATTATCAACGATGCCGATCATCGAGTATCTCACAACTGTAACCTGGTGAAATATGAACCAATCACGTTCTACTAACATCACATTCTGTGGAACATTCTTTAATTTTGTTACCATCTCATCCTGTGACAAGACACGCCACATTAGTCTCTTGCCACAGTTTTTTAGTTTCACTTTTATTACATCTGATTACATTGCAGAGTGTGTGCCTCCTTCCGGATGGTTCCAACGCTTTGACCTATCTGACTTGAGTGACCTCTTGGTAGCATTGTTACCCTACCATAAGACTCCTCTACCACTTCATGGTGGACACAAGTCAGACTAACAGATTTGTACAGATACACTACTGGGACTACTGGTAAGATTGTGCAGATACACTACTGGGACTACTGGTAAGATTGTACAGATACACTACTGGGACTACTGGTAAGATTGTACAGATACACTACTGGGACTACTGGTAAGATTGCGCAGATACACTACTAGGACTACTGGTAAGATTGTACAGATACACTACTGGGACTACTAGTAAGATTGTGCAGATACACTACTGGGACTACTGGTAAGATTGTACAGATACACTACTGCGACTACTGGTAAAATTGTACAGATACACTACTGGGACTACTGGTAAGATTGTACAGATACACTACTGGGACTACTGGTAAGATTGTACAGATACACTACTGAGACTACTGGTAAGATTGTACAGATACACTACTGGGACTACTGATAAGATTGTGCAGATGCACTATCGGGACTACTGGTAAGATTGTACAGATACACTACTGGGACTACTGGTAAGATTGTACAGATACACTACTGGGACAACTGGTAAGATTGTACAGATACACTACTGGGACTACTGGTAAGATTGTACAGATACACTACTGGGACTACTGGTAAGATTGTACAGATACACTACTGGGACTACTGGTAAGATTGTACAGATACATTATTGGGACTACTGGTAAGATTGTACAGATACACTACTGGGACTACTGGTAAGATTGTACAGATACACTACTGGGACTACTGGTAAGATTGTACAGATACACTACTGGGACTACTGGTAAGATTGTACAGATACACTACTGGGACTACTGGTAATATTGTACAGATACACTACTGGGACTACTGGTAAGATTGTAAAAAAAGTAAAGTACCCCCCGTCACGCCGAGTGGCGTATAGGGAAATATGGTGTTAGTGACCCTATATTTTACAGACCTTCAGCACATGATTTTTGGGGTAATGTGGTCGGTATTACGCCCGTGCTGCTTTTACTTTCCCAGAAAAAATCCGGTACCCATTTAAGGCTGGGTGAACCCGGAGCCGTCGATTGGGATCGAACCCTACCCTTTGTCCGTAGTAGTCCAGTTCACTAACCACTGAGCTATCGCGGCTCCTACTAATTTTTAGGGAATTAGTAAAACCCAGGTGTCCTCGCCAGGGTACGAACCCCGGCTGTTGCCGTGGTAAGCCAACCGCCTATCGATTGCGCTAACCGGACATGGTAAGATTGTACAGATACATTATTGGGACTACTGGTAAGATTGTGCAGATACACTACTGGGACTACTGGTAAGATTGTACAGATACACTACTGGGACTACTGGTAAGATTGTGCAGATACACTACTGAGGCTACTGGTAAGATTGTGCAGATACACTACTGGGACTACTGGTAAGATTGTACAGATACACTACTGGGACTACTGGTAAGATTGTGCAGATACACTACTGGGACTACTGGTAAGATTGTGCAGATACACTACTGGGACTACTGGTAAGATTGTGCAGATACACTACTGAGGCTACTGGTAAGATTGTACAGATACACTACTGGGACTACTGGTAAGATTGTACAGATACACTACTGGGACTACTGGTAAGATTGTGCAGATACACTACTGAGGCTACTGGTAAGATTGTACAGATACACTACTGGGACTACTGGTAAGATTGTACAAATACACTACTGGGACTACTGATAAGATTGTGCAGATGCACTATCGGGACTACTGGTAAGATTGTACAGATGCACTACTGGGACTACTGGTAAGATTGTGCAGATGCACTACTGGGACTACTGGTAAGATTGTACAGATGCACTACTGGGACTACTGGTAAGATTGTGCAGATGCACTATCGGGACTACTGGTAAGATTGTGCAGATGCACTATCGGGACTACTGGTAAGATTGTACAGATACACTACTGAGGCTACTGGTAAGATTGTACAGATACACTACTGGGGCTACTGGTAAGATTGTACAGATACACTACTGGGACTACTGGTAAGATTGTACAGATACACTACTGGGACTACTGGTAAGATTGTACAGATACACTATTGGGACTACTGGTAAGATTGTACAGATACACTATTGGGACTACTGGTAAGATTGTACAGATACACTATTGGGACTACTGGTAAGATTGTACAGATACACTATTGGGACTACTGGTAAGATTGTACAGATACACTATTGGGACTACTGGTAAGATTGTACAGATACACTACTGGGGCTACTGGTAAGATTGTACAGATACACTATTGGGACTACTGGTAAGATTGTACAGATACACTATTGGGACTACTGGTAAGATTGTACAGATACACTACTGGGACTACTGGTAAGATTGTACAGATACACTATTGGGACTACTGGTAAGATTGTACAGATACACTACTGAGGCTACTGGTAAGATTGTACAGATACACTACTGAGGCTACTGGTAAGATTGTACAGATACACTACTGAGGCTACTGGTAAGATTGTACAGATACACTACTGGGACTACTGGTAAGATTGTACAGATACACTACTGAGGCTACTGGTAAGATTGTACAGATACACTACTGGGGCTACTGGTAAGATTGTACAGATACACTACTGGGGCTACTGGTAAGATTGTACAGATACACTACTGGGACTACTGGTAAGATTGTACAGATACACTACTGGGGCTACTGGTAAGATTGTACAGATACACTACCTGGACTACTGGTAAGATTGTACAGATACACTACTGAGGCTACTGGTAAGATTGTACAGATACACTACTGGGGCTACTGGTAAGATTGTACAGATACACTACTGAGGCTACTGGTAAGATTGTACAGATACACTACTGGGGCTACTGGTAAGATTGTACAGATACACTACTGGGGCTACTGGTAAGATTGTACAGATACACTACTGGGACTACTGGTAAGATTGTACAGATACACTACTGAGGCTACTGGTAAGATTGTACAGATACACTACTGGGGCTACTGGTAAGATTGTACAGATACACTACCGGAACTACTGGTAAGATTGTAGCAGTAGTAGTAGTAGCTTCCGTCAGTCATATTTGACTATGGATTTTGCAACGCCCTTAGAAATGTTACTTTTTCTTTTCTTTCGCCATGTATTCTCTTCTTTTTTTTATGAATCTATCTGCTTCTTGTTTAAGTTGGATCTTTAGAGTGTGTTTTCAAAGATTGCAAGATTGTAGTACATACTCGTAAAAACCTAACTTTGCAGTAACATATCTACTATTATATGTTGTACCAACTACAACGAGTTCTAACTTATTCGGTGTTGCCGGTCTTTGCAATTGTAAAACAAAAACAACAAAGCATGGTATTGTAACATAATAATAATTATTATTACTATTAGTTATGCTATAAATACGTACCACTATTCAACAAACAAAGAAGTAGCGTGACGACGACGACAACAAGCCATGACAATGTTTGTTGTTTTGTTGATATCATCTCTGTTCATGAACAAAACCAGTGCTATTATTATTCCACTCAAAGTTCATGTCAGCTGGTAATCCAAGATACTGAGTGTTGCCAATGGCAACGGTAATTACAATGCCACGTGGATCGATGTTGAAGTAGATATGTCAATTAGATCCAAATGTCAAACAAGAATCATCTAGTTCATGAATTTCAGAAAGCTGTCATTAATAGCCCTACATAAACAAAATCGTAATTTCAGAAAGCTGTCATTAATAGTCCCACATAAACGAAATCGTAATTTCAGAAAGCTGTCATTAATAGTCCCACATAAACGAAATCGTAATCTCAGAAAGCTGTCATTAATAGTCTCCCATAAACGAAATCGTAATCTCAGAAAGCTGTCATTAATAGTCCCATATAAACGAAATCATAATCTCAGAAAGCTGTCATTAATTGTCCCACATAAACGAAATCATAATCTCAGAAAGCTGTCATTAATAGTCCCACATAAACGAAATCATAATCTCAGAAAGCTGTCATTAATTGTCCCACATAAACGAAATCATAATCTCAGAAAGCTGTCATTAATAGTCCCACATAAACGAAATCGTAATCTCAGAAAGCTGTCATTAATAGTCCCACATAAACGAAATCATAATCTCAGAAAGCTGTCATTAATTGTCCCACATAAACGAAATCATAATCTCAGAAAGCTGTCATTAATAGTCCCACATAAACGAAATCGTAATCTCAGAAAGCTGTCATTAATAGTCCCACATAAACGAAATCGTAATATCAGAAAGCTGTCATTAATAGTCCTACATAAACGAAATCATAATTTTTCAAACGGATCGATGAGTGTGTTTCCATTTGTCTGTGAAGGATTTGTAAATATTTGTAGCTCAATTTGGATTACACAACACTCAATCAATAATATAACCATGATTACAAAATATTGAATAGCTAATACAATATATTGCATAACAATAAAACAACAGTCCTCTCTTCTCTTTCTTTCTTTCTTTCTTCCCTTCCTCTTGTACCCGTTCAGGTGTCGTGGGAAATACAAAGTTCTGGTTGTCAACCTTTGGCAGTTTCACTCATTGTCATTTGATGTTGTTTATCCATCTTACTCTGGGTCTGCCTCTTGCTCTTCTCCCTTCTCCTCTTTTAATATATACTTTGTATGGTAAGGAACCACACGACATTCTGTTATTAAAACCAGTTTGTTTGTTGTATCTGTATGTAGCTCAGGATTGGCTCAATGCCTACTCTTTCTCTTATATCATTTCTGATTCTGTCTTTTCCTGGTCACTCCAAGCACTTATCTCAGACATCGCATCTCTGTGGTGACAAGCTTTCTTTTATGCTTAGATGTAAGTGACCATGTTTGGCATTGGTGGCACAATGTTGGAACGAATATACTCTGTATAAGATGTTTCTTGGTGATAATATATATTGTTTTACATTGAAGTATAGGGGATAGATGTTCCAATATTTGGTTTGCTTTATTTCATCATCTATTTCTTTATTGATTTTACCATTTTCAGACAATTTATTTTCTTCAGATATTTAACGTTTTTGATACTTGTTTTATAACTTGATGTTCTATAACTATTTAACGTTTTTTATACATGTTTTATAACTTGATGTTCTATAACTATTTAACGTTTTTGACACTTGTTTTATAACTTGATGTTCTATAACTATGTCTAGTGTCTTGAATAAATACTAAATAATGACAAAATATTGGTTAGATAACACTATATATTACATAGCACTTAAAATCGTGGATCACAATAATTATTATTGAACACATAATAGTGGTAGCCTATATCTTATGTTATATAACACCAAATAGCTAGTATCATATATTTTCAGAGATCATATTTAAATAGCGTTGAAGTACGAGTAATGTCACATTAGATGACAGTGATTAGCCAAACCCATATGTTACTTAGCAATGACTAGGGGCGTTCGAATAATATAAGGCACAAGTTATCCGAGATAATATGTTACATAGCAGTGGTTAGCTATTCTTCTTTACACAGAAACATACGTTAGTCATTCTTCTTTACACAGAAACATATGTTAGTCATTCTTTACACAGAAACATATGTTAGTCATTCTTTACACAGAAACATATGTTAGTCATTCTTTACACAGAAACATATGTTAGTCATTCTTTACACAGAAACATATGTTAGTCATTCTTTACACAGAAACATATGTTAGTCATTCTTTACACAGAAACATATGTTAGTCATTCTTTACACAGAAACATATGTTAGTCATTCTTCTTTACACAGAAACATATGTTAGTCATTCTTCTTTACACAGAAACATATGTTAGTCATTCTTCTTTACACAGAAACATATGTTAGTCATTCTTCTTTACACATAAACATATGTTAGTCATTCTTTACACAGAAACATATGTTAACCATTCTTCTTTACACAGAAACATATGTTAGTCATTCTTCTTTACACATAAACATATGTTAGTCATTCTTTACACAGAAACATATGTTAACCATTCTTCTTTACACATAAACATATGTTAGTCATTCTTCTTTACACAGAAACATATGTTAGTCATTCTTTACACAGAAACATATGTTAGCCATTCTTCTTTACACAGAAACATATGTTAGTCATTCTTTACACAGAAACATATGTTAGCCATTCTTCTTTACACAGGAACATGCGTTAGCCAACAAAAGAGAATCGTGTTTAACAAACCAAACATAAAGTTCATGTAATTAACGAACACTGTTTATTTGATGAAGATGCGATCCAAACAAATGTCAGAACATCCGGTTAAATAAAACATCTCTTTAGAATATCAACTTAACAAGCATATGCACTGACTTACTAATCCCTTGCCTTGATGTAAACACCAGTTACATACGTCCGTGTAATACCACAATAAAATAATTACAGTAAGATCAATATGATTACATTCCTGAACTAATTCAACACAGTAAACAACACTTTAGCGAAAGTAGTACTTTAAAATATCCAGCATAAGTTCTAGAATATTCAGCACTATAATTATAATGACGCTGTTCTGAGATTAATACAAACGGAGATATATCGACGACGATAGCCTCCGAAAGCTGGGCTGCTCATTCAGTTACAGAAGGTTTACAGTGTTTGACTTCGCCTCGTGCACCCGCCACGTTCTCTTCAACATCGAACTATAGAAACATATTCATGATGATAATAATGTAAAAACATATACAGTTCGGCTGGTGCTAAAATAAAACACAAATAGTTACACATAACACCCATATCTACACAACATACGGGTACTCGTCCAGTCACACTGTTGTTTATTATATTTTATAAAGCAGACTACAGTTGCCATGGGAAACGTATCAACAACAACTTTCAAACCTGTTTTTCTTGTGTAGGCTTCCCAATAGATATGAATACACCACAAACAAATGCCCCGTGTGTTGAGGGTATTAATTTGTGCATATAATTCGCTGCTACACGGTATGATGTGTGTGTGAGAGAGAGAGAGAGACAGAGAGAGAGAGAGAGAGATAGAGAGAGGATAGAGAAAGAGAGAGGCTTTTTTCGTGTTTACAGACAGTTTGAAGTAAAGTTAGATATTGCCGATTCACTCGCCTGGTTTCTGATAGACAGAACAGCTTCTCTCAGATTATGAATCTCTCTATGTTGATGAATCTCTATGTTGATGAATCTCTCTCTCATCATCATCATCATCGAGTGCCATCTCCGCAACGAAGGTTGGCTACCATGGAGCGCCATTCTGCTCTGTCTCTTGCTTTGATGGTGCAGATTGTCATAGGCTGGTTTGTCCATCTTTTGATGTTACTCGTCCATGTTAGTCTTGGTCTGCCTCTGCCTCTTTTACCTTGTATTTTCCCCTCCAGGATTACTTTTAGTAGGCTGTTGTGCCTTTTAACATGGCCCAAAAATCGCATTTGTCTTGTTTGAATTGTGCTTAGTAGTTCTCTTTTTATTTTTAGTTGTTTTAAGACTTCATCGTTTGTTTTCTTTTCCTTCCATCCAATTCTACCTATTCTTCTATATATCCACATTTCAAAGGCTTTAATTCTCTGTTCTGTTTTCTTGTCTAATGTCCATGTTTCTGCACCATTTAGGAATGTTGAGAAGACATAACATTTTGCTATTCTTAGCTTCAGCCCCGGTGTTATTTGTTTTGATGTTAGTATTTTCTTCATGACATTAAAATTACTTTTTGCCATTCCTATTCTTTTGTTTATTTCAGTTGTACATTTTCCATCACTGGTTATAGCATATCCAAGGTAGTTGTAGTTCTGAACTGTCTCCAGGTCTATTACTTCAATTTTGATATCCACTTATAGTATATGGCCCTTTTCGTCTTGTCAGACGGTCTAGTGGAGGCTATTGCGTATTTTTTTGAGGTATTGTTTTTGCCGAACAGCTTCTCTCGTGGCTAATTCTACCACTGTTTGACAAACACACGCGGTCACATAATGAACAGGTCAGGCTCGCTGATCCACAGGGTTTACCATCCTTTTTCATGAGTCTCTTCTCTTCTAAGTCCTGTCTTAGCATAGTCTCAAATGTTGTTATACCGTTCCTTATACGTGCTCTCCATGATGTGCGATCACTTGCCAGATGTTGCCAGTCGTTTTCACAGATGGAGAAGTCTTTCAGAGATGATTTGCAGATATCTCTATATCGTAGTTTAGGTCTGCCGATTTGTATTTTTCCGTGTTTTAGCTCACCATATAGTATTTGCCTAGGAATGCGTTTTTCTTCCATCCGTTGGACATGCCCCAGCCATCTTAGCCTTCGACTTCTGAGCATCGACATGATTGTTAGGGTCTTAGCACGGTGCAGGACAGTTAAGTTGGTTATTTTGTCTTGCCATTTGATGTGCATTATTTTGCGGAGACATCGCATGTGGAAAACATTTAGTCTTTTTTCCTGGTTTGAGTATGTTGTCCAGGTTTCGGATCCATATAGTAGTGTGCTAAGCACACATGTTTGATATATTAGGAGTTTAGTCTTTCGAGTTAGTTTCGTGTTGTTCCATGCCCTTTTTGTGAGTTTGCCGAAAGTCGTAGCTGCCTTACCAATTCGACAGTTTATTTCTTCATCAAGAGAGATGGTAGTAGTAAGGATGGCGCTTAATGCCCTATATTTCTTCCTTTTTTCTGCGTTAAATGCTCTGTTATTTTCCTATATAAAAAGTATACACGCAGGTGCGTTTTGTTAAGTGCCCTGTGTTATTGTCTATATAGAAAGTATACACGCAACAAGACGGATCGACCAAGACAGCGATGGCTGAAATGCCCCCCATTTCTGCGTTTTTCTGCGTTAAATACCCTGTTTTTGTCTATAGAAAAAGTATACACGCAGGTGCGTTTTGTTAAGTGCCCTGTGTTATTGTCTATATAGAAAGTATACACGCAACAAGACGGATCAACCAAGACAGCGAGACCTTGGTGAGCATAGGTGACCTCGTGATGCGCACTGCCTCACGATATGTGTGTGCTTGTAAATAAATAGTGTTGTGATGATTTGAAAAGGGAGGAAAGCAGGTGCTAGCTCTAGCTTGCTCATCAGTAATACTGGTTCGCTATCTCTCTCTCTCTCTCTCTCTCTCTCTCTCTGTATCTCTCCCTCTCCATCGCTATCTCTTTCACTCTCGATCATTCTCTCTCCAATTCCGTCTCTGTCTCTCGCGTTATCTCTCTCCCTCTCCGTCTCTCTCGTTATCTCTCCCCCTCTCCATCGCTCTCTCCCTCTCTCAATCTCTTGTCTCTTTCGTTATCTCTCTCTCCTCTCTCTCTCTCTCTCTCTCTCTCTCTCTCTCTCCTAACATTCCACCCTCCATCGTACATTTAGCTTCCGTCATAGACTTCCCTCCATTGTAACACTTACTCATTCTCGCCATTTAAACCCATTAGCTCTACTTAGCTCGCCTAAATTTCTCTCTCTCTCTCTCTCTCTACTATTCCAGCCTAGATTTCCGTCCATTTAAACACTCATTCTCACCATTTATCCCTATCATCTCGCCTTCCTTCTCTCTCTCTCTCTCTCTCTCTCTTTCTCCCCTATCCTCTCTTAGACTTCTAACCTATCCGTCCACCCTCCGCCTCTCCCTTTACCTCCCCCGCCCTCCCTCATATTTTTAGCGTCCCTCCTATTGTAACACTTGATTATTCTCACCATTTATACCTAGCATCTCGCCTTCTTTCTCATAGGCTTCTCTCTCTCGCTCTCTCTCTTCTAAACCCCTACTAGACTTCTCTCCTACCATTCCACCTTTCTTCCTCTCTCTTTCTTTCTCTCTCTTTACCTCGCCTAGCGTTCCGCCTTCATTCGTATTTTTTACCTTAACGCCAGTGTAACACATTAATAACATTGAATATCAATTACAAAAAGACTTGAAATATCTACTTTTTAAAGAACCAATAAGATAAACATATGAAAAACGAAGGAATAATACACTCGACAAGGCTTAACATACGTACTTTATACACATCACCATTAATACAACTGAAATTCCTTTAATGATAACCTATCACATCGTTATGAGCTAAGAGAAAAACAGAAGAAAAAAAAATTCAACTTACACCGTAAAATATTCCACTACAACACAGACCGCTAGACTGAACAGTACTATGAAAATAAACGTCCGTGAATCAAGCGCGCTTATAACACGAAGTTTCACATCCGACCAGTTTAAATATAATCTGGTAAATAAAAGTTAGGAGACAAGGGCAGAAACCTAGGAGGCAAGGGCAGAAACCTAGGAGGCAAGGACAGAAACCTAGGAGGCAAGGACAGAAACCTAGGAGGCAAGGACAGAAACCTAGGAGGCAAGGGCAGAAACCAAGGAGGGAAGGTCAGAAACCTAGGAGACAAGGTCAGAAACCTAGGAGGCAAGGTCAGAAACCTAGGAGGCAAGGTCAGAAACCTAGGAGGCAAGGGCAGAAACCTAGGAGGCAAGGACAGAAACCTAGGAGGCAAGGTCAGAAACCTAGGAGGCAAGGTCAGAAACCAAGGAGGCAAGGGTAGAAACCTAAGAGGCAAGGGCAGAAACCAAGGAAGGAAGGTCAGAAACCTAGGAGGCAAGGTAAGAAACCTAGGAGGCAAGGTCAGAAACCTAAGAGGCAAGGGCAGAAACCTAAGAGGCAAAGACAGAAACCTAGGAGGCAAGGTCAGAAACCTAGAAGGCAAGGGCAGAAACCTAAGAGGCAAAGGCAGAAACCTAAGAGGCAAGGGCAGAAACCTAAGAGGCAAAGACAGAAACCTAGGAGGCAAGGTCAGAAACCTAGGAGGCAAGGGCAGAAACCTAGGAGGCAAGGGCAGAAACCTTGGAAGCAAAGGCTGAAAACAAGGAGGGAAGGTCAGAAATCTAGGAAGCTGTGTTAGAAAACAAGGAGGGAAGGTCAGAAAGGACACACCATTAATACAACTGAAATTCCTTTAATGATAACCTATCACATCGTTATGAGATAAGAGAAAAACAGAAGAAAAAAATTCAACTTACACCGTAAAATATTCCACTACAACACAGACCGCTAGACTGAACAGTACTATGAAAATAAACTTCCGTGAATCAAGCGCGCTTATAACACGAAGTCTCACATCCGACTAGTTTAAATATAATCTGGTAAATAAAGTTGGACGACACTATTCCACCCTCGACTAACATCTAGGTTAACCAATCAGAGAGAGGATTTCTATCGGACACCCACCAACGAAATGACTGACCTCTGGATTAACTAATCAGAGAAAAACATTACTGTTATCGTGATAACTGACCTCATTTTCAACTTGGAGTGCTGTCGAGTCTGACGCGTGGGTTACTTTAAATCGAGTCGGCCCTGATACAATCCACCTAGCGGGTCAATGATGGGAGGAAATAATACAAGTGACGGGTTACTTGAACGCGTTTTGACCGCTGATGCAATACCAGGAGTTCCATGACAGTCATATATAGTTGGATACAACGAGCAGGAAGTTATATTCAAGGTCCAAAAAGAGTGGCCAAATCACTAACATTTTACCTCCAGAACACAACAATTTAGGCTCATACTAAAAAAGTCGACCTAAAAATCCCAAAAAAGCTACTCACATAGTCATAATAGTTAGACATAACGAGTAGAAATTTATATTCAAGGTCCAAAAAACGTTATTTTAGACATCCCCATAGCAAAAAGGTACTTATAACTCACTTTCGAAATTGTTACCCCCTTACTATTTTTAGGGATACGCCCATAAAATCGGTAAAAATCGTAAATTTTCACTATAGGCATACCCCCAAACTTTATTTTAGACATCCCCATTGCAAAAATTTACATAAAAAACCACTTTGAGGATTTTACCCCCTTAGCATTTTTGAGGGTTACGCCCATGAAATCGGTAAAAATCGTAAATTTTCATTCTAGGCATACCCCCAAACTTTATTTTAGACATCCCCATTGCAAAAATTTACATAAAAAAAACACTTTTGGATTTTACCCCTTAGCATTTATGAGGGTTACGCCCATAAAATCGGTAAAAATCGTAAATTTTCACGCTAGGCATACCCCAAACTTTATTTTAGACATCCCCATTGCAAAAATTTACATAAAAAAACCACTTTTAGGATTTTACCCCCTTAGCATTTTTGAGGGTTACGCCCCTGAAATCGATAAAAAAAAATCGTAAATTTAGCACGTAGGCTTACTTAAAACTTTATTTTAGACATCCCCATACCAAAAATTTACTTAAAAATCACTTTTGAAATTGTAACCCCCTTACCATTTTTGAGGGTTACGCCCCTGAAATCGATAAAAAATTGAAATATAACCTCAAGGCATACCTCCCACATAATATTTGACACCCCTACATATCAAATTCCAACAAAAAACAACAAAAAGCTAGTAGTAGGTGTGGCTGTTTACCCACACTAAAAGTGCATGTACATGCACTGAAAGACAAAAGATTTGGCACCGATACTGTATCGTACAGTATTGGTGCCAAAACCGCACGAGAAGTAGTATGTTAGGGTATGTTCACCGCCACACCTACTACTAGCTTTTTGTTGTTTTTTTGTTGGAATTTGATATGTAGGGGTGTCAAATATTATGTGGGAGGTATGCCTTGAGGTTATATTTCAATTTTTTATCGATTTCAGGGGCGTAACCCTCAAAAATGGTAAGGGGGGTTACAATTTCAAAAGTGATTTTTAAGTAAATTTTTGGTATGGGGATGTCTAAAATAAAGTTTTAAGTAAGCCTACGTGCTAAATTTACGATTTTTATCGATTTCAGGGGCGTAACCCTCAAAAATGGTAAGGGAGTTACAATTTCAAAAGTGATTTTTAAGTAAATTTTTGGTATGGGGATGTCTAAAATAAAGTTTTAAGTAAGCCTACGTGCTAAATTTACGATTTTTTTTATCGATTTCAGAGGCGTAACCCTCAAAAATGCTAAGGGGGTAAAATCCTAAAAGTTGTTTTTTATGTAAATTTTTGCAATGGGGATGTCTAAAATAAAGTTTGGGGGTATGCCTAGCGTGAAAATTTACGATTTTTACCGATTTCATGGGCGTAACCCTCAAAAATGTTAAGGGGGTAAAATCCTCATAGTGGTTTTTTATGTAAATTTTTGCAATGGGGATGTCTAAAATAAAGTTTGGGGGTATGCCTAGAGTGAAAATTTACGATATTTACCGATTTTATGGGCGTATCCCTAAAAATAGTAATGGGGTAACAATTTCGAAAGTGAGTTATAAGTACCTTTTTGCTATGGGGATGTCTAAAATAACGTTTTTTGGACCTTGAATATAAATTTCTACTCGTTGTGTCTAACTATTATGACTATGTGAGTAGCTTTTTTGGGATTTTTAGGTCGACTTTTTTAGTATGAGCCTAAATTGTTGTGTTCTGGAGGTAAAATGTTAGTGATTTGGCCACTCTTTTTATACCTTGAATATAACTTCCTGCTCGTTGTATCCAACTATATATGACTGTCATGGAACTCCTGGTATTGCATCAGCGGCAAAACGCGTTCAAGTAACCCGTCACTTGTATTATTTCCTCCCATCATTGACCCGCTAGGTGGATTGTATCAGGGCCGACTCGATTTAAAGTAACCCACGCGTCAGACTCGACAGCACTCCAAGTTGAAAATGAGGTCAGTTATCACGATAACAGTAATGTTTTTCTCTGATTAGTTAATCCAGAGGTCAGTCATTTCGTTGGTGGGTGTCCGATAGAAATCCTCTCTCTGATTGGTTAACCTAGATGTTAGTCGAGGGTGGAATAGTGTCGTCCAACTTTATTTACCAGATTATATTTAAACTAGTCGGATGTGAGACTTCGTGTTATAAGCGCGCTTGATTCACGGAAGTTTATTTTCATAGTACTGTTCAGTCTAGCGGTCTGTGTTGTAGTGGAATATTTTACGGTGTAAGTTGAATTTTTTTCTTCTGTTTTTCTCTTATCTCATAACGATGTGATAGGTTATCATTAAAGGAATTTCAGTTGTATTAATGGTGTGTCCTTTCTGACCTTCCCTCCTTGTTTTCTAACACAGCTTCCTAGATTTCTGACCTTCCCTCCTTGTTTTCAGCCTTTGCTTCCAAGGTTTCTGCCCTTGCCTCCTAGGTTTCTGCCCTTGCCTCCTAGGTTTCTGACCTTGCCTCCTAGGTTTCTGTCTTTGCCTCTTAGGTTTCTGCCCTTGCCTCTTAGGTTTCTGCCTTTGCCTCTTAGGTTTCTGCCCTTGCCTTCTAGGTTTCTGACCTTGCCTCCTAGGTTTCTGTCTTTGCCTCTTAGGTTTCTGTCCTTGCCTCTTAGGTTTCTGACCTTGCCTCCTAGGTTTCTTACCTTGCCTCCTAGGTTTCTGACCTTCCCTCCTTGGTTTCTAACCTTGCCTCCTAGGTTTCTGTCCTTGCCTCCTAGGTTTCTGCCCTTGCCTCCTAGGTTTCTGACCTTGCCTCCTAGGTTTCTGACCTTGCCTCCTAGGTTTCTGACCTTGCCTCCTAGGTTTCTGACCTTCCCTCCTTGGTTTCTGCCCTTGCCTCTTAGGTTTCTGTCCTTGCCTCCTAGGTTTCTGTCCTTGCCTCCTTGGTTTCTGTCCTTGCCTCCTAGGTTTCTGCCCTTGCCTCCTAGGTTTCTGCCCTTGTCTCCTAACTTTTATTTACCAGATTATATTTAAATTAGTCGGATGTGAGACTTCGTGTTATAAGCGCGCTTGATTCACGGACGTTTATTTTCATAGTACTGTTCAGTCTAGCGGTCTGTGTTGTAGTGGAATATTTTACAGTGTAAGTTGATTTTTTTTTCTGTTTTTCTCTTAGCTCATAACGATGTGATAGGTTATCATTAAAGGAATTTCAGTTGTATTAATGGTGATGTGTATAAAGTACGTATGTTAAGCCTTGTCGAGTGTATTATTCCTTCGTTTTTCATATGTTTATCTTATTGGCTCTTTAAAAAGTAGATATTTCAAGTCTTTTTGTAATTGATATTCAATGTTATTAATGTGTTACACTGGCGTTAAGGTAAAAAATACGAATGAAGGCGGAACGCTAGGCGAGGTAAAGAGAGAGAAAGAGAGAGAGAGAGGAAGAAAGGTGGAATGGTAGGAGAGAAGTCTAGTAGGGGGTTAGAAGAGAGAGAGCGAGAGAGAGAAGCCTATGAGAAAGAAGGCGAGATGCTAGGTATAAATGGTGAGAATAATCAAGTGTTACAATAGGAGGGACGCTAAAAATATGAGGGAGGCCGGGGGAGGTAAAGGGAGAGGCGGAGGGTGGACGGATAGGTTAGAAGTCTAAGAGAGGATAGGGGAGAAAGAGAGAGAGAGGGAGAGAGAGAGAGAAGAAAGGCGAGATGATAGGGATAAATGGTGAGAATGAGTGTTTAAATGGACGGAAATCTAGGCTGGAATAGTAGAGAGAGAGAGAGAGAGAGAGAGAGAGAGAGAGAATTTAGGCGAGCTAAGTAGAGCTAATGGGTTTAAATGGCGAGAATGAGTAAGTGTTACAATGGAGGGAAGTCTATGACGGAAGCTAAATGTACGATGGAGGGTGGAATGTTAGGAGAGAGAGAGAGAGAGAGAGGAGAGAGAAATTTAGGGGAGCTAAGTAGAGCTAATGGGTTTAAATGGCGAGAATGAGTAAGTGTTACAATGGAGGGAAGTCTATGACGGAAGCTAAATGTACGATGGAGGGTGGAATGTTAGGAGAGAGAGAGAGAGAAGAGAGAGAGATAACGAAAGAGACAAGAGATTGAGAGAGGGAGAGAGCGATGGAGAGGGGGAGAGATAACGAGAGAGACGGAGAGGGAGAGAGATAACGCGAGAGACAGAGACGGAATTGGAGAGAGAATGATCGAGAGTGAAAGAGATAGCGATGGAGAGGGAGAGATACAGAGAGAGAGAGAGATAGCGAACCAGTATTACTGATGAGCAAGCTAGAGCTAGCACCTGCTTTCCTCCCTTTTCAAATCATCACAACACTATTTATTTACAAGCACACACATATCGTGAGGCAGTGCGCATCACGAGGTCACCTATGCTCACCAAGGTCTCGCTGTCTTGGTTGATCCGTCTTGCTGCGTGTATACTTTCTATATAGACAAAAACACAGGGCACTTAGCAAAACGCACCTGCGTGTATACTTTTTCTATAGACAAAAACAGGGTATTTAACGCAGAAAAACGCAGAAATGGGGGGCATTTCAGCCATCGCTGTCTTGGTCGATCCGTCTTGTTGCGTGTATACTTTCTATATAGACAATAACACAGGGCACTTAACAAAACGCACCTGCGTGTATACTTTTTATATAGACAAAAACACAGGGCACTTAACAAAACGCACCTGCGTGTATACTTTTTATATAGGAAAATAACAGGGCATTTAACGCAGAAAACGCAGAAATATAGGGCATTAAGCGCCATCCTTACTACTGATGGTTTGCGTAACTGTGGATCCAAGATATGTAAATTTCTCTACTGATTCTAGTGGGCAGTCTTTTAGAGTAATAGATAGAGGTTTGAAGTCACCTTGATTTAGTATTACTGTCTTCTGAACATTAATTGACAGTGAAAAAAGGTCGCATGCTTTATCCAGGTTGTTGATCAGCGACTGTAGGGTGGCCTCACTATGAGAGACTAGGGCTGCATCGTCAGCAAATAAAAATTCTTTAAGTAGGGCAACATTTGTTTTGGTTTTTGCTCTTAGTCGTGCTAGGTTGAACAGTGAGCCATCTGGTCTAGTGCGAATGTAAATATCTCCTGAGCTGTTTTCGAAGGCGTAATTTAGGAGGGCAGCAAAAAATATACCAAAAAGGGTGGGGGCGAGGACACATCCCTGTTTCACTCCTTTGTTGACTTTGAAATTCTCTGATAGACTCCCATCAAAATGGACTTTGCCATTCATGTCTTCATGGAAGGAAATTATCAGCCTAAGTAGTTTAGGAGGGCAGCCTATGCCTTCTAACACCTTGTAGAGACCATCTCTGTTTACTGTGTCGAATGCCTTTGTGAGATCTACAAAGACAATATAGAGCGGCATATTTTGTTCCCGACATTTTTCCTGCAGTTGTCTAAGAGTGAAGATCATATCTATGGTTGATCTCCCGGGTCTGAAACCGCATTGGGACTCGGGAAGCACCCGTTCTGCAAGTCTATGCAGGCGATTAAGTACGACTCTAGCAAAAGCTTTGCCTGTTGTGCTAAGGAGAGAAATGCCTCTGTAATTGTTGCAATCTTGGCATTTCTCATATCATGGGGTATTTCTCCGTTTCTCCAGCATTTAATTAGCAGTTTGTATAGGTGTGGAAGTAGTACGCTTAGGTTGTCCTTTAGTACATCTGTGGGAATGTTGTCATTTCCTGCAGCTTTTCCTCTTGAGAGGGCATTTATAGCGTCAGCAAGTTCGTTCATAGTAGGCTCAACATCCAGTTCAAACATTGTAGGATATTTGGGTATTGATTGTGCTAGGGCTGTGTTTGCTGGTCTGTCGTCACTGTATAGATTAGAGTAGTGTTCAACCCATCTTTGCATTTGTTGTCCCTTGTCAGTAATAGGTTCTCCAAACTTGGATTTTAGGGGGGCTAATTTTGTTATTTTTGGTCCAAGGGCCTTTTTTTATATATATCCACTTATAGGTTTTGAGTATTTATATAGAATCTCTCTATGTTGATGAATCTCTCTATGTTGATGAATCTCTCTATGTTGATGAATTTATCGCTCTCTTTTTTCCTTGGACTCTTTTGTCAAACATTGTTATGTGGTGGGGGTATACTGATCTAATAATACCAGCCATAACCTGAGCGTTTCATTTTCCAACTTTTGCATTGATATTTTGGAGAACTATGGCGGTCTCTTGCGGTTTGTACTGTTGAAGAGCCACAATGAGTTGACTCTAAAATGTGTTAAATGCCACAGAAACGCCATTCATACTTGCCCGTTCCCTCTTCTATTAGTTTGTTCACAGTAATTGACTTGATTGTAGAATATCACCATCAAGTCAGTATGCTACACAACAGATGAAGTATTCCCTACAGAGTTTCTCCTTTGCAATGAAGGTGATCTGTCCACTAAACTAGCAATAGGCAAGTAATGCTGCGGTAAAGCTGGTGAGCAGGAAACAGATTGAAAACAGTGTATGATGACAGCTCTACATTGAAGAACATTACAGAAATATGATGTTTCGGCCTACACCGACCTTCCTCAGAAAACAAAAACAAACACAAACGGACACACAAGAGAAATGTGATAGAATGTAACTACATTATAGAAAGTAACTAAAACTAGTGGGATTAAGGAAGAAAGATAACAAGAGAAATGTGATAGAATCTAACTACATTATAGAAAGTAACTAAAACTAGTGGGATTAAGGAAGAAAGATAACAAGAGAAATGTGATAGAATCTAACTACATTATAGAAAGTAACTAAAACTAGTGGGATTAAGGAAGAAAGATAACAAGAGAAATGTGATAGAATGTAACTACATTATAGAAAGTAACTAAAACTAGTGGGATTAAGGAAGAAAGATAACATGAGAAATGTGATAGAATCTAACTACATTATAGAAAGTAACTAAAACTAGTGGGATTAAGGAAGAAAGATAACAAGAGAAATGTGATAGAATGTAACTACATTATAGAAAGTAACTAAAACTAGTGGGATTAAGGAAGAAAGATAACAAGAGAAATGTGATAGAATCTAACTACATTATAGAAAGTAACTAAAACTAGTAGGATTAAGGAAGAAAGATAACAAGAGAAATGTGATAGAATGTAACTACATTATAGAAAGTAACTAAAACTAGTGGGATTAAGGAAGAAAGATAACAAGAGAAATGTGATAGAATCTAACTACATTATAGAAAGTAACTAAAACTAGTGGGATTAAGGAAGAAAGATAACAAGAGAAATGTGATAGAATCTAACTACATTATAGAAAGTAACTAAAACTAGTGGGATTAAGGAAGAAAGATAACAAGAGAAATGTGATAGAATGTAACTACATTATAGAAAGTAACTAAAACTAGTGGGATTAAGGAAGAAAGATAACAAGAGAAATGTGATAGAATCTAACTACATTATAGAAAGTAACTAAAACTAGTGGGATTAAGGAAGAAAGATAACAAGAGAAATGTGATAGAATCTAACTACATTATAGAAAGTAACTAAAACTAGTGAGATTAAGGAAGAAAGATAACATGAGAAATGTGATAGAATCTAACTACATTATAGAAAGTAACTAAAACTAGTGGGATTAAGGAAGAAAGATAACAAGAGAAATGTGATAGAATCTAACTACACTATCGAAAGTAACTAAAACTAGTGAGATTAAGGAAGAAAGATAACATGAGAAATGTGATAGAATCTAACTACATTATAGAAAGTAACTAAAACTAGTGGGATTAAGGAAGAAAGATAACAAGAGAAATGTGATAGAATGTAACTACATTATAGAAAGTAACTAAAACTAGTGGGATTAAGGAAGAAAGATAACAAGAGAAATGTGATAGAATGTAACTACATTATAGAAAGTAACTAAAACTAGTGGGATTAAGGAAGAAAGATAACATGAGAAATGTGATAGAATCTAACTACATTATAGAAAGTAACTAAAACTAGTGGGATTAAGGAAGAAAGATAACAAGAGAAATGTGATAGAATCTAACTACATTATAGAAAGTAACTAAAACTAGTGGGATTAAGGAAGAAAGATAACAAGAGAAATGTGATAGAATCTAACTACATTATAGAAAGTAACTAAAACTAGTAGGATTAAGGAAGAAAGATAACAAGAGAAATGTGATAGAATGTAACTACATTATAGAAAGTAACTAAAACTAGTGGGATTAAGGAAGAAAGATAACAAGAGAAATGTGATAGAATCTAACTACATTATAGAAAGTAACTAAAACTAGTGGGATTAAGGAAGAAAGATAACAAGAGAAATGTGATAGAATCTAACTACATTATAGAAAGTAACTAAAACTAGTGGGATTAAGGAAGAAAGATAACAAGAGAAATGTGATAGAATCTAACTACATTATAGAAAGTAACTAAAACTAGTGGGATTAAGGAAGAAAGATAACAAGAGAAATGTGATAGAATCTAACTACATTATAGAAAGTAACTAAAACTAGTGGGATTAAGGAAGAAAGATAACAAGAGAAATGTGATAGAATCTAACTACATTATAGAAAGTAACTAAAACTAGTGAGATTAAGGAAGAAAGATAACATGAGAAATGTGATAGAATCTAACTACATTATAGAAAGTAACTAAAACTAGTGGGATTAAGGAAGAAAGATAACAAGAGAAATGTGATAGAATCTAACTACACTATCGAAAGTAACTAAAACTAGTGAGATTAAGGAAGAAAGATAACATGAGAAATGTGATAGAATCTAACTACATTATAGAAAGTAACTAAAACTAGTGGGATTAAGGAAGAAAGATAACAACAGAAATGTGATAGAATGTAACTACATTATAGAAAGTAACTAAAACTAGTGGGATTAAGGAAGAAAGATAACAAGAGAAATGTGATAGAATGTAACTACATTATAGAAAGTAACTAAAACTAGTGGGATTAAGGAAGAAAGATAACAAGAGAAATGTGATAGAATCTAACTACATTATAGAAAGTTACTAAAACCAGTGGGATTAAGGAAGAAAGATAACAAGAGAAATGTGATAGAATCTAACTACATTATAGAAAGTAACTAAAACTAGTGGGATTAAGGGGGAACAAATTAGAAACAACTGAGCTGAGTGGGGGATGAGAGGAAGTCCTTACTCCATGACGCAGGCACGAGTTGAGGTCAAGAAAACAGGAAAGTAGAAAAAAGGAGAGAGAAGTCAAAAATTAATCAGCACAATTGCTATTGATGAGGCAAACGTTCTAGAGAGGGGAGGGGGTTGTGGTTGGGGGTATTCATGTGTGAGTGATAGACACATCGATCCAAGCGACCCACCAACACATGTGTGAGTGATAGACACATCAATACAAGCGACTACCAACACATTTGTGAGTGATAGGCACATCGATCCAAGCGACCCACCAAAACATGTGTGAGTGATAGACACATCGATCCAAGCGACCCACCAAAACATGTGTGAGTGATAGACACATCGATCCAAGCGACCCACCAAAACATGTGTGAGTGATAGACACATCGATCCAAGCGACCCACCAAAACATGTGTGAGTGATAGACACATCGATCCAAGCGACCCACCAAAACATGTGTGAGTGATAGGCACATCGATCCAAGCGACCCACCAAAACATGTGTGAGTGATAGACACATCGATCCAAGCGACCCACCAAAACATGTGTGAGTGATAGACACATCGATCCAAGCGACCCACCAACAATAGAAACATCAATACAAGCGACTACCAACACATTTGTGAGTGATAGACACATCAATCCAAGCGACCCACCAACACATGTGTGATTGTAGTGTATGTATCTGTGTATAGCTGTATGTGTTGAGTGTATATATAAGCTGTATGGAGGACTGGTTGGTCTCGAGGCAAGACGCCGGACTCGAGACAGGGAGGTTGTGGGTTCAAATCCTGACTCCACCTGTTATGATTTTTATTTATGATTTCTCTCTGCGGCAACCACCCCTGGTCTCAGGCCCGGCTTGAAACGTCAATTACTCATCGACGGAAAAAAAAATATGAATACCTCCGAAGTAGGAGTATCTGCCTGTGCCGCGAGGGAACCCTGTGCACACGGCTGCCAGGGAAAAATGGATTAACACGCAAAATTCAGTTCCTAGTCTCTAGGGACTTCGTCAGAGGTCAAAGCTGGCGAACGCAAATATATATATATATAAGTATATATTCTGTATGAATATATGGTTGTATGTCTATGTTTATAGCGACGTATTGTGTATGTACATGTGTGTATTTGAGTATTTAGGATATAATTGGATGTATGTGTGTGTTCACTCGTGTGCAGCTGACATGTATTTGTGTCTGGCGATATTTGGCCTTTGTTTTGATGAGGGGCCCCCTGCCTGATGACGTATTGCTGCGTCTGTCACTTATACATAATCCCCCATAACTACAACCAACCCCTCCCCCCTCCCGTAAATCCTTTTCATCTTAGTTTTTCCCCCTTACTAGCAGGTGGGTGGGGTAACTTTCACTGCATTCCCCTTTCCCTCTCTCCCCCTTTTCTTCTCTCCCCTTCTTCTCTCTCTCTCTCTCTCCTTTTTCTTCTCTTCACTTTTGTCTTGTCTCTCAACTCGTGGTCGCACAATAAGGATACTGCGACTTTTCCTCCACATATTTTCTTCCTTATATTTTCTTCCTTATATTCACTAGTTTAGTTACTACTTATAATGTACTAAGATTCTAACATTCATCTTGTGTGTCCGTATATTTCTGTTTCTCCTATTTTGTTTTCTGAGCAAAAGTGTACGTAGGCTGAAACGCCGTATCTTTGTATATGCTCCTGTGTAAAGCTGTTTCAGTGTTCAACTCGTTGCCTACTAAATTAAACTTAAGAGATTGAGCTGGAACCCCCGTTGACGTTTCCCAATATGCGTCGGTAGGTGACGTTATTTGAATTTTTCCTTTACCTGCCGTTGGTTTATTTATAGTTTTATCCGCTAGTAATCGATTACAGTCTTTGAATGAAAATTATTGGCCACCGGTAGTGTGGTTTTTGTGATTAGTGGGACACATTCTTGGCTTTACTATGTGATTAAGCATGATAAGACAAGTGGAGGCGGGCTCTGTACGTAGGCAATGGGTAGAGCCATTGCAGAAGTCAAAAATACGTAGGGTCACCTTTGTCTACGTCCCAGGACATGCGGGAGTACGGGGAAATGAAAGAATGGATTCTGGGTTGTCTAGCTGCGCTGTCTTTGAAGACGGTCACCCAATGGATCGGGCGGGCATCATCAATACTCTCCGAGATGTGGGAAGAGAACAGAACTTCGAGAACAATGGCTCCAAGTAACTCCTGCGGATGAAAAAGATAGGGGTAGAGATGAGCACAGCCAGAAACGAGAAACTTTGTGGGCGTGTAAAAAGAATTATCAACCAACATAGAACTTTGAGTCGTCAGTCGCTGGACACTGCGGGACTTACTGAGGAGGCGATCTGAGCACCTACGGACATATTCGGAGTGCAAAGATGATGACCCGCAAATAACTCAATAACCACAGTTTAACACAGAGTTCATCGTGAGTGAATTTAGTTTGTGATAAATGAGACAATATTGTCTCCTTATAGCAGTCTTATAGCAGATAAGGTGGCTTGTTAATTCAAACAAGTTGTAAAAAGAAGGTTCACGGTCAGGTTCTTGTACCTAGCTGCTGATGCCTTTAAGTCACGCAGTGAAAGGAGGTTGTTGTTGGTACACCATGATGTCTCTAAATATTTGCTTGTTTGTTTCTGTTAGTACACCTTGATGTCTCGAGATATTTGCTTGCTTGTTGTTGTTAGTACACCTTGTTGTCTCGAGATATTTGCTTGCTTGTTGTTAGTACACCTGGATGTCTCGAGATATTTGCTTGTTTGTTGTTAGTACACCTTGATGTCTCGAGATATTTGCTTGCTTGTTGTTGTTAGTACACCATGATGTCTCGAGATATTTGCTTGTTTGTTGTTGTTAGTACACCATGATGTCTCGAGATATTTGCTTGCTTGTTGCTGTTAGTACACTATGATGTCTCTAGATATTTGCTTGTTTGTTGTTGTTAGTACACCTTGATGTCTCGAGATATATGCTTGCTTGTTGCTGTTAGTACACCATGATGTCTCGAGATATTTGCTTGTTTGTTGTTGTTAGTACACCATGATGTCTCGAGATATTTGCTTGTTTTTTGTTGTTAGTACACCATGATGTCTCGAGATATTTGCTTGTTTGTTGTTGTTAGTACACCATGATATCTCTAGATATTTGCTTGTTTGTTGTTGTTAGTACACCATGATGTCTCTAGATATTTGCTTGTTTGTTGTTGTTAGTACACCTTGATGTCTCGAGTTATATGCTTGCTTGTTGCTGTTAGTACACCATGATGTCTCGAGATATTTGCTTGCTTGTTGTTGTTAGTACACCATGATGTCTCGAGATATTTGCTTGCTTGTTGTTGTTAGTACACCATGATATCTCTAGATATTTGCTTGTTTGTTGTTGTTAGTACACCATGATATCTCTAGATATTTGCTTGTTTGTTGTTGTTAGTACACCTTGATGTCTCGAGATATATGCTTGCTTGTTGCTGTTAGTACACCATGATGTCTCGAGATATTTGCTTGCTTGTTGTTGTTAGTACACCATGATGTCTCGAGATATTTGCTTGCTTGTTGTTAGTACACCTGGATGTCTCGAGATATTTGCTTGTTTGTTGTTAGTACCCCTTGATGTCTCGAGATATTTGCTTGCTTGTTGTTGTTAGTACACCATGATGTCTCGAGATATTTGCTTGTTTGTTGTTAGTACACCATGATGTCTCGAGATATTTGCTTGCTTGTTGTTAGAACACCTTGATATCTCGAGATATTTCCTTTTTTGTTGTTGTTAGTACACCATGATGTCTCGAGATATGTTCTTGCTTGTTGTTGTTAGTACACCATGATGTTTCGAGATATTTGCTTGTTTGTTGCTGTTAGTACATCATGATGTCTCTAGATATGTGCTTGTTTGTTGTTAGTACACCATGATGTCTCGAGATATTTGCTTGCTTGTTGTTGTTAGTACACCATGATGTCTCGAGATATTTGCTTGCTTGTTGTTGTTAGTACACCATGATGTCTCGAGATATTTGCTTGCTCCTTGCTGTTAGAACACCATGATGTCTCGAGATATTTGCTTGATTGTTGTTATTAGTACACCTGGATGTCTCGAGATATTTGCTTGCTTGTTGCTGTTAGTACACTATGATGTCTCGAGATATTTGCTTGCTTGTTGTTAGTACACCTTGATGTCTCTAGATATTTGCTTGCTTGTTGCTGTTAGTACACTATGATGTCTCGAGATATTTGCTTGCTTGTTGTTCTTAGTACACCTTGATGTCTCGAGATATTTGCTTGCTTGTTGCTATTAGTACACTATGATGTCTCGAGATATTTGCTTGCTTGTTGTTGTTAGTACACCATGATGTCTCGAGATATTTGCTTGCTTGTTGCTGTTAATACACTATGATGTATCGAGATATTTGCTTGCTTGTTGTTGTTAGTACACTATGATGTCTCGAGATATTTGCTTGCTTGTTGTTGTTAGTACACCATGATGTCTCGAGATATTTGCTTGATTGTTGCTTTTAGTACACCATGATGTCTCGAGATATTTGCTTGCTTGTTGTTGTTAGTACACCTGGATGTCTCGAGATATATGCTTGCTTGTTGCTGTTAGTACACTATGATGTCTCGAGATATTTGCTTGCTTGTTGTTGTTAGCACACTATGATGTCTCGAGATATTATCTTGTTTGTTGTTGTTAGTACACTATGATGTCTCGATATATTTGCTTGTTTGTTGCTGTTAGTATACCATGATGTCTCGAGATATTTGCTTGTTTGTTGTTGTTAGTACACCATGATGTCTCGAGATATTTGCTTGATTGTTGTTGTTAGTACACCATGATGTCTCGAGATATTTGCTTGATTGTTGCTTTTAGTACACCATGATGTCTCGAGATATTTGCTTGCTTGTTGTTGTTAGTACACCATGATGTCTCGAGATATATGCTTGCTTGTTGCTGTTAGTACACCTTGATGTCTCGAGATATTTGCTTGCTTGTTGTTGTTAGTACACTATGATGTCTCGAGATATTTGCTTGCTTGTTGTTGTTAGTACACTATGATGTCTCGATATATTTGCTTGTTTGTTGCTGTTAGTACACCATGATGTCTCGAGATAGTTGCTTGCTTGTTGTTGTTAGTACACCTTGATGTCTCGAGATATTTTCTTGCTTGTTGTTGTTAGTACACCATGATGTCTCGAGATATTTGCTTGCTTGTTGTTAGTACACCTTGATGTCTCGAGATGTTTGCTTGTTTGTTGTTGTTAGTACACCTGGATGTCTCGAGATTTTTGCTTGCTTGTTGTTGTTAGTACACTATGATGTCTCGATATATTTGCTTGTTTGTTGCTGTTAGTACACCATGATGTCTCGAGATAGTTGCTTGCTTGTTGTTGTTAGTACACCTTGATGTCTCGAGATATTTTCTTGCTTGTTGTTGTTAGTACACCATGATGTCTCGAGATATTTGCTTGCTTGTTGTTAGTACACCATGATGTCTCGAGATATTTGCTTGATTGTTGTTGTTAGTACACCTGGATGTCTCGAGATATTTGCTTGCTTGTTGCTGTTAGTACACTATGATGTCTCGAGATGTTTGCTTGCTTGTTGTTGTTAGTACACCATGATGTCTCTAGATATTTGCTTGCTTGTTGCTGTTAGTACACTATGATGTCTCGAGATATTTGCTTGCTTGTTGTTGTTAGTACACTATGATGTCTCGAGATATTTGCTTGCTTGTTGCTGTTAATACACTATGAAGTCTCGAGATATTTGCTTGCTTGTTGCTGTTAGTACACTATGATGTCTCGAGATATTTGCTTGCTTGTTGTTGTTAGTACACCTTGATGTCTCGAGATATTTGCTTGCTTGTTGCTATTAGTACACTATGATGTCTCGAGATATTTGCTTGCTTGTTGTTGTTAGTACACTATGATGTCTCGAGATATTTGCTTGCTTGTTGCTGTTAATACACTATGAAGTCTCGAGATATTTGCTTGTTTGTTGTTGTTAGTACACCATGATGTCTCGAGATATTTGCTTGCTTGTTGTTGTTAGTACACCATGATGTCTCGAGATATTTGCTTATTGTTGCTTTTAGTACACCATGATGTCTCGAGATATTTGCTTGCTTGTTGTTGTTAGTACACCATGATGTCTCTAGATATTTGCGTGCTTGTTGTTGTTAGTACACTATGATGTCTCGAGATATTTGCTTGCTTGTTGTTGTTAGTACACTATGATGTCTCGAGATATTTGCTTGCTTGTTGTTGTTAGTACACTATGATGTCTCGAGATATTTGCTTGTTTGTTGCTGTTAGTACACCATGATGTCTCGAGATATTTGCTTGCTTGTTGTTGTTAGTACACCTTGATGTCTCGAGATATTTTCTTGCTTGTTGTTGTTAGTACACCATGATGTCTCGAGATATTTGCTTGCTTGTTGCTGTTAGTACACCTTGATGTCTCGATATATTTGCTTGTTTGTTGTTGTTAGTACACCATGATGTCTCCAGATATTTGCTTGTTTGTTGTTGTTGGTACACTATGATGTCTCGAGATATTTTCTTGCTTGTTGTTGTTAGTACATCATGATGTCTCGAGATATTTGCTTGCTTGTTGCTGTTAGTACACTATGATGTCTCGAGATATTATCTTGTTTGTTGTTGTTAGTACACCTTGATGTCTCGAGATATTTGCTTGCTTTTTGTTGTTAGTACACCATGATGTCTCGAGATATTTTCTTGCTTGTTGTTGTTAGTACACCATGATGTCTCGAGATATTTGCTTGCTTGTTGCTTTTAGTACACCTTGATGTCTCGAGATATTTGCTTGCTTGTTGTTGTTAGTACACCATGATGTCTCGAGATATCTGCTTGCTTGTTTTTTGTTAGTACACCTTGATGTCTCGAGATGCTTGCTTGTTTGTTTTTGTTAGAACACCTTGATGTCTCGAGATGCTTGCTTGTTTGTTTTTGTTAGTACACCTTGATGTCTCGAGATGCTTGTTTGTTTTTGTTAGAACACCTTGATGTCTCGAGATATTTGCTTGTTTGTTGTTTCGTTCTCTGTTATCATAAATGGACAATCTTTCTTTGACGTATATGGTTACTATTAAAAGGAAATGTTTGGGTCTTTGCATATGTCTTTTATTCAATATATCCATCGATTCCTTGGTCTTCCTCTTACACTCTGTTTTGATGTTCTTAGAATGCTCTTGGTGACATTTGGGCTGGTTTAATTCTAAGTGCCCACACCATTTCATTTGTAGTTTGTATATATATTCCATACTTGATATAACTTCGATTTATTCTCTGATATTAACATCTGACACTCTCCATACCCTTGTGTTGTTTGTTATTTTCCTCAAGCACCTCATGTGATTTTCTGCTTTTTGGGGGCTTTGTTCAACGGACATGTTGGACATTAGTATCATAATGTTGGTGTGAGGATGATAATTATCATTTGTCTTTTATCTGTCATTACAATACTTGGATGTTACAAGAGTGTAATCAGTTAATAATATACGCTTTCTGCACTCTGGTTTCGATTTTGTAAACTACACCGGTTTCCGCCATGTTGTTAGACCTTCACTTCACATAATAAATCTCCATGATAGGCTTATTTACCACCTATTTGAAACTGGGGAACCAGTCTTAACATATGGATGTGAATTATGGACAATAGGACAACAGTAAATAAAATCACTGGAGGCTGTAGAAATTTGGTTTTACATAAGAATGTTGAGAATACCATTGACAGCTAAGAAGAGTAATGAAAACGTTCTGAAAGAGGCCAAAGCAAAAAAAGAGAGCTAATTTCCAATATTAGGAAGAAACAATCATTTTTTGGCCATGTAATGAGAAGAGAACAGTTGGAATATATTGTAACAACTGGGAAAAATTGAAGGACGAAGAGATAGAGGGAAGCAAAGTGAAAAAATACCAGGCAGCTTAAGAGAATGGCTTGGCAGAAGGTCAACAACAGAAATGATAAATAACTGTCGTGATCAAAAGTTGTGGAGAGACATGATCACCTACGCCAGCAGGCTAGATACTTGATGATGATGACGATTTAAAACTGACCTTGTTTTTAGTTAGCTGTAACTACTATAGTTTATGGTGTCAACAAATTATGAATACATAAAATAATCAGTTAAAATGCGAAAAGAGAACAAAACGAACTCTACGATCGCAAATCTCGCTACGTAAATCCCAACAAATCACAAGGGAAATTTCCGATAAATTATTTCTGTCAGGGACCAAATAATTATGTCAATTTTACCAGGATGGGGAAAATTCTAGTCCGCGCCAGACGGTGTGTTGATCAGAATGAGTAAACAGTTTAGAAGAAAGAAGGATACTACATATAAGGCCATACAGAGAAACTATCTAAACAACAGCAAGGAATCTAAACAATAAACATTCTTCTTCTTCTATCCTTCCTCCATTGCCGTTGGCGTCGAGGAGAGATACAATCTGCGATTCTTTGCTCTTCTGTTGGCCTCTTCTGGTGTTATTCCTCCTAGTGACTCTAGTATTCCCTTTATCCATCTCTTTCTCGGTCTTCCTCTTATTCTGGCGTTTTCGTAGCGTTTGTTTATGGCTCTTTGAGTCGTTGTTAGTTCATTTTGTCTTGTTATGTGGCCGAACCAATTTATCTGTTGTTTCTTTATGTATTCGATGGCTGGTTCAATTTCGAGTTTCTTCCTCAGGTCGGTGTTTCTTACTCTGTCCCTTAAGCAGCTTCCTTTGTATACAATAAACATATATATATATATATATGACTTCCGTTTCCAAACATGGTGGAATGAGTTCACGTTCGCTGGACCGCTGCAGTAGTTGCATTAGGGAACTGATTAGCTTCGGTTCTACGGTGTAATTGTCTGCGTCTGAGCTAATCAACTGATCCAGTTATGAAAAGTTCGCCGATGATAACAGGTTGTACTCACCTCATTGTTCTTCATTGTCAAGTCAAAAGTTTATGAATACGACTTTCCCCTGCCTAGCGATATATGCGAATTACGTCAACACATCGTGTGATGTTCCAAACCGTCGATGTAATTGTATGACGACAAGTTCTTGCATTGTACAACTCCTTGCTAAGCTCTGCTCAGTCTAGTCAGTAGCAGTTTTCACTTTGGAAATTGTGCATCAGGTTTTGGTGTTCTGTTGGCTGTTTTTACTATAGTAACTGGGATATTATGAGTGCAGCCATAGTTGTGTGAGCTACGCCATCAAGTTAGTCGCATAGCCCTAGGACGGTCGTACTCTAATCAATGAAAGACTGAGTGGGGTTTCGTACATGACTTGTCAGCATCGGTGAGGCTCCCGGAAGTTCGTGATAGTTAGAAGGGTCTTATAGTCTGTTGTTTGATGTGTGATGGTGATGGTCAAATCACCAACTAATTACTACATCAAGCTTGGGCAGATGGTGCTCGTAAATCTGGGAGGGCCGACCATCTAAGGGCAGAATCCCCCTACAGAAAAGACAATCTGCTGCCTTGCAGGAAGATTGGGGACAATCAAAGGCTAAGGAAAGCAAACCTGAATAAAATGCTGGCTGAAATCGGATGCACTGGGCCACTGGTGCAGAACACAGTGCAACGTTTGAACAAGTAGTTAATCAGACTGGATCTAACAGACTAATTATGATAGAAACTACCGCTGACCGTAAAGGCTTCAAGAAACAGCTGAATATAATACACTGGAATGTGGAGAGCATATACCACAAAAAACAAGCTCTAACAATCAGACTAGCAGAGGAGGAGATAGACGTTGCCTGCATCCAGGAAACTCATCTTAATCCTCAGCACAGATTTATGATCAGGGGCTACCAAACATTTAGACAAGACAGGGAAAGTCACACAGGTGGAATTCTTATAATTATTAAAAATTCCATCCCAGCAAAACTGATAGATGTAGTCACAAACGGAGAGGCAGATATCATTGGTACAGACCTATACATTAACTCCGCTAGTATAAGGATATTTAATATATACTGTCCAAATGACAAATTACTGAAGCTGGAGTCAATTGAAATAACACCATCAAAGTGTCTGGTAGTAGGAGACTTTAACAGCCACTCTGAAAGATGGGGATATAGGAGTCCAATGTTCGAGGTGAAGAAGTGGAAGAATGGGAAATACACAACAACCTATTCCTCATCAACTCTAGAGAGGACCCCTCCCCCCCCCCAACCTTCTACTCAAGAAGATGGAAAACAACTTCCACTACCGACCTAGCATTTGCAACTGGAGACATATCTATCAAAATAACCAGATTAGTGCTGAACCAACTTGCAGATAGTGACCATAGACCAGTCAAACTTTCAGTGGCTCTTGCTCACAAACAGGAGTTGCAAATACCTGTTCCCCGCTGGAACTATAAGAGTGCAGATTGGGCATAGTTTGTAAGGCTCACTGATGCCTATACTGCGCCTATCAACACCCACGAAAAGAAGGTCAATAATATCATAGAGCGGTTAACAAATGGCATCCTGAGAGCTGCTAAAGAATCCATTCCTAGAGGAGCAAGAAGAAACTACAAGCCATACTGGATCAAGACAATACAACGACTGGAAGAGGAACTGGACTCTGCCAGAGAACTAGCTGAAACATCACACAGCACAGAGAGCAACATTGCCTACAAAGCAGCCTCGGCCAAATACAGATGTGAGGTCATGATATCAGCAAGACAGAGCTGGATAGACAAAACAGAGAGCCTTAATCTAGACAAAAATGGTCATAAACTATGGAAACTTGCGAAAGCTCTGAACGACGAAAACAACTGCCGACCTCAAATATCATTAGCACACAATCAGAACATCCTCACAAGCAAAAGGGCAGCAAATCTACTGATAGAGACTTACAAAAACATTGGTAGAATAAACATTCCAATAGACAAACAGAAAGCTGCAAGACTGGAAAACCAAGATGCAAAACAAATGCCTTTAGCACCAGAAGAGCATCAGACGACCATCTTTACCCCAACTGAATTAGATGTTGCCCTCAAAGGATTGAAGCTCGAAAGTTCCCCTGGTAAAGATGGAATCTCCAACGAAATGCTCCTAAATCTGGGACAGAAAGCCAAGAGGATAAAACTTCTAAGGATAATAAATGCTAGCTGAAAGCGAGGTCATGTGCCGGCAATCTGGAAAGAAGCTATTATGGTGCCCATCTTCAAGCGTGGAAAAGACCCACTATATAGACCCAAGTAGCTATAGACCAATTAGCCTACTGAGCTGCCTGAATAAACTCATGGAGAGGCTGGTTAACAGAAGACTTATGTGGGATTTGGAGACAAAACAACAAATCGTACCACAACAAAGTGGCTTCCGTCAGCACAGATCAACTGAAGACCTGGTCACCTACATTGCACAGGAAATAGAGGATGCTCTACAAGAAAAAAAAAAAACACACTGGCAGTGCGGATCGACATGGAGAAGGCTTTTGATAGGGTTTTTTTGAGAGGGTTTAAAGAACAAACTTGGCATCCAGGGTCGTTTATTCAATTGGGTCTCTCAATACCTTCAGGATAGAACGGCCAGAGTACAAGTTCAAGGTCAACTAAGTAAGAAGGTCTCTATCGAACAAGGTGTCCCACAAGGCGGAGTCTTGTCCCCAACACTCTTTTTAATTTTCATAAATGACATCGTAATGGACATTCCACCCAGAACACACTCAGCAATATACGCAGACGATCTGGCGTTATGGGCTCGCGAGGAAAGTATGTCGGTAGCTGAACCCAGGATGCAAGATGCCCTAGGTGGACTTGAAAAGTGGACGAACACCTGGTTCTTACCAGTCAACGAAAAAAAAACTACATATACAATTTTCAGCCTATCAAGAAACACACTCTCTGCAAACTTGAAGATAAAAGACCATACACTTCCTATTGACCAAAACCCAACATATCTTGAATCACACCATGTCACCATGAATCGCAGAATGACTTGGAAAAATCAAATAGACAGAGTAAGGAAAAAAGCCAGAAAACGAAAAATATTATGAAGAAATTGGCAGGAACGGACTTGGGGAGGGGAGGTGGGGGGGGGGGGGGGGGTAGACAGCAATATTTTGAAAAGACTATATGTAGGAAGAGTCAGACCAGTTCTAGAGTATGGAGTCACAGCCTGGGCTATGGCTTCCAAATCACATCTTAGCAAAATTAACAGAACACAGAACCAAGCTGCCCGTATCATCACTGGTGCTATGAAATCTACACCTATCAAGACTCTAGAAACAGTAACAGGTTTATAACCCTTAGATGACAGACGGGTCACTAAAGTATTGCAACAAGCGGAGAAATATAGAAGGCTCCTTAGCCACCCCATGCACCAAAGAATAACTGGTTCCTGAATTGTACGACTAAAGAGGAGCAACTTCGCTGCAATTGCCAATGAACTAACTACTGGAGACCCAGTACTGTCCCAAACAATACCGAAAACCTTGGACCCATCTGATATGTCTCCTCATGGAAAACATAAAATACCAGAACTTAAGGAAAATATAACAGGAATCATGAAAAAAGGCACCCAATCAGACACAGAAAGAAAACACGTAGCAGAAAAACACACACGATACCTACCCACAGGACTCTTGGTCCCACATATACACAGATGGCTCTGCTACAAATGCCACCAGAAATGGAGGGGGAGGTGTGTTCTTGACGCTGAATAATCAGGACGAGATCACCAAGTCAATAGCTACTGGACAATTCTCAAACAACTTTAAAGCAGAAACTGAGGCTATCAGAGATGCTGCAACACTGGCTACTCAACACAAAAAATAACATGCACAATGGATTGGTGATTCTGACTGATGCGCTGTCAGTACTATCAGCTCTAGAAAGCCCCAAGATCAATGAACTAGATGACTTGAGAACAACTCTGGACCAACTATGCAATAACTTCCAGAGAGTAGTCATTCAGTGGATACCATCACACTGTAATATACACGGGAACGTACGCGCAGACAAATTAGCTAAAGAGGGAGGGAGATTACCACAAGAGAACCATCCGCTCAGTTATGATGAAGCCAAATCAATCCTCAAAGGTCAATTCCATGAAAAATGGAAACGAGAACACCCAAATGATAACGAGAGTGACGGATACCTCCAACTATCAAGGAGGGATCAAGTCATCATACTTCGCCTACGCACTGGCCACAATAGAATGAGAAATCACATGTTCACCAAATTCAAAATAGGTACAACCAGCCTATGCCACTGTACACTGTACAATATGACTACAAAACATGTTCTACAGGATTGACCCCAGTACACAGACCTGAGAAGAGCAATGTGGTCCACGCCCACCTCCCTTAAAGAAAAACTATATGGGGCAATCGATTCGCTTAAACAGACAGCTGACTTCATGAGAGAGTCTGGAATCATACTCTGATTGAGTCTTGATCGCAGATATATATATATATGATATTGCCTTTGGCGTCTTGACATACGGTTGGTAGCAAGCAACCATGATAAGTTAGTAAAAAAAAGTAAAGTACCCCCCGTCACGCCAAGTGGCGTATAGGGAAATATGGTGTTAGTGACCCTATATTTTACAGACCTTCAGCACATGATTTTTGGGGTAATGTGGTCGGTATTACGCCCGTGCTGCTTTTACTTTCCCAGAAAAAATCCGGTACCCATTTAAGGCTGGGTGAACCCGGAGCCGTCGGTTGGGATCGAACCCTACCCCTTGTCCGTAGTAGTCCAGTTCACTAACCACTGAGCTATCGCGGCTCCTACTAATTTTTAGGGAATTAGTAAAACCCAGGTGTCCTCGCCAGGATTACGAACCCCGGCTGTTGCCGTGGTAAGCCAACCGCCTATCGATTGCGCTAACCGGACACCCATGATAAGTTAGTAGTTTGGTAAAAAATATTAATGTCTTATACTGATTTGCTGAATAGCTTCTCTCATGGCTGAATCTGCCAATATTGAACAGATCCATCCGAACAACGAACAAGATGCCTGACCTTGTCTGCTTTCTCCTGCGCCTTTTGTCTTGATATCAGCACTGTCTCGAAGGTTGCTGTGACATCTTTTTTTTTTTTATTGTTGTTCTCCATGTTCTGCGATCTGCAGCCAGACTTTCCAGGTTTCTTTCACTGATAGAGAATTCCCTCAAGGAAGCCCTGCAAACATATCTCAGCACTGGTCTGCCCTTTGGTCTATTTCTGTCCTTAAGTCCACCATAAAATATTTGTTTATGAATACGAATGTTTGCCATTCTATTCTTGTTACGTGACCCAGCCAACTTAGTCTACGACTCCTAAGTGTTGCCATGATGGATGGCTCGAAGACATTAGAGTTGGTTACTTTGTCATGATGGATAAGACATTAGAGTTGGTTACTTTGTCCTGTCATGATGGATAGGAGTTCGGCTCGTTGTGAGACATTAGAGTTGGTTACTTTGTCCTGTCATGATGGATAGGAGACATTTTGCTCGTCATGTGGAAGTTTGGCTCGTTGTGAGACATTAGAGTTTGGTTACTTTGTCCTGTCATGATGGATGGGATTTTGGCTCGTTGTGAGACATTAGAGTTTGGTTACTTTGTCCTGTCATGATGGATGGGAGTTTGGCTCGTTGTGAGACATTAGAGTTTGGTTACTTTGTCCCTGTCATGATGGATGGGAGTTTGGCTCGTTGTGAGACATTAGAGTTTGGTTACTTTGTCCTGTCATCATGGATGGTAGTTTGGCTCGTTGTGAAACATTAGAGTTGGTTATTTTGTCCTGTCATGATGGATGGTAGTTGGGCTCGTTGTGAAACATTAGAGTTTGGTTACTTTGTCCTGTCATCATGGATGGGAGTTTGGCTCGTTTTGAGACATTAGAGTTGGTTATTTTGTCCTGTCTGATGGATAGTAGTTTGGCTCGTTGTGAAACATTAGAGTTGGTTACTTTGTCCTGCCATGATGGATGGGAGTTTGGCTCGTTGTGAGACATTAGAGTTTGGTTACTTTGTCCTGTTATCATGGATGGTAGTTTGGCTCGTTGTGAAACATTAGAGTTTGGTTACTTTGTCCTGCCATGATGGATGGGAGTTTGGCTCGTTGTGAGACATTAGAGTTGGTTATTTTGTCCTGTCATCATGGATGGGAGTTTGGCTCGTTGTGAGACATTAGAGTTTGGTTTCTTTGTCCTGTCATGATGGATGGGAGTTTGGCTCGTTGTGAGACATTAGAGTTTGGTTTCTTTGTCCTGTCATGATGGATGGGAGTTTGGCTCGTTGTGAGACATTAGAGTTTGGTTACTTTGTCCTGTCATAATGGATGGGAGTTTGGCTCGTTGTGAGACATTAGAGTTTGGTTACTTTGTCCTGTCATGATGGATGGGAGTTTGGCTCGTTGTGAGACATTAGAGTTGGTTACTTTGTCCTGTCATGATGGATGGGAGATTGGCTCGTTGTGAGACATTAGAGTTTGGTTACTTTGTCCTGTCATGATGGATTGGAGTTTGGCTCGTTGTGAAACATTAGAGTTGGTTACTTTGTCCTGTCATGATGGATGGGAGTTTGGCTCGTTGTGAGACATTAGAGTTTGGTTACTTTGTCCTGTCATGATGGATGGGAGTTTGGCTCGTTGTAAGACATTAGAGTTTGGTTACTTTGTCCTGTCATGATGGATGGGAGTTTGGCTCGTTGTGAATCATTAGAGTTGGTTACTTTGTCCTGTCATGATGGATGGGAATTTGGCTCGTTGTGAGACATTAGAGTTTCGTTACTTTGTCCTGTCATCATGGATGGTAGTTTGGCTCGTTGTGAAACATTAGAGTTGGTTATTTTGTCCTGTCATGATGGATGGTAGTTGGGCTCGTTGTGAAACATGAGAGTTTGGTTACTTTGTCCTGTCATCATGGATGGGAGTTTGGCTCGTTTTGAGACATTAGAGTTGGTTATTTTGTCCTGTCATGATGGATAGTAGTTTGGCTCGTTGTGAAACATTAGAGTTGGTTACTTTGTCCTGCCATGATGGATGGGAGTTTGGCTCGTAGTAAGACATTAGAGTTTGGTTACTTTGTCCTGCCATGATGGATGGGAGTTTGGCTCGTAGTAAGACATTAGAGTCGGTTACTTTGTCCTGCCATGATGGATGGGAGTTTGGCTCGTAGTAAGACATTAGAGTTTGGTTACTTTGTCCTGCCATGATCATGATGGATGTTAGTTTGGCTCGTAGTAAGACATTAGAGTCGGTTACTTTGTCCTGCCATGATGGATGGGAGTTTGGCTCGTAGTAAGACATTAGAGTCGGTTACTTTGTCCTGCCATGATGGATGGGAGTTTGGCTCGTAGTAAGACATTAGAGTCGGTTACTTTGTCCTGCCATGATGGATGGGAGTTTGGCTCGTAGTAAGACATTAGAGTTTGGTTACTTTGTCCTGCCATGATGGATGGGAGTTTGGCTCGTAGTAAGACATTAGAGTTGGTTACTTTGTCCTGCCATGATGGATGGGAGTTTGGCTCGTAGTAAGACATTAGAGTCGGTTACTTTGTCCTGCCATGATGGTTGGGAGTTTGGCTCGTAGTAAGACATTAGAGTCGGTTACTTTGTCCTGCCATGATGGATGGGAGTTTGGCTCGTAGTAAGACATTAGAGTCGGTTACTTTGTCCTGCCATGATGGATGGGAGTTTGGCTCGTAGTAAGACATTAGAGTTTGGTTACTTTGTCCTGCCATGATGGATGGGAGTTTGGCTCGTAGTAAGACATTAGAGTTTGGTTACTTTGTCCTGCCATGATGGATGGGAGTTTGGCTCGTAGTAAGACATTAGAGTTTGGTTACTTTGTCCTGCCATGATGGATGGGAGTTTGGCTCGTAGTAAGACATTAGAGTTGGTTACTTTGTCCTGCCATGATGGATGGGAGTTTGGCTCGTAGTAAGACATTAGAATTTGGTTACTTTGTCCTGCCATGATGGATGGGAGTTTGGATCGTAGTAAGACATTAGAGTTTGGTTACTTTGTCCTGCCATGATGGATGGGAGTTTGGCTCGTAGTAAGACATTAGAGTTGGTTACTTTGTCCTGCCATGATGGATGGGAGTTTGGCTCGTAGTAAGACATTAGAGTTTGGTTACTTTGTCCTGCCATGATGGATGGGAGTTTGGCTCGTAGTAAGACATTAGAGTTTGGTTACTTTGTCCTGCCATGATGGATGGGAGTTTGGCTCGTAGTAAGACATTAGAGTTGGTTACTTTGTCCTGCCATGATGGATGGGAGTTTGGCTCGTAGTAAGACATTAGAGTTGGTTACTTTGTCCTGCCATGATGGATGGGAGTTTGGCTCGTAGTAAGACATTAGAGTTGGTTACTTTGTCCTGCCATGATGGATGGGAGTTTGGCTCGTAGTAAGACATTAGAGTTGGTTACTTTGTCCTGCCATGATGGATGGGAGTTTGGCTCGTAGTAAGACATTAGAGTTTGGTTACTTTGTCCTGCCATGATGGATGGGAGTTTGGCTCGTAGTAAGACATTAGAGTTGGTTACTTTGTCCTGCCATGATGGATGGGAGTTTGGCTCGTAGTAAGACATTAGAATTGTCTACTTTGTCGTACCATTCGATATTCATAATCTTTGGAAGGCAACGCACATGAGAGCTGTCTAATCATTTCTCCTGCTCTGTGGTCGGCATTTGGGTCTGGTATTCTCGCAACGTTTATTAAAGGCTCGTCTTGTGTTTTGATCATTGCCTTGTTACGTGACCAAATCATTTTATATGTCGTTTCTTTATATATTCCGTGACAGTATCATTCATCATCACTTTACTTCATGCAAGGAAGATGGCAGTCACAATAGTACCATGCATTACCACTTTGCTCCATACAACGAAGATAACAATCACAACAGTGCCATGCATTACCACTTTCCTCAATACGTTCCTGAAAACAACGATGAAGCTCGAAGTGTTTACGGTGTCGTATCCCTTTTATTGAGACTTTAGTGAAAGGCTAGCGCAGCCAACCGTAAACAAACCGGCGGAAGGCAACAGGAAACCACGGTGGTAGTTTATAATCGTGAATCGCCACAATAATAGATTTTACGGCAACATCATCATCAAAGTAAAAAAAAAATGTGAAGTACGCCCGTCACGCCAAGTGGCGTAAGTGAATATGGTGTTAGTGACCATAAATGTTACAGACCTTCAGCACATGATTTTTGGGGTAATATGGTCGGTATTACGCCCGTGCCGCTTAAATTTTCCAGAAAAAAAAATCCTGTGCATAGCCGTATAGCCACATAGGTGATGAATCTCAATAGATAATAAGTCGTTGATACGTTACCAATGGCCAGTGTTGGTCGTAACTTCATCGGCCTCTATCATATCTACAACAGCGGGTATATACCAGGCGACATGATCCAATCAATGTTCATAGCCCTACCAAAGAAATCGGGTGCGATTGAATGCGATGATCATCGCACAATAAGCCTTATGAGTCATATGACTAAGATATTACTAAGAATCATCATGCGAAGAGTGCGAAACAAAATCAGTCCAGAAATTAGTGATGAACAGTGTGGTTTTGTTAGAGATAAAGGAACAAGTAATGTCATATACATCATAAGATCTTTAGTAGAAAGAGCCATAGAGGGGAAAACAGATCTATACCTATGTTTCATAGATTATACCGAAGCATTTGACAAAGTAAAGCATCAAGAAATAATCACAATTTTAGAAAGCATAAACGTAGACAGCAAAGATCTAAGAATAATAAAGAACATGTACTGTCAACAAACAGCGGCCATAAGAACTTGAAACCAATTGGGAATGTTTCAACAAATAAAACAGGGTGTTAGACATGGTTGTGTGCTGTCACCAGATTTGTTTAATATTTATAGTGAGATTGTTTTAAGATCCTTAAGGGTCATGCCTGGAATAACAATTGGAGGTCGTAATATAAATAATCTAAGGTATGCTGCTGATACAGTATTAATCGCTAAGAGTGAAAATGAGTTACAAGAAATGTTAGATATTATAGTGAAAGAAAGTAAATAAAGGACTCAGTCTTAATAGCAGAAAGACAGAAGTAATGGTAACAACAAAGAAAAAGACATCATCTCAGTGCAAAATAAAGACAAGTGGAACAATATTAGAACAGGTAAATGAATTTAAATATTTGGGAACTTTGTTAACCTCAGACGGAAGATGTACAAAAGAGGTGAGATGCAGAATGCCTCAGGCAAAAGCAGCTTTCCAAAAAATGAGGAAGATACTATGCAACTCATTTTTACAATAGAAACAAAAAAAAGAGTTCTTGAATGTTATGTAGAGCCAGTCTTAACATATGGATGTGAATCATTGACAAAAGACAACAGACAAGAAAATCACTGGAGTCTGTTGAAATGTGGTTTTACAGAATACAATGGACAGTTAAGAAGAGTAATGAAAACGTTCTGAAAGAGGTCAAAACAAAAAGAGAGCTAATTTCCAATATTAGGAAGAAACAATCATCATTTTTTGGCCATGTAATGAGAAGAGAACAGCTGGAATATATTGTAACAACTGAGAAAATTGAGGGACAAAGAGATAGAGGGAAGCAAAGAGAAAATATACCAGACAGCTTAAGAGAATGGCTTGACAGAAGGTCAATAACAGAAATGATAAATAACTGACGTGATCGAAAGTTGTGGAGAGACATGATCACCTACGCCAGCAGGTTTGGTACTTGACGATGATGATGATTTCTCAGTCGTTGCAATTAGCTGGTCATGCGTTCACTTTTTTCATCATAAACTCAATTACAACTTGGCTGTACGAGTCTGGGTACCTGTAGGGCCGTTGTGGTTACATTAACATTGATTAGATAAGCCAAGCTTTTGCTTTATTACACTAGTAAAATATGTCCTGTTATTATTCCTAACTCACTGAGACGGAAGTTTCACAAGTTCGGGATATAAAAATAGCGACACGGATGCAAACATTTTCACTTTCTGTTATCGAGGGGCTTTTTTTCTGGGCTTGTTTGGGGTTTTGGCAACATTGTGTGTTTATATCTGCTCGTGTGCCAGCGTATGAGCTTGTGAGTGTGTTTGCTTGCGTCTACTTTTATTTTTATTTGGGTGGGAGAGGGGGGTTAGAAGCATAAATCGTCTAATTGTAGGTCCAACACTTCGTTGTGCTGCTTCCGTTGATGCCTTGTTTTTTACTTCCTTTACAAACATGCTGGTTAACAGAGGCTAGGATCGTCGTGTAGTGCTGGCTCTTACTGATATAGAAAACCCAGTATTGCAGTACCTCTAGACTAAAATTGACTTAAACACCTGGGATCAAAAATAACATCAGACGGCAAATGTATTGCAGAGATTAGAAGCAGAATAGGATAGAATTCCACCAACTGAAAAATATCCTATGTAACAAATGTAACAATGTAACAAATGTAACTATGTACCAAATGTAACTATGTAACAAATCATTGTCAATGAATGTTAGAAACGTGTCCTAAAGTGTTACATTGAACCGGTTCTACTATATGGAAGTGAGACATGGGTAATAAGCAAGACAACACACACAACAAACATTAGAGGCGGCTGAGATATGGTTTATCATCAGAAAACTACGAATTCCATAGAAAGCAAACAATGACAAATGAAGAATGTTGAACAACGAGCTGGAGAAACCAAAAATATTATCAGAATCATAAAGAAAAAAAAATTAAATTTATTAGGCATGTGATGCGAAAACAAGCCATGGAGATTAGTTGTCACTTCACATTTTAATGGACACAATGCATGGATAGAAGTGAAGGGGAAAAGCAAAAAAAAAAAAAAAAATATTGGACAGCTTATCCAAATGGCATATGGATAAAAGATCATCCACAGAAATTATGACATGCATGAAGGACCGAAGCCGCGATAGCTCAGTGGCTAGTGAACTGGACTACCACGGACAAGGGGTAGGGTTCGATCCCAACCGACGGCTTCCGGGTTCACCCAGCCTTAAATGGGTACCGGATTTTTTTCTGGGAAAGTAAAGCAGCATGGGCGTAATACTGACCACATTAACCCAAAAATCATGTGCTGAAGGTCTGTAAAATATAGGGTCACTAACACCATATTTCCCTATACGCCACTTGTCGTGACGGGAGTACTTTACTTTACTTTTTATGAAGGACCGAGAGATATGGAGAGATATAATCCCCTACGCCAATCGGCATGGCGCGTGATGATGTTGATGATGAATTTTTAAAACTAATAATGTATAGGGGTTGTTTAAAAGTTTGACGTAAAATAAGTGACTTTTCTAACTGAATTCTGGTCGTAAGTTTGTATATGTGACATAAAATAAGTGACTTTTCTAACTGAATTCTGGTCGTAAGTTCGTAAATGTGACATAAAATAAGTGACTTTTCTAACTGAGTTCAGGGCGTAAGTTCGTAAATGTGACATAAAATAAGTGACTTTTCTAATTGAGTTCAGGGCGTAAGTTCGTAAATGTGACATAAAATAAGTGACTTTTCTAACTGAGTTCAGGGCGTAAGTTCGTAAATGTGAGTCTCTTTTTAGATTGTCGCAACTAAGAAAGTTCTGGAGACCTGGCCCATTGAATTTAATCAGCAGTTTAAAGTGATAAGTAGGTTAATGCTTGATTGAAGAAATGTTTCAAAGATTGGCTAATGTGACACTTTCTGCTGTGAACTGTTCAATTGTTAGCCACATATCGTAGCTAAACTATCTTCAAACGTAGTTTGAAACATGGCTAAACGTAGTTTGAAACATGGCTAAACGTAGTTTGAAACATGGCTAAACGTAGTTTGAAACATGGCTAAACGTAGTTTGAAACATGGCTAAACGTAGTTTGAAACATGGCTAAACGTAGTTTGAAACATGGCTAAACGTAGTTTGAAACATGGCTAAACGTAGTTTGAAACATGGCTAAACGTAGTTTGAAACATGGCTAAACGTAGTTTGAAACATGGCTAAACGTAGTTTGAAACATGGCTAAACGTAGTTTGAAACATGGCTAAACGTAGTTTGAAACATGGCTAAACGTAATTCAACTTTCCGTAACTTCCTTCTGCTCAGCTTGAATGAAACAGAAGAACCATAATCAGATACTGGTTTTGAGAAAGCGCAGGAATAGAGTGGTTGGTGTGCTGGATCAAACGATGGTCCTGGTTCGGTTTCCACATTTTTCGATTTTATTAGGAGACGGCACGGTATCAGGATTCACCCAGCCTCTGAAAATGGGTACAAGAAGTGATCTTTAAAGGCCTGGCGTGATACTGACAACATCGGCCACAAGTCTACTGATTGTGAATAAAAAATATGGGCACTAACACCACACTATCCGTAAATTCTGGTTGCTGCATGAACCAAGATGGGCGCCTAGTCAAAGTAGGTTCAGTACTGAGGGAATTTTTATGTCGTATGTTTTCAAATGTTTCTTTCTGGTCTGGATTTTTGTTTGTGGAGACAGAAGTGGGCCGCATTCACCTGAATACAAAGTGAACATGGTTATGGCGCCGACGTACAGAGATACGTGCTGAGGCGGACTGACCGTTGATTGAAGTGAAACGGTAACAGACCTTGGCTTTGCCCTGGGACCTGATGTGTAATCTGTGTTCAGCTGCAACAAGCTGGACTGTGATCAGATCGAGTGTTTCATCGAAGTAGATGCTTGACGTCATTTGTTAGGACAGCGCTTCTTGGGTCACGCTCACTGATCATGAAGTCTGCACGGATTCGGCTCGGACGCATGGAGATCCTCCTGCCCGCAACGACCTTTACAATGGCCCCAAAGATGCATCGTGAGCTGCGCTCCCCCAAAACGCAACACGTTCACTAGAACAATAATAACAATCAGGATAACTATTCTGTTGGTTGCTGGAATTGGGGCTGAGCATATATGGGGATGTCCGCCTGCAGTGACGTCATTCTGTTCTAAAGTCTAAAGTCTATTTCCATAAACGTCAATAAAAATAACGACAGGAGCGCCCCCACCTTTTACTTCTACATCCACGTTTATTTCTCAAGTTATCAAATTAGCACACTTAACTAACCCTAACCGGTGACATTTGGCTGTTGAAGGTACAATGTACACAGGGATTGTCATAAATGTGTCGCAGTGCTTTTTGCTTTCGAAAACTGTAGTCAAGTAATGTCCTAGGACGTCGGGGAGTTTGATAGCTACCATGGAGCCAGTGATGGGGAGTTTGATAGCGACCATGGAGCCAGTGATGGGACGCTTGATAGCTACCATGGAGCCAGTGATGGGAAGTTTGATAGCGACCATGGAGCCAGTGATGGGGAGTTTGATAGCCACCATGGAGCCAGTGATGGGAAGTTTGATAGCGACATGGAGCCAGTGATGGGGAGTTTGATAGCCACCATGGAGCCAGTGATGGGGAGTTTGATAGCCACCATGGAGCCAGTGATGGGGAGTTTGATAGCGACATGGAGCCAGTGATGGGGAGTTTGATAGCGACCATGGAGCCAGTGATGGGAAGTTTGATAGCGACCATGGAGCCAGTGATGGGAAGTTTGATAGCGACATGGAGCCAGTGATGGGGAGTTTGATAGCCACCATGGAGCCAGTGATGGGAAGTTTGATAGCGACATGGAGCCAGTGATGGGGAGTTTGATAGCCACCATGGAGCCAGTGATGGGAAGTTTGATAGCGACATGGAGCCAGTGATGGGGAGTTTGATAGCCACCATGGAGCCAGTGATGGGGAGTTTGATAGCGACATGGAGCCAGTGATGGGGAGTTTGATAGCCACCATGGAGCCAGTGATGGAAGTTTGATAGCCACCATGGAGCCAGTGATGGGAAGTTTGATAGCGACATGGAGCCAGTGATGGGGAGTTTGATAGCGACCATGGAGCCAGTGATGGGGAGTTTGATAGCCACCATGGAGCCAGTGATGGGAAGTTTGATAGCGACCATGGAGCCAGTGATGGGGAGTTTGATAGCGACCATGGAGCCAGTGATGGGGAGTTTGATAGCCACCATGGAGCCAGTGATGGGAGTTTGATAGCGACCATGGAGCCAGTGATGGGGAGTTTGATAGCCACCATGGAGCCAGTGATGGGAAGTTTGATAGCCACCATACTAACCGCGTTTATGGAGTTGACCGCTGTTCTGTAAGGATAGTCTTTCGACTAGGCAATAACATTTGGAGGTGAGGGTGTCAGTGCTCGCACTCGCTGTCTGTACTTTTTCCCAACTCAGTGAGATACTTTTATTTAATCAGCTGGGCCGACATGGAGGCTGTGATTCATAATTGAGTTCCGTCTCCGCATCGGAGGTTGGCTACCACTGAGCGCCTTTCCGCGCTGTCTGTTGTTTTATAGAGCAGGTTGTCGTAGGCTGACTTGCCATTTTCTGATGTTACTCGTCCATGTTAGTCTTGGTCCTCTTTTACCTTGTATTTACCCATATTGAAACATATTGATTATTGTGAAATAAAAATTCAGATATGTGGCAACTGTTCACACAAACGACTGTTATTCTCCAGCCCTATATGTCCCCCTCCCCCCTAGTAAAGAAATAATACCGTAAATAATAACGTTCACATAATCTCCACTGCTCGTTGACGTTTGTGGGGGGTCAGTACTATATAGGTCAAGTGTTAACGCTAGTTAACAATAGTAGCCCCTTATCTTGATACGGAATTATATTTAATTTAATATATTTTTTAATTATTATTGTTATGCTCTTCCGCTGAATTATTTATCGTCTCATTTTCACATATTGTTTATCTTCTTGCATCGATAAGATATAGGTATAGCGTGAAACAGTCAAATATTTTCCGTTACCTTTGACTACTGGTGGCGTATGATTTGAACTTTATTGGCGATAGTGTTGCGCGAAATAAAAATATATTCAAATATATTAACGTCTCACTACCGATACTCACATAATCATAATACCGTGCTATTAATAAGTTAATAACAGTCTAAAATAACAATAAAACAACTAAAAGTAGCAAAAGCGGACAAAAATAAACGTCATCGAGACAAATGTTGAAATCCCAAATTGGACAATCTATGATTTGATATCTATCTAATAGAATATATAAAATGTCTACAATGTAAACATCCTGGCTACACCTGTCATGACACTTGTCCCGATGGTAATTTTGGGCTACAGTGCAAACAGACGTGTTCTGATGGCTGTGACATCATATGTGACCCGGAGAGTACAGACTGGAGACAAATAATAATAAATGAATATTATTATAGAGGGAAACTTCCGAGGCGATAATCAGCGAATCAATTCAGAGGTAGAGGTATGTTTGCAGCACTCGGAAAAAATGACAAATAATCAACAACAGAAAAAAATATGGACCAAGGCAGGATCGAACCCGTACAAAGTGGCACAGCGCCTTGCCACGAAAAGCCAAACGCTAGGGAACACTGCGACTCAGCTAACTAGTTATTAACTAGTATCTGCAAAAGAGGCAGACCAAGACTAACATGGACGAGTAACATCAAAGATAAACAAGTCAATCTATGTCAGCCTGCACCATCAAAGCAAGAAACAGAGTAGAATGGCGATCCATGGTAGCCAACCTTCGTTGTGTAGAGGCACACGATGATGATGACTCAATGAATGGAGAAACAATGAATGGAAATGATTGATAAATTAAATATCAATTGTCTGGTGAGTGATTCTGTTGAATGTTGTTTCCTCCTTTTACTCCTAGAGACCACGACAGACCCCCGTATTTGTATTGTTATGCTATACAGGATAAAGTCCTCACTACACTTGGTATCTAGTCATTTGAAAAAAAAATGTTTATTCATCACAATATGTGCTCCCACTGTCAATGAAATAATAACTACTGGAAATGTGGAGGATGCTCCACGATCTGGTAGGCCTGCTTGTGAATGATGAAAATGTTTAGATATCCTAAAAGTCCGACAAGTCCAACAAGTGACTTACCATTGAGCACATATTGTGATGACGTCATAAACTTTTTTTTCAAGACCTAGATACCAGGTCCACCCTGGTGAATCCTAGCCCAACCAGTTATCAAGAGGGGAAATCTTACTGGGGGATCTTCTATGACAAAACCTCCAGTCAGGAAGATAGCATTTAGATCGGGAATTCCCAGAAATATATAACTGTTGGTGGCGGTAGTTTCCCCACGTGAACAGTCAGCAGACATTTTGATTGGTTTCCTGCCCGCCGAGCAGACGTTGGTTAGAGCTCTGGTTGCCTGTCGATGCTGTCCTCGTTTCTACCTTTCTTGAACTTAGACAGTCAGTATTTTCTCATGATCGTGCTTTTAATTTAGTCTTTCTTGATGAAACCAGTCATTTGAGTGATTTGTTTTCTTTTTAAGAAATAATAATTTAGTTTAGTAAATAAGGCTAATAAGGAGTTAAGTTAAAGGAGTAAGTGTTTATTATAATTAATTGTTGTTTATTATTATTTATTATCTCTTAAGTAGGTAAGTTTGTTAGTTTTAATTAATTATTTTATACAGTTTAATTTGTGTAATATTATACTTAACTAGTTATGTATTGTTTCCTATTTGATGTAGTAAACATGTAAGCTACAAATACTTTAAATTGTAATAAGTTTCAGTTTGTGTTGTCTGTCAAGTCTCTAACTGAGTGAGTAACTCTCTAAGACTCCAAAAGTAAAAGACATCGACGACAGTGAGAACTTATCAACCTGAGTCGTGAGTCACAGTGAGTGAGAACTTATTTATCAGCTGAGTAAGAACTTATCAGACTGAGTGAGAACTTATTTATCAGCCTGAGTAAGAACTTATCAGACTGAGTGAGAACTTATTTATCAGCCTGAGTGAGAACTTATTTATCAGCCTGAGTAAGAACTTATCAGACTGAGTGAGAACTTATTTATCAGCCTGAGTAAGAACTTATCAGACTGAGTGAGAATTTATCAACCTGAGTAGTTAGTCACAGTGAGTTGAGTGAGAACTTATTTATCAGCCTGAGTAAGAACTTATTTATCAGCCTGAGTGAGAATTTATTTATCAGCCTGAGTGAGAATTTATTTATCAGCCTGAGTAAGAACTTATTTATCAGCCTGAGTGAGAATTTATTTATCAGCCTGAGTAAGAATTTATTTATCAGCCTGAGTAAGAATTTATTTATCAGCCTGAGTAAGAATTTATTTATCAGCCTGAGTGAGAATTTATTTATCAGCCTGAGTGAGAATTTATTTATCAGCCTGAGTAAGAATTTATTTATCAGCCTGAGTGAGAATTTATTTATCAGCCTGAGTAAGAATTTATTTATCAGCCTGAGTAAGAATTTATTTATCAGCCTGAGTGAGAATTTATTTATCAGCCTGAGTAAGAACTTATTTATCAGACTGAGTGAGAACTTATTTATCAGCCTGAGTGAGAACTTATTTATCAGCCTGAGTGAGAACTTATTTATCAGCCTGAGTAAGAACTTATCAGACTGAGTGAGAACTTATTTATCAGACTGAGTGAGAACTTATCAGACTGAGTGAGAACTTATTTATCAGCCTGAGTAAGAACTTATCAGACTGAGTGAGAATTTATCAACCTGAGTCATGAGTCACAGTGAGTTGAGTGAGAACTTATTTATCAGCCTGAGTGAGAACTTATTTATCAGCCTGAGTGAGAATTATTTATCAGCCTGAGTAAGAACTTATCAGACTGAGTGAGACCTTATCAGCCTGAGTGAGAACTTATCAGCCTGAGTGAGAACTTATCAGCCTGAGTGAGAACTTATCAGACTGAGTGAGAACTTATCAGAAGGAGTGGGAACTTATCAGCCTGAATGAGAACTTATCAGCCTGAGTGAGAACTTATCAGCCTAAGTGAGAACTTTTATTTATCAGCCTGAGTGAGAACTTATTTATCAGCCTGAGTGAGAACTTATCAGCCTGAGTGAGAACTTATCAGCCTGAGTGAGAACTTATCAGACTGAGTGAGAAATTATTTATCAGCCTGAGTGAGAACTTATCAGCCTGAGTGAGAATTTATTTATCAGCCTGAGTGAGAACTTATCATCCTGAGTGAGAACTTATTTATCAGCCTGAGTGAGAACTTATCAGCCTGAGTGAGAACTTATTTATCAGCCTGAGTAAGAACTTATCAGCCTGAGTGAGAACTTATTTATCAGCCTGAGTGAGAACTTATCAGCCTGAGTGAGATCTTATTTATCAGCCTGAGTAAGAACTTATCAGCCTGAGTGAGAACTTATTTATCAGCCTGAGTGAGAACTTATCAGCCTGAGTGAGAACTTATTTATCAGCCTGAGTGAGAACTTATCAGCCTGAGTGAGAACTTATCAGCCTGAGTGAGAACTTATTTATCAGCCTGAGTGAGAACTTATCAGCCTGAGTGAGAACTCAAATGGTTTTCAGAACTTACTCTACTGGCAGATCTTTGAGATCTATTTAGTTTAGTTGAGCAGAGTCAGTTTGTTAGAGTAGTTAAGTTAGGAGTTAGTAGGTATGTAAGGTGAGCATATGATATTTTTGAAACCCTAATCCGGGACAGATTAATGATTAATTTGACTTAAATTTTCCATCAATAAATTGAAAATTTTTCCGTCTTTTTCAAGTGAATAATACATATATTTTAAAAAGTAATTAAAACACCAAACAATATAGGAATATAGGCTTACAAAACGTTATCAGGAGATAAACAAAAACATTAGTGATCCTCACTTAAAAGGAAGGTGAAGCAGAGTTGCTGTACTTTTCTGATAAGTGGATTTTTTTTAAAAAGATCTTTCTTTGTTTGGAGCATCTTAAATAATTCAGCACATGTTTGCTCATTGTTCACTTTGGTGATCAACATGGCCTTTAAAGTGTCCACACTTAGACGTGTTTTATCATTTGTCCACAAGCTGTTCATCAGTGAAAACAATCTTTCCGTGACAGCATTTGTTCCCGGTAGACACAAAAAGAACTCTGTGAGGTTCAGAATATGTGAAATTGGCACATGCCTGTTTTTGAAGTGGGAAGCCATTTCAATCCAACGCTTCCCTGGTAATGTTTTATTAATACTCCACTCATTACTTTTCTGAGAAGTAACAAACTGCTTCATGTAAACATATTCGTCATACATTTCATTTTCTGGAAAGTTGACTGAAGGTACTGTTTGACTCACTAATGATGAAGATTTATGAATATCTTCCCAAGTTGGTATTCTGTTCAACATTACCAAGCTGTAGGCCTCAAGGTTTTGAAACTTATTTGCAGCCTATTTCTTCAAATAGCTTAAAGCTGTTTCATATAATGAAGAAACACTGGCTTTAAACTTGTTCACATCATCTTGTGGAGTTCCTTCCATTTCCAGCTTGTCAAGAATTAGCTTAACTCTTGATGGCAAGAAACCATCTTTCAGTTTGGACTCCAAGATAGTTCTCAACCATTGATGTTGTCAATTACTTCAAAAACAGTGACCACCTGTCCCTCTACTTTCTGTGCACTGCTTCGTGGAAAGAGGATGCTTGACTGTGAACAAAATAAGCCATGCTTCAGACTGGGAGTTTTCAAAGAATTTCTGTATAAAGACTGGGCATCTGTCTTGAGACTGAAAATAGGATTTTAAAGGCAGGAGCATGTGAAGAACCCTTTCAACAGCAGGCAGCAGTGCAAGCCACCTAGTCTGATCATAACCTAAATTAATCTCAAAGTCTGTGTCCACAAACTGGCAAAACTCCTGGAGACTTTCAACTCTAACTGTATATGATTTGAAGTACAGATACATTTTAGCAATAATCATTTCAACATCAATAGGTAATACATCTGCAGCTGCTCGAACAGTGTCGTGGAAAATATGGCATGCACAACCAACACCTATCAAACCATGTCCAAGGTTTTCTTTCAGCTTTATGAAAACATTGTTCTTTCCTTTTCTTCCAGCGCCCCCAAAATTAGAATTTGTGTTTGCACATAATGCAACTACTTTCCTTTCAAAACATTTTTCCGTTAGACAGTCATTAATAAAACTACTAACAATATCAGATGTTTCTCCTGGCAATGACTTCAATTCTAATATTTTAACTTTCTACCCCTTATTGCGATCAAACCACAGAAATAAAAAGCAGAATAGCTCAGGCCAAAATAGCATTTCAGAAAATGAAAAATATCAAGAGAGTTCATCAGTGCTATATTGAACCAATTCTGACCTATGGAAGCGAGTCATGGAAAGTAGACAAACAAATAAAAAGACGATTGGAGGTCACAGAGATTGGATTTCTCAGAAGAATGTTAAAAGTTTCCTGGACAGCTAAAAAGACCAATGAGGAAATTCTCAAAGAGGCCAACACAAAAAGGGAACTCTTAAAAAACATCAGAAAAAAGCAATCAACATTTTTTTGGGCATATCATGAGAAGAGGAAAGTTGGAATACTTGGTTACAACTGGCAAAATAAAAGGAAAGAGAGATCGCAGATGAGAAAGAGAAAATACTGGATAGCTTGGTGTCATGGCAAACAGTCAACAACAGAACTGATACGATGCACTGTAGATAGATACGATGCACTGTAGATTGTGGAAGGACATGATCGCCCACGCCAAGCGGTATGACACATAATGATGATTGCGATCAAATTATATGACAAGTAAAGGAAAAATCTTGATTTCCTTGTGGTTGTAGACATCTGTCAGTACGGAAATAAATGTTGAGTTTTCTAGGTCACATCTCAACTTGTTTTGAACATAGGGTGTGAACACATTTTAAATAATGGCTTCTGTTTTTGTACATGGTACGTACACAAGCAAATTTTGGTTCTAAAGTAACCTGAAGTAATTGTGATGTGCAGGCCATGAATCTAAATGTATGATTGTGTATCACAGTAGGATAGGCAAATGTACTTTCTGTAGCAGCTAATTGTTCTTCTTTGTCACCAATCTGTTCAGCTCGAAAAAATGTTAATGACGAGCTTGATGCAGCTGTAGTGATGGCTCTCTTTTATGTTTCGCTCTATTTATGTGACTCTTAATATCACCATGTCCACTATGGTTAATCGAAAACCCAGAGGCACATATACTGCATCTTACAAGTCTGTGTAGTAAAGTGTGATGTAGACTTTTTTTATTAAGGGGTATTCTTTTTGCAAATCTAGATTGAAACTGCGTTTATGTTTTGATCCCATTTGTTGCAACAATTACAAACTAACTATAGTTTAAATAATAATTTTCTATGACTAATACCATATGCATCCTAGCATAAATTCTTAAACATTAAAATGTCAAGTAACTGAATAATAACACAATGTAAATAAAATCTAATGAATGCAATAACCTCTATCACTAAACAACAATAAAAAGAATTAGTTCGTCGGGAAACGAAAGTAATACAATGAATAGACAAGAATATGAAATGTCATGGCCGCAAAGATGCTACTTGTTGAGTTTCAGTTTCAGTATACAAGATTTAAAACTTGCAGCGCATTTTACTGTTACTTTTTTGCCAAATGAACAGCCAATTCAACTTTTTACACATTTCTACACAACAACGGAATAATGTATATTTTTAAGTCAAAGAGACGTTGACCATATTGGCAAAATTGGTAAACTTTTGTGTCCCTAATGTATTTTAATAAATCAGGGACAAAAGCTTAAAAATTGGGGCAGTAACAAATCCGGGACAAAGGTTGAAAAAAGAGTTAAAAATCGGGACTTTCCCGGAAAAATTGGGATGTCTGGTCACATTAGGTAGGTAAAGTTAAACTCCAGAACTAGAAATTCAGTTGGGTAACTAGCTGTGTTATTATTAGCTGTAGTGTCAGTAGTGAAGTAGCGCATCATGTATGACTAGATTCTAGCGAAGTAGTGTATCATGTATGACTACATTCTAGTGAAGTAGTGTATCATGTATGACTACATTCTAGTGAAGTAGTGCATCATGTATGACTACAGTCTAGTGAAGTAGTGTATCATGTATGACTACATTCTAGTGAAGTAGTGTATCATGTATGACTACATTCTAGTGAAGTAGTGCATCATGTATGACTACATTCTAGTGAAGTAGTGCATCATGTATGACTACAGTCTAGTGAAGTAGTGTATCATGTATGACTACATTCTAGTGAAGTAGTGTATCATGTATGACTACATTCTAGTGAAGTAGTGTATCATGTATGACTACAGTCTAGTGAAGTAGTGCATCATGTATGACTACAGTCTAGTGAAGTAGTGCATCATGTATGACTACATTCTAGTGAAGTAGTGCATCATGTATGACTAGATTCTAGTGAAGTAGTGCATCATGTATGACTACATTCTAGTGAAGTAGTGCATCATGTATGACTACATTCTAGTGAAGTAGTGCATCATGTATGACTAGATTCTAGTGAAGTAGTGCATCATGTATGACTACATTCTAGTGAAGTAGTGCATCATGTATGACTACATTCTAGTGAAGTAGTGTATCATGTATGACTACATTCTAGTGAAGTAGTGCATCATGTATGACTACATTCTAGTGAAGTAGTGCATCATGTATGACTACATTCTGGTGAAGTAGTGCATCATGTATGACTACATTCTAGTGAAGTAGTGCATCATGTATGACTACATTCTAGTGAAGTATTGCATCATGTATGACTAGATTCTAGTGAAGTAGTGTATCATGCATGACTAGATTCTCTTTAAGTTTAAGACACTTGTCTTTGATTACTTGACTTTACTACTTTAACTTAAATTAAGAGTGTAGTTTTATACTGTAGACTAAAGTGTAGTATAGAGTACATTTTTATTTGTAAATTTAACTGTTAACATTAATACAAAGTATTATATGATGATGACAAATTCTATGATTCATCGGATTTCAAGAATTTGTATCATCATCATAATAATTGTATAATATAAATGTTAAATATAAACTTAAACAGACAGCTGAGAGAGAGTCTGGAATCCTACTCTGATTGAGTCTTGGTCACAGAGAGAGAGAGAGAGAAATATATAAACATTGTCATATTGTCACAGCTAACCTTTTTATTTGATGTAATTTGTTACTTTCAAATGGCAGCAGGAATCGGCTCCCTCAATGAGATAGAACTGCTTGCACAGAACAGAGACAGATGGCGAGATTTGATAAAATATCTTTAAAAGAAAACTGCTAGAACAAAAATTCATATAGGAGAAGGTGTATCTTGGTCTACGCCCTATGGGCCGGTTACGGCTCGAAAGGTCAATAGATAGATAGAATTTGTTACTGTTAAATCAACATTTTCTTCATTACTTTGAAACATTTATTATCTAATCATACTTTTTAGCTTTCACAATAATTGATATACAATACACTCTAACACTATTACTCAATAATTGTTCATATCACCATTTTCCAAACTAATTATTATGAAATTTATTGAGATTCAAATGTTAAAAATGAAGTTCTAAACTTCTTAGTTTTTTAGGTAAAAGGCGAGATGTTCACTACTCTTGCTTACAATCATATCATGATGAATGAATTTGCCTTTCCTAACTCAGTGAGAAAGGGACTCATTCCTTGTTAACTCTTTCCATACGTTTCACCGCATAGTGCACCACTCTCAATTTGATTAGTGTGAAGCGACATCAAACCATCTTCTTTTTACATGTCTTATATCATCTTGGTATTGGTGAAATCGAATTCCTTTTTCAATTAATCTAAAACTTCTTACATAATATGATATATGTTAGATAAATATAAACATGTACATTAATTCTTAAAACCATGAAAAATTTTGTCTCCGAAATCCCTTCTGTTGAATTGATAAAAAGCTTCCGTACAGAAAGAGTTAAAACTGTACAGTTTTTGGATTAACAAATTCATAGTTACAGTATGCTGTTTATCAGGACCAACATGAATTGCATCATCTGTAAGGGTGGTACAAAAAAACAGCAAATAACTTCAGGGAGAGAAAAGGCATGCATCTTTTTATTTATTTACGTTAAATTGTTACACTTGATAAACAGCAGCAACAAATAAAATTATTACAGCTGTTGTCAAATGTCGTTGAAGAATATTGAATGTACCAAGAAGGTACAAAAATAAAGAATGAAGTCTGGAAAATTGTGGGTAATGTCAACTCTGAGCTACAGAAACATCAAATTATATACCTTACGATGCTGGCACCTAGAAGCTACAAATGAACAACATCTAACCATAAGCATCAAAAACAACAAAAGATAAAAACAGACTACACAAAAAATTTAAATAAGGAAACATCGAATACCAGAGTACTCTGTATGAAGATAAGCACAAATATAAAATATATTGCAGGGCCACATAAGTAAAACAGTAGAAAGCATGAAAAATGAGCATGCAATGGCATCAGGCAGCTAAACCGATAAACAGACAAGAAAAAAAACTGTGATGTTTGAGCTAAAGTCTTTGCCAGATGCAAGACAACAAAAAACAAACACATCTATCTATCTATCTATCTTTCGTTCGCCTGAAGCATTGTCTATATCTGCAATGTCGTTTCCTGTATAAATGTTACTGTCTTTTGTAATTCTTGCAGTGGCCCATATAGTTTTGTCTGTAGTGTTGTATCTATGGGCCAATGGATTTTCCTCAGTCTACTATATTCAGTGCAGTCTTGAAGTATGTGTTCAGCAGTCTGGGGCGCCTGTCCACATGTACAAGTAGTTGAGGTGCCGATCTTGAATTTTGTATACATGTGACTATGGAGTCGATTGTGTCCTGTTCTGAGACGTATAATGATAACTTGTTCATATCTATTCATATTATAAAAGGCATCCTGATTTGGGGCTTGTGGTCCTCTGATTGATTTGATTATCTGTTTCTTATGATGGTATGTAACAGGTGTATCTAGTTGTGTGCCTGTTGAACCTTCCTTTGCCAACTGATCTGCTTTCTCATTTCCTGGTATTCCACAGTGAGATGGGATCCACTGCAGGGCAACCCTGTGGTGCTTGCAGAGTTCAGTCAATAAGGTCTGCAGATGTGGTAATTTTCTGGATTGTAGTGCCTGGAGTACTGATCTTGCATCTGTCAAAAACACTACAGGCTGTGGGCTAAGAATACTGTTCAGCAGTTTTTCTATTGCCAACTTTATTGCTTGTATTTCTGCATCATAATTGTGACAATATTTCCCTGTTGCTAATTTATTCATATCCCTAGTGTTATTTGGGTACTCTATATATGCACCTGCTCCCCCATTCTTTACTGCATTATGTGCTGATCCATCTGTGTACACACGGATCCATAGGTCTTGTGGGTATTCTTCATCCAGGAAACTGAGAGTTATTGTTTTTCGCTGTAGACTATTTTGTCTACAAACACATGAATACTTAGCTTTGGTAAAACATGGCAATGATAGTCAATGAAGCGTAGCGGTACATTGAGTCTCTAGGAGTATTTCAAGAACAATAAATTTCCTCTTGATGATGTCAACACAAGAGAACAAAAGTAAAATAATTGTGTTTATTAAGTAGCTATATTTTACTTTTTTTTAGGTCTAAACCTTTCCTTTCATATATTCCTTTTGTGTACAATTATTTTGTCATGTAAAGTATTATATTATATTTTATATCTGTTCAGATTAATATCACAAGAAACATGATTCAACCTTTATCATCATGCAAGTCCCAAAAAAAATCACAAATCATAAAATGGATTCGGAGTCGTGTGGACTACAGTCGAGAGAAAGAAAGAAAACCTTATACATTTTACAGAGATGCAAGTTTCTATGACTGCCAATTACCCTCCATGATCGGTTTGCAGCCCCAGTTAAGAGACCTGTACATGAAAAGTGTTGTGGATGAAGACATGAAGTCTGATCTGGAGGACTCACATTCCATCAACTGGTTTACCCAAGCTATGGAACTGCTTCCTGTTTGTGTCCCCAGTAAGTTTGAAAATAATGAACACCATACACCTTTTCAGTGCTGTCACAAGTGTTATGTTCACACTGTACCTCACCATGTCTCATTTTTGTCAATCTTCTCAACCTCATGAAGGGATTCAATGCCCACTGTCCTTGCCTCTCTTAGCAGTGTTCTTCTCAGTGTCTCTAGGTTATTTTTCCAGTTATCTTCCATTTGGGGCTTGCTTGATGATTCTCAGGTTATTTCTCTCATGGCTGATATATTCCCACTTCCTCTGCCTGATTATAGATGAGGCTTTTGATTGCTATATGATTTATTTTAATACTGCACTAGTCTTGAATTCATTCCAATATATACACATTATTTTAATTAGAGAAGACCTACAAGAACACTTAAACAAACTCAACATCTTAGGAACAAAATACAACATGAAAATCAACATCAACAAAACAGAAGTCATGAATGTCGCCAAAAATAAACAGAACATCAACATAACTATAGAAGGCAGACAACTAAAACAAGTAGAGGAATTCAAATACCTAGGAAGTCTAATGACAAACGACAATTCCCAAACAGCAGAGATAGAATCAAGATGCAACAAAGCTTGTCAAATCATCGGACAGTTATCACCACTATTGTCCAACAAGGAAATAACTCTGGAGGCAAAACGAGCACTATACAATACAATCTTCATTCCAACGTTGTGCTACCAATGCCAGACCTGGACTCTAGATGCAAGAACAATAAGAAAAATAACCTCTACAGAGATGAAATGTGTTAGACGAATGACAGGAAACAGTCTGAGAGATAAGATCAGAAATGTAGAACTGAGAAAAAGCTAGGAATAGCCCCAGCCATAGAATATATAAGGAAACAACAGATAAAATGGTTCGGCCACGTGACAAGGCAGAAAGAACAAAACACAACACAACGAGCCTTCAACAAACGTTGTGAGAACAACAGACCCAAGGGTCGACCACGAAAAGATGGATCGATGGAATATTAGAAGCACTAGGAAACATAACAGCAGCAGAGGCGAACAGAAGAGCAAAAGACCGCAAATTATATCTCCCCTCGACGCTGAAAGGCAGATGAGGAAGGAAAGAAGAAGAAAAGAAGAAGAAGATTTTAATTAGACATTTGTTTTCAAATGCATCTAGTTTATTCTTTATTCATTTATTTCCATCTTTCACATCCATAAGTAAAGATCAATAATACACTTGAGTTGAGTATCCTAAGCTTTAATTTTATACATAAGATTGTTTATTTCCATATCATCTCAAGGTTTCTAAAAATCAAAGCTATCTCTGCTATTCTGGTTATGATTTCATCTTTTATCTCCCCTTAATCAATAACAACTTCCCAGATACCTGTATGAAAACATTTGTAAACTTTATGAACTATTTCTACTAAGTTTCCAACTCATTCAATACAGATTTGAAACTCTCAGTTGCTTGGACCATTTTCACATTTTTTTTTTCTAATTATAGACTACTATCACTTATATGTTACTTTCACTCCAAACATAAATTACAGTCCTCACTTAAAGTACCTTATCTTGTGTCATTGATTTACAGAAAACTCTTCAAGAGATATCAATCCTGTGAGCATTTGAAAACAGTATATGAATGTCTTTTTTGTCAACAAACTTATCTCATTCTAGATTTCCTTTCTACCTTATAATTTCTTTTCTTGGCCTCAGTTTTTGCAATGTCTCAGGGCCTTCCAGGACTTCCATAAGGTCAGACAAAAGGTACTTGTCTTTATTGTTAAATTTCCTGTTGTTATTTTATTGTCATTGATGAAAGCTGCAGTGGCTTGAGTGTGTTTACTGCTGACCTGAAAGATGCTGATTCATCTCTCAAATGTGGTGAATTTGATCAAAACAACATGACTTTAGAGTTCACACAGTCTGTTAAAATGGGTCTCGTAGGTTTTTGTCTGTTAAAGTAGGGTGGCCTAGCATTATGCTGTCAGTATCACAAATAACTTGGCATTATACTGATAGCATCACCAATAACTCGGCATTATACTGATAGCATCACCAATAACTTGGCATTATACTGATAGCATCATCAATAACTTGGCATTATACTGATAGCATCACCAATAACTCGGCATTATACTGATAACATCATCAATAACTTGGCATTATACTGATAGCATCACCAATAACTTGGCATTATACTGATAGCATCATCAATAACTTGGCATTATACTGATAGCATCATCAATAACTTGGCATTATACTGATAGCATCACCAATAACTTGTCATTATACTGATAGCATCACCAATAACTTGGCATTATACTGACAGAATCACCAATAACTTGGCATTATGCTGACAGAATCACCAATAACTTGGCATTATGCTGACAGAATCACCAATAACTTGGCATTATGCTGACAGAATCACCAATAACTTGACATTATACTGATATATAATTGTGCATAATAAGTAAAGTATTAAACTTCACTGTACTAAGCCAAAGTGTTTTTGGAGGTAATGGGGTCATTGTTCTTCCCTGTTGTTCCCCAACTCAATGAGTCAGGTGCCTATTTTTTGTAGCTGGGTCAATTATCAGGTTGTGATTGAACCACAGCCATTTTGTTACCACTTTACTAACTACTGAGCTTCAGGTGCTCAAAATAATTTAAATAATGTTTTAAAATATTCTTTACATTTGAAAGAAAAACAATAAACATTATCTGTTTACTGCTTTCATCATAAACACAAGAACATGTTGTTAGAAGACAACTACAGGAGACTTCTGCAAAGCAGTAACTAAAAAACAACAAAAGCAAGAAAAGAAAACTATGATCCCACAGTTCCGGTGTCATGGCGGCTACGTGCAGTCGTTTTTATATTTCGGCTCTTGCCGATATTATTGAGTTATTTGCGGGTCATCATCATTGCACTCCGAACATGTCCATAGGTGCTCAGATCCCCTCCTCAGCAATTCCCTCAGTGTCCAGCGACTGACGACTCCAGTTCTATGTTGGTTGATAAGTCTTCTTACATGGCCACCAAGTTTCTCATTTCTGGCTGTGCCCATCTTAACTCCCATTTCTATCATCCGAAGAAGCGATGTTGATCTGTGTTTGTCGAAGTCCCGTGCTCTTCCCACATCTCTGAGTGCATTGATGATGTCCGCCCGATCCATCGGTTGCCGGTCCTCAACGACAGCGCAGCTAGCCAACCTGTCCGCTCTCTCATTTCCCCGCACGTCCAGGGACATAGACAAAGGTGACCTTACGTATTTTGGATTTCTGCAACGACTCTAACCATTGCATGCGTACAAAGCCCGCCTCCACTTTTTTTATCATGCTCATCGAATCACTCAGTATACATGCGTGGATGTAGTCTTGTGACTCTAACCATTTGAATGCCTTGGTCACTGCCATCACCTCCATTGTCATGCTACTCGTGGTCATGGCGTATGCACCACTGTCTTCCTTGGCTATTCTGCCTGCCGAACGTGCTGTATATGCCCATGCACTTCTTTCGTGTCGTCTTACAGATCCGTCTGTATAGATGACTGCATCTTTCTCATCGGTGTTATCGCAGATGAGACCGTTGACCTCAGCATTAACCACGACCGGGTTCTGTTCCCTACTTTTCCTGTCGAGTGTGACAATACATGAGAAAGTCCCCTTGAATGACGTAGGCACCGGTATCCACTCCTCACTAATCCCTGGAACAGAAGAGTAAGTAGCCTCTGCTCGATGTTGGCAGCTGCCATGACCTTCAAGGCGGCTAATCCTTTGCGGGATTTTGTTATCACATGGTTGACGTGGTCCCTAAAACACAGGCTGCGATCAAACTTAACTCCGAGGTATGTCATCAACTTGTCCCTGGTCACCTCATCAGCTCCCATTCGTACTACCGGTGTGGTCGTATTAACGATATGATTGTTAAGGGAGAACCATGAAACTGATGCTTTATTAGGATTAACCAAGGCACCTGAAACCCCACACCAGGAAGAAATGCGATCGAGTTCGTCTTGCATTGTGGAGGCGATTCCCCGTCTGTCTCTTCCCTGTCGATATACCAGAATATCATCAGCAAAAGTCATAGTTCTTCCCCTCCCATCCAGCTTTTGGGCCGTGATCGTTATTGTGTACACATTAAATAGAACTGGTGACAATGGTGAGCCTTGTTATATATATTTATTATCTTGCCGATATATTTATTTAAATGATTTGCATGACAGTCGAGTTATGAAATTATTTGTTGCTATTCCCCGTTTGGAGTGTTTTTATTTTGGACGTGTGGATAAACTGTGATTACCGATATTTAAGTGGAATATGATTTATTCTTCTTTGTGTTGTGTGTTCGCGGTTCAATAGTCAAGCACATGGTTTGACAAAAAATGGCACCGCCGCGGGTATGTTCAACCCGAAAATAAAAAGTCTGTGTCAGTGGATGGGGCGGATGAATCGAAAATGATTAGCGGCCCAGAAGGCGAAAACAGCAAAGTGTGTGGTACACATGAGGCATATTCAGAACACGAAAGACGAATATGGCAGACCACAGTGAAAGAGATTGGAGCCTCATCAGGTAACACTCCAAAGAAAGCCATGGAGAGAAATTCTATAAAATCAATACTGAATTAGATGAGCAACAATTTGGATTCAGGAAAAACAGTGGGACAAAAGAAGCCATATTCAGCATGAGAACATTGATTGAAAAGTACACAGAAGTAAACAAACCAATATATGCCTGCTTTATAGACTACACCAAAACTTTTGATAGAATACACCATAACCAACTCATAGACTGCCTAAAGGATATAAATCTAGTTAACACAGACATACGACTAATATGTAATTTGTACTGGAGCAAACAACAATAATAAGATATAACAAGGAGAACCCATGGATATAAAAAGAGGAGTAAGACAAGGATGCATCCTATCACCAAACTTGTTCAATCTATACACTGAGCAAATCTTTAAAAACATCTCAGAGATACCAGGCCTAAACATTAATGGAAAGATAATCAATAACCTAAGATATGCTGATGATACTGTTCTACTAGCAGAAAATCCTAAAGACCTACAACAATTGCTTAATGTGATAAACATAAGCAAAAAATATGGACTAGAAATGAATATCAAAAAGACTAAAACTATGATAATAAACAAAGAAAATTCTCAAGACCTACAATTAAATATCACAGTTGAGGGAATACATCTGGAGACAGCCCAGAGCTACAACTACCTGGGACATACTATAACCAATGATGGAAAATGCAAAACTGAAATAAACAAAAGAATAGGTATGGCAAAAAGTAATTTTAATGCCATGAAAAATATACTAACAACAAAACAAATATCAGCAGGGCTGAAACTAAGAATGGCAAAATGTTACGTCTTCTCAATATTCCTGTATGGTGCAGAAACATGGACATTAGACAAGAAAACAGAACAGAAAATTGAAGCCTTTGAAGTGTGGATTTATAGAAGAATAGGTAGAATTGGATGGAAACAAAAGATAACAAACGATAAAGTTTTAAAACAACTGAAAATAAAGAGAACTACTAAATACAATTAAGACAAGACAAATGAAATTTTTGGGGCATGTTAAAAGACACAACAGCCATATTAAAGTAATATTGGAAGGAAAAATACAAGGTAAAAGAGGCAGAGGCAGACCAAGACTAACATGGACGAGTAACATCAAAAGATGGACAAGTCAATCTATGTCAGCCTGCACCATCAAAGCAAGAAACAGAGTAGAATGGCAATCCATGGTAGCCAACCTTCATTGCGGAGAAGGCACGCGATGGTGATGATGATGATGATCCCACTGAACTCATAAACAACAAAGGATGACATCAAATGTCAAACAACCAAGAGATGCAACAGAGATGGAAAGAATGTTTCAGAAGCATACTGAACATGGAACCAGCAACCAATTAAACAACAAAAACCATGCAAGGATGCAGAGACAAGAGATTATAAAAGAAGAAATTGAAGAAGTCATAAAACATCAAGAAATAAAGTACAAGGGATAGACAACATGCAGGTAGAAATAATAGCAGCAGAAGGAGAAATAGGAGTTACATAATATTCAATGCAGCATGGCAACAACAGAAAGCCCCAGAAGACTTTATTTTTATCAGGCCATCATCATACCAATGTGGAAGAAGAAAGGTTGCAAGAAAGACTGCAATCAATACAGAGGTATCTCCTTACTCAGCCATGTAGGAATGTTGCTGTATGCCAAAATTATAGAGCAGAGACTAAGACCAATGAAGGGACTTCTGGAAAAATAGAGGAAATATAGTACTTACGCACCATTCATTTTTAAATAGCTGGCTGAAAAGACAACAGAACAAAATCTGTATGTAGTTTTCATAGACAAAGAAATGCAGTAGACCAAGTAAACAGAGAACAATTATGAGAGATACTAGCAACACTTGGAGTAAGACATCTAACCAACCTAATTAAAAGTCTGTATATTAACATCAGCAGCAGACCACACAGATCACTTCAAAGTTAGAACAGGAGTAAGACAGCGGTGCGTACCTGTTGTTGATCTGCCTTGTTGTGTATTACCTACATGGCTTGCAGATATAAGTTATTCAACCCATCAGAGACAAAGGATATTAAAGAGCTTCTATTAACAGATGATCAGGCAATAATACATGGGAAAATAGAGGACCTATAAGAGCACTTAAATGGACGTAACAGCACAGGAACTCAATACAGCATAAAAATTAACAAGATAAGTCATGAACGTCGCAAAGAAGAAACAGAGCATCAACATAACGAGAGGTGCCAGACAATTAAAACAAGTGGAGAAATTTAAATACCTAGGCAGTCTAATGACAAATGATAATTCACAAGCAGCAGAGATAGACTCAAGGTGCAACAAAGCCTGTAAAATCATTGGATAAATGTCACCACTATTGTCCAACAAGGAAATAACTCTATAGGCGAAACAGACAGTCTACAACAAAATATCTTTATGCCAACATTGTGCTACCAATGCTAGACCTGGACTCTAGACTCAAGTACAATCAGAAAAATAACCACTACAGAAATTAAATCTCTTAGACTATTGACACATAGCACATTTCTCAAACATAAGACACTCCAGCTGAAGGATGCACATGGAGGAAGACATGAATCTCTTTCTCCAGCAAACTTCTTCTTCTTCTTCTTTCTTTCCACATTTACCTTTCAGTGTTGATAATTTCTGACATTGGTACATAAAGATACAAAGAACAGAGTGATTTTGCTATGTGATAAGATATCAACACACAACACAATGAGCCTTTAATATATGTTGTGAGAACACCAGACCAAAGGGCCAACCATGACAAAAATGGATTGATGGAATATTATAAACACTAGGAAACTGTAGGGGAAGCCAACAGAAAAGCAAAAGACCAAAAACTACATCTCCCCTCAATGCTGAACGACAAATGTGGAAAGAAAGAAGAAGAAGAAGTTTGCTGGAGGAAGAGATTCATGTCTTCCTCCATGTGCATCCTTCAGCTGGAGTGTCTTATGTTTCAATTGTTTATGATTATCACTTCATGTTTTCTCAGAGCTCCTAGTGTAGTTCTTCTAACAATTAAGACATGTCTTCATTTTTGTTGGGTTTATTTCCAAATTAATAAACAAATCTATAATTATAAATTAATTTGTTTCACCTTCTTATTTTTAAATGTAATTATTTTGTTTCCAGTTTTGCTGCTGCCATTCATGTTTCCATTTTTGCTTGTTTTAGTTTTTTAAATAAAATTGAAATTGTGAACTTTATTACCAGAAGATGGTAACTGTCTTCTCCATGCTGCATCTGTTGCTATATGGGGTGTCGAGGACAGCCAGAACACTTTGAGAGAATTGATGCTAATGACTGTCAAGAACAGTGACAGCTTTAAAAAGAGATGGTTGTGTCAGTTGAAAAGGAACCTACAGTCACTTGAAATCAGCCAGTCTCAAGTGAGTGTCTCCTAAAATTAACGAGTCCATCTTATTGTTATGTTAGCCTGAACATAGCATCAATTTATACAAAAAACATTAAAGGACCAGATACCAATATGTTACAGATGTTAAAAAAAACATGGGGTAGAGGTGTCCCATGACAATATTGTGTTGTCACAGGTGAGTGAAGGATTTAATAATGACGGCCATAGTAATCCATCAAGTAATGACAGTTAAGATTTCTCAAATAATGTCCCAACATAGTTTTTTTAAATAAAAATATTCCTCATCTACAACTGTTGTCATTTTCCTGTAAAGCTATGTGCATATGTCATTTGTTAATTGATCTGCAGAGCTACTGCTTGTTTCTAGTGATCTCAAGATCACAGTGAAATGACCTTTTAATCAACCATGCCAGTTGTAATTGCCATTACCAGGTTTATAGTGCCATTACATGAATGGTGATATATCTGGAGTTTATTTGCATGTTAGTATGATCAATAAATTGTAGACTGAATAATCCTCTACCGTAGCGGCTTGAAATTGCTAAACATGCTGCACAGCCACGATTGTTTGCTTACAAATGTTCATATGAACTGTATATTTTTTCTGTATTTGATCTTAGGGCTTTCTTAACATCCCCTTTCAGACCCCCATTAGCAAATTAAAGATAGATAGATCAACCATTTTAAATTGAAAGAAACAAATTCAGATATCTGGCAGCAGAAAAAATGACAACAATTGTATAGGAATATATGAAGTCTGCACAGTTGTTTGTGAAAGTGAGGAATGGAAGTTTTAGTATAATCCAAAATAAAGAAAGTCAGGAAATCTTTGCCACAACAACCTTCCATATCATTAAAAAAAATTGATGGTTAAACAGAAGAAGGTAATGAAAAGGTTTGGTGTTTAAACAGAAAAAGGCGAGGAAAGGTTTGGTGGTTAAACAGGAGGCAAGGAAAGGTTTGGTGTTTAAACAGAAAAAGGCGAGGAAAGGTTTGGTGGTTAAACAGAAGGAGGAAAGGTTTGGCAGTTAAACAGGAGGCAAGGAAAGGTTTGGTGATTAAACAGGAAGCAAGGAAAGGTTTGATGGTTAAACAGAAGGAGGAAAGGTTTGGTGGTTAAACAGGAGGCAGGGAAAAGTTTGGTGGTTAAACAGAAGAAGGGAGACATATGGGCAGAGTATTTAATGCACTCAGCTACTGAACGCAAGTGTGCAGGTTTAGTTCCCAAATGTGATGGATTTTCCACACATGACCTCTGAAAATAGGTCCCAGGGATTAAGCTTGGCATTATATAAATCTATGAGCCATAATTCACTAATGGTCATTGAAGAATATTGACACTAGCACCAGGTATATGGTATTAGGGAATCCTTACTTGACTTAAACCAGAAGGCAAGAAAAATATGAGAGAGATTCTTGAAACTGAATAAGCCACAAAAAATTGGATGATTAAACATCAAGTACCATACTGTTGGCATAGGTGATCATGTCTCTCCACAACTTTCGATCTCGACAGTTATTTATCATTTCTGTTGACCTTCTGCCAAGCCATTCTCTTAAGTTGTCTGGTATCTTTTCTCTTTGCTTCCCTCTATCTCTTCATCCCTCAATTTTTCCAGTTGTTAAAAAATATTCCAGTTCTTCTCTTCTCATTACATGGCCAAAAAATGATGATTGTTTCTTCTTAATGTTGGAAATTAACTATCTTTTTGCTTTGGCCTTTGAATGTTTGCATTACTCTTCTTAGCTGTCCATGGTATTCTCAACATTCTTCTGTAAAACCACATTTCTACAGCCTCAAGTGATTTTCTTGTCTTTTATCCTATTGTCCATGATTCACATCCTTATGTTAAGACTGGCTCTACATAATAATAATATTTAAGAACTCTTTTTATTGTTTCTATTGTCAAAAATGGATTGCGCATTATCTTCCTAATTTTTTTGGAAAGCTGCTTTTGCTTTAGCCATTCTGCTTCTCACCTCTGTTGTACATCTACCATCAGAGGTTAACATTGCTCCCAGATATTTTAATTCATTTATCTGTTTTGGTATTCCATCTGTCTTTATTTTTATTGTTGTGATGTCTTTTTTTGTTGTTACCATTACTTCTTTCTTTTTGCTATTAAGGTGTAGTCCTTTATTGTTACTTTCCTTCACTATAGTGTCTAACATTTCTTGTAACTCATTTTCACTCTTAGCAATTAATACTGTATCATCAGCAGACCTTAGATTATTTATATTATCACCTCCAATTGTTATTCAAGGCATGCCCCTTATGGATCTTAAAATAATCTCACTATACATATTAAATAAATCTGGTGACAGCACACAAGCGAATAATTTTAGAGGATGAGGTATGTTTACAGCAGCCTGACATGTGACAAATGATCAATCAACAACAGAAAAAAAAACAAAGAACAATATATGGTCCTAAGCAGGATCGAACCCATACTCCTCGGTGTTTGGCTTTTCATGGCAAGGCGCTGTGCCAAGGAGTACGGGTTCGATCATGCTTCGGACCATATATTGTTCTTTGTTTTTTTTTCTGCTGTTGATTATTTGTCATTTTTTCCTAGTGCTGTAAACACACCTCATCCTCTGAAATGATTGGCTGATTTATCACCTCAGAAGTTTCCCTCTATAACAATATTCATGTATTATTATTTGTCTGACAGCACACAACCTTGCCCAACACCCTGTTTCTTTGTTGGAACATTCCCAATTCATTCCAGGTCTTATGTTGCCAGTCTGTCTATCTATCGACCTTTTGATGCCAAAGGGCATAGACTCAGATACTCTTTCCCTGTTTCAAACTTTTCTTTCTGTCAGTCTCAATCCTTGCAAAGATCTTTTATCAAATCTCACCATTTGTCTCTGTTCCATGCAAGCATCTTGATCTCATTGTGGGAGCTGATTCCTGCTGTCTTTGCCTCTCTGATCAATGGTTCTCAGTGTTTCTCTAGGTCGGCCTCTTTTCCTCCTACCTATTGTTTCCCTATTGAGGGCTGGATTTACTATTCTGTTATTATCCCTTCTCATCACTTGTTGCCAGTACAGGTTCTTTATTATTCTTATATCTTTGCTGTCTACATTTATGTTTAATTGTCAGATCAGGTAATTTTACCTGCTACTGTATGCAGTAGACAGTGCAACCTGCGGCTGCTTCGCAGGTATGCTTTGGAGAGTAAAAAGCTAAGGGAGGGTACCCTAAGGTAGAACAACCCCACTGCCTTGTTGGGTGAAACTTTTTAGACAAAGGCTAGCGGAGTCAACCGTAAACAAACCGACAGAAGGCAACAGAAAACCACCATCATAACTTCTTTGTATAATCATGAGTCACCACAATTATAGATCAAGCAGTAGAAGCCAAATAAAAAATTGGTAGTCAAACAGAAGAAACCAGGTAAAATTTGGTGATAAAACAGAAGCCAATAAAATTATGATAATCAATCAGAAGCCAAGAAAAATGTAATGGTCAAACAGAAGAGACCAAAGAAATGGGGTGAAGAAGCCAACAAAATTTGGTGCTCAAACAGAAGAAGCCAGAGAAATTTAGTGAAGAAGCCAAAGAAATTTGGTGTTTAAACAGAGGCCAAAGAAATTTAGTGAAGAAGCCAAAGAAATATGGTGGTCAAACAGAAGCCAAAAAAATTTGGTGCTCAAACAGAAGCCAAAGAAATTTAGTGAAGAAGGCAAAGAAATTTGGTGCTCAAAGAGCAGAAGCCAAAGAAATTTGGTGCTCAGAGAGCAGAAGCCAAAAAAAATATGGTGAAGAAGCCAAAGAAATTTGGTGCTCAAAGACATAAGGAAAATTAAGCATTTGATTAGACCAAGTTTGTGCACTTAAAACAATTATCTATCTCAAAAGTAATACATCCAAGAAAAAAAAACAGTAACATGTGACTAAAACAAAGTCATAGAAACAAAACATCAGAAATTAAACCCAATGAAGAAATTAAATGTTCATTTAATATTAACAACCAGATATGTGTAGAAATGTGTGATTTTTCTTACTGTTCATAAATAATATTCTCTGCCATTGATGAACAATTTAGAGCTGAGCTTATTAAAACATTCCAAAATTATCATATGATGTGAATGATGGTTGTAATCTGTATATTTATAGAGTATGAGTAGGACTAAAGAAAATATATGTGTGTGCTTTGACTTTATTAAGGATAAATATTCTACCAATTTTGTCAACTTTAAACTTTTCACAGGTAACTGATCATGAATGGGATGATGTTATTCATAGCATCAGTGACCTTGGATCAACCTCCTTGTCTGTTGCTGTCCCGCACCGATTTCTAGAAGGTGTTCATATTTATATCTTAGCCAACATTTTACGTCGGCCCATCATTATCATTACCAATGGCCCAGCCAAGTCTCTGGCCGGTGATGAACTGCAGGAAAATCACATTGGTGGTTTGTATTTGCCATTGGAGTGGTCATCCATTGAGTGCTGTAAGACTCCCATCATATTAGGCTATAGTTACAGCCATTTTTGCCCATTATTATCTGAGACACAACCTCACTTGTTAACTTCAGAGAGGAAAAGTCCTCCTGTATTTCCTCTTGTGAACAGTGACTTGAGCTTTCTGATTGTTAGGTTTCTGAAAGAGGAAGAAGATTCTAAGGCATGGGATTTGGTTCAGTTTTACTTGCATATCAAGGAGATTGACATTGTAGAAAGTTCTGGTGCTGTGACTAAAGCTCCATTTGCACAAATGCATATCAAGTCACTGGAACCTAAACAGAACACATTGTTTGAACTTGTAGAACTGTTGAAAGCAAAATTCACGGAGGCTCAAATACAGAAGGCAACACGAGAACAAACATACAACCCACTAGGGCTAGTTCAGGCAAGCAGTCATCCATTTATTGACATTGAGATGAGCAGCCAGACTGAAGTAGTTCCAATGAGTACAATAAGGGACAAGTATATAAATAGTGAAAAGCAACACAATTTTACTTCAACATCACATAAGCATATCCAAGAAATTACATTTAACAGAAATGAAGATAATATCATTCCAACTGCACCACTGATGTCATGGGAACCACAAACACATAATCAGGAACAGTTATCCATGATGGCAGAACGATGTATCAATAATTGTGGCTACAGGTGCTCAAACAAGACCTATCCTTACTGCCATGAGTGCTCTCAAAGAGAAATGGAGAGGACAATGAAGCTTGAGCAGACTAATGACAAAGTATCAATTCCAGCAGAGAGCACTGAAAAAGAGGTCTCCAGGTTTAAAAATATTGAAAGTTCAGTTCAAGGAGCTGCTGGCATAATGGATCCAGAAGAGTTTGACCCTAATCATGTACATAAAAATGTCTCTTTGCCATCACAGTCATCAAGCTTCAGAACTATCTCCACACTAGATTTGGAAGATTTGCTACAAGTAAATGAAGGTCATATTCAGTTTTCTATTTTCTTTAGAGATACATCTGATAAGCTTCCTGAGGGTCAGTCAGAGATGAAGGCAAGTCAAAACTGTAGGAACTTCCAGCATTGTTCTGGTCAGAAAATGTTGGATCACAGCCTTTGCTTCAGTTGTTCTGAGGATGAAAAAATGCAGGACTCAAAAGTAAACATTCCAATATGGAGTCACATCTTCAAGGAACATCTGGTAATTCAGACCAATCAAAAGAAAAGTTACTGATGAGTCTCCCTGAGCAAAGTTATGAAGTGAATGCTGAACAGAGCTTTGAAGGATTTGCTGAAAGTTCTACAGAAACTGGCCTAAAGAGCATGCCTAGTGATATAGAAGTCTCAGAGGAGCCCCCACTTAATGTCAAATGTACCAACCCTTACTGTAATACCTATGTTTTATCACCAGAGAAACTGTGTGATAAGTGCAAGGACATTCTTAAAAAAAACTTTGAGCAGAGTCAAGAATATAGCAACAAAAGTCAACAAGTGGCTGTGAGCAAAGTTATTCTAGATCAGCTGGATAAAGAGAAGCTACTGCAGGAAGAGAAAGCTAAATCTGATTTAGCACAGAAATCTGTTGTAAGAGGGAGGCATTGCATTGTGACATTGTGCCCTAATTATGGGGATCCACAGATGAACCATATGTGCAGTTCATGCTTCTTTAAGTATAATCCTTCTACAAGGTCTCATGCAGGCAGGAAGAGTGAGAGAATCTCTGATGTTTCCAGGCAAGTTGCTGCTAGGCAGAAGTCTTACACAGAAATAGGTCCACATAACAAGCATTCACAGCAGACAACTACTGCTGGTATAGTGCATTCACATTTGTCAGACTTGAGATCTGCTGAAGCTCATCTCCATAGAACACCTACACATGTTGATCCTCCACCACCAGTTTATCCGAACCACTATCAGAACACTAAAGCACCAGGATCAAGATCATCTGTCATTTCACAGACACACTCAAACTTTGGTCAGCCTGAACCAAGGTCTCTCATAATAACAAGCAAGACAGGGCACCACACTGAGAGCATGCATCAACTTCCACCTGATTCCACTTATTCTTTTAATCAGACAGCAGGAGAGAGTTTTGATAAGGTAGTTGAGGATATTGAAAAAACATGGAAGATTTATGCCAAAAAGTGCATCACAGCAAAATGTGAGAATTATGGGAACAAAGCTACTAGAGGTTACTGTAATGCTTGTTTCAAGGTCATCAGAAAGCAACAAATGCTTGAGCTTGAGATACGGAGAGGAGTTAATGTTCCTGATAGTGAGGTCATAGATATTTCATGAATTGACCAAAGTTTTGCTAATATGGCGTCTACCTCTGATTGTTCAGACTCTTGCATTTCTGTGATTCTTCTCTGCATCTAGTTTCCAGCACTCAGTAGATGATGTAACAAACAAATAGAAGATTTGCTTTCTTGAAAGAGGTAGCTCTGTGGTTTCATATAGTAGTTGTAGTTCTGTGAAGGAAGTAGCTGCAACTGCAGGATTATCAAGGTGATGTGCTGTCATTCATTATCTAAAAAGATACAGAAACAAGCAACATCAACATTGTATTGTCATTTGCAAGCACCTTTCATTTAACTTTTGGAGTAGAAATGCTTTTATTATGTCAACATCATTATCTCTGGCATCAGTTGTAACCTTTCATCTTATGAACTATGTTTTTATATCCCTGATGTGCAACATTTAAAACTAATGGTTCTTAACAAAATTATTTCAGTAATTTTTGTTTCCTCCTCCAGAAAAATATCAAGAAGGTATTACCTCTTTGAGAAATTGCAAGAAAGTATTAATTAATAATTGATATTTTGTGTAGACAAAATATATGTCTTTTGTTTTTTAATTCTCTAAATAGATGGTTAATGCTCATTTTCTAAGCCATAAAGATGACCCCTCTGTAATTAGAATCATAGCATTCATGTCTAGAGACAAGTACTGAAACACATGATAATGGTTGATTCCCAAGAAAGGCAACTTACCATGTTTATCCTATTACAGTTGTAATGTGTTTGTTTCAAATCATGTATTTTATTATATACTTCTGGTGCTTGTATATTATTTTTGTTTAACTTGGTTATTTTGTCCAAAACTTCTCTGTCACATTTCTCTATTTTATTTATTTATATTTTTTTCGGTCTTAGAGACAAATTTTTGTTCTTACCTTTAATAAATGTTGAATAATAGTGTGTATTGATCACAAAATGACAAGTCATATAAGCCACAATGCTGGAATGTAACTCAGAATATTGGATGATAGTAAGTGATCATCTTTTATAAAAATCATTCCCATAATTCATCTGTACAAATTTGCTTTCTATTATAATTCACATGTGAAGTAGGGAATCTCGTACATATAGAATCACATATCTCCTGACAAACATAGACCCGGTAGCACTGGCCAACCAATGCACAACTTTTGAGAAATGACAAATTGGCAACCACAATTTAACCAATCCAGGATGTGTCATATTTATATATCTTTATGTGTCTGGCAACAATAACTCATAGCACACAGCTCAGCATGTGCAAGCAGACCATTAAAAAGTAAAGTACCCCCGTCACGCCAAGTGGCATAAAGGGAGGGAATATGGTATTCATCATCATGTGCCACACCGTTTGGCGTAGGTGATCATGTCCCTCCACAATCTTCTATCTACAGTGCATCGTATCAGTTCTGTTGTTGACTGTTTTCCATGCCATGACACCAAGCTATCCAGTATTTTCTCTCTTTGTCGTCTAGCTCTGTGCCCAGCTATTTTCTTCATTCTGTTGTATCCAGCTAAGAGCCTTCATTCTGTTGTATCCAGCTAAGAGCCTTCAGACTGTTGTATCCAGCTAAGAGCCTTCAGACTGTTGTATCCAGCTAAGAGCCTTCATTCTGTTGTATCCAGCTAAGAGCCTTCAGTATGTTGTATCCAGCTAAGAGCCTTCAGACTGTTGTATCCAGCTAAGAGCCTTCATTCTGTTGTATCCAGCTAAAAGCCTTCATTCTGTTCTATCCAGCTAAGAGCCTTCAGACTGTTGTATCCAGCTAAGAGCCTTCATTCTGTTGTATCCAGCTAAGAACCTTCAGTCTGTTGTAGCCAGCTAAGAGCCTTCAGACTGTAGTATCCAGCTAAGAGCCTTCAGTCTGTTGTATCCATCTAAGAGCCTTCAATCTGTTGTATCCAGCTAAGAGCATTCAGTCTGTTGTATCCAGCTAAGAGCCTTAATTCTGTAGTATCCAGCTAAGAGCCTTCAGTCTGTTGTATCCATCTAAGAGCCTTCAGTCTGTTGTGTCCAGCTAAGAGCCTTCAGTCTGTTGTATCCAGGTAAGAGCCTTCAGTCTGTTATATCCAGCTAAAAGCCTTCAGTCTGTTGTATCCAGCTAAGAGCCTTCAGACTGTTGTATCCAGCTAAGAGCCTTCAGACTGTTGTATCCAGCTAAGAGCCTTCAGACTGTTGTATCCAGCTAAGAGCATTCATTCTGTAGTATCCAGCTAAGAGCCTTCAGTCTGTTATATCCAGCTAAAAGCCTTCAGACTGTTGTATCCAGCTAAGAGCCTTCAGACTGTTGTATCCAGCTAAGAGCCTTCAGACTGTTGTATCCAGCTAAGAGCCTTCAGACTGTTGTATCCAGCTAAGAGCCTTCAGATTGTTGTATCTAGCCTGAAAATAGTGGTCTGATCTTTGTGCTACAATGAGTACTATGAGAATTTAGGGTATTTTGTATTGCTTGCATGGCTTTTAAAATTGTGAATTTATGATAGCCATGATTGTACCTATGTGATATCATGATAACTAAATCTTTTTAAGGGATTACCAAAAGGTGTCTCTTCTTCTTTCAAATTTAAGGTGAATGAAGACTATGCTTTTAGTGCACATATTTTTTAATTGAGCAATGGCACAGTTTATGGGTGGTAACATACAGTTTCTTTAGGTGATTTCTATAGCACTTCCTAATAACACCAAACTGTCAATGAATTCTTTAATTTTTTCATTCATGAATTTGTTCATGTTGTCATATATTCTAAACTTCATTTTTAACTGACATTTAAACAGAACAATTTCTTCTTTCTTTCGCTGGCAAACTTTCTGCTCGCTTGGTCTTCTCATGCAGCATTTTGATAAATCTTCTGACTTACTCAAGACATTCTTGTAATTCTTCCCTAAACTAAATATAATTACCTTTAACGAATTTGGTTTTATATAAAATACCTGTTTTAAATGTTATTTGAAAGTTGTTCCGACATCCATACATTACATTGCATATGTACCTTTTGTATAAAATATTTTATCCAATATCATAATGCTTACTTTTTACAACAATCCTTATGAACAAACTAGAGTAATTTCTCTTAAATTATCACTGTAAAGTTATTTAACACTGAAATTATAAAATAATGTTAAATGAGATTGCTATTGACATAATCATTTTTGGCCATGTAATGAGAAGAGAACAACTGGAATATATTGTAACAACTGGGAAAATTGAGGGACAAAGAGATAGAGGAAAGCAAAGAGAAAAAATACTAGACAGCTTAAGAGAATGGCTTGGCAGAAGGTCAACAACAGAAATGATAAATAACTGTCGAGATCGAAAATTGTGGAGAGACATGATCACCTACGCCAGCAGGCCCAGTACTTGATAATGATGATACTGTGTGGTATTTTTTATGTCTTGTGTAAAGAGGGAAACAGAGAGAAGATTCCACATGGTTGAAAAGAATGACTTGATATTCCACAATATTGATAAACAGTTGTAGAGCCAGTGCTAGGCTAAGATGGGCTGACAAGAAATACTAGAACAGCATCAACTGACAATGGTTGAGGCTGTCTGAAGGGCGAGAACTAGAACCTTGTAATGTATCTTCTTTGACATGTTTTTGAAGGGGTATCTCTCTCTCTCTCTCTGCCATCAAGACTCAATCAGAGTAGGATTCCAGACTCTCTCATGAAGTCAGCTGTCTGTTTAAGCGAATCGATTGCTCCATATAGTAGAAGGGGTATAGAAGAAAGAAAAAAAAAAGAGTGAGATATATAGAACGTTGAGGTGAGAAGTGATCACTTATGCCAGCAGGCCCCATACATGATGATATTATCTTTATATAAATAAACTAATTTGACTGAAAATGTTATGTCAATATAAAACATAGATTTACATCGAGTTTTGGTTCATTAAAAATGTATTAAAATTAACAAGTACGTTACCAAAGGAGGAAAATACAAGGGAGTGCCCTAATTTCTCTAAAGTGTGTCTCACATTCTTTGCGACGGAGTGTGTTCATCATCAACATTATCCGAAAAAAATCATTTTAATGACATGAACAGCTGCAATATTTTTTTTATTTTGAAAGGGGGGGGGGGGGGTCCTTTTTATTTATTTAACATATATAAACATATTTATTTAACATATATTTCCTGTTTTTTTTATTTATTTAATAATATTTAACAATTTAATGTCACAAGTTTTTGTCAATAAAAATGTGCACTTGTATAAATGTAACTCTTAGTGTATACAAACAGACAATAGATAGTTGCTGTTTAATGTGTGTGTGTAAACCAGTAAGGTTTTTACTCTCTTTATGTAGTAGATTTAATTCATTATTTCATTCTGGTAGTAACATATTATGCCGATTGTATCCATGATGGAGGAATTATTTTTCTCCGACTTGGTATAGAACCGTTGATCAGAGGTTTAACAAGCCGCTATCGCAAAAACGATTTTGTTAATGAAACGTAGACCTAATACAGAATGTGTAAGAATTGAAGACTGCTAGAACAAAAATTCAGATAAGAGAGGGAGTATCTTGGTCTACGCCCTATGGGCCGGCTACGGCTCGAAAGGTCAATAGATAGATGGTAACGTGTTAGTTGGTTTAGTTAGTTGTCATATTATCCTCATTACATGTTGAACAACTGTCTGTATGTGCTCTTATCTTCTCCATAGCAAATCTGACAGTGTGAAATGATAAACTGGTTCAAAAGTCCTACCCCATTCTTCTTGTAGCTCTCCTGAATGTAAGCAACATCCCTCTTGACTAAGATTAAGAACCAGGGATGTAGATTTACAAACAGCATCGAAAACTTTATCATCTGGTCCTTCATTTTGAGTGTATGGCCAAGTTATGGATATATGATTTCCATCATTATTATATAGCACTCACAATATTGTCAACAATGGATGCACCCACAACGCTTGATTTACTCTAAAGATCACAGAATGAACAGGTTGCGAACACCGTACTGCCAGCGGAAAATCCTTTAAGTACAACCTTTGATCTCTGAGACCACAGTGAACTGTTTTGAGTCTGAATATCTTGGTTTGCCAAATTTGTTTAGGCTGTCATGTTCTGGCTCATATTTTCCATGCAACTCATTCCATTCTGTTTTCCTGGCTTGCTTCAGAATTGCTTTTATTTCTTTGAGGCTCTGGGGTTGGTTGGACTGTTGAAGGCTCCCACTTTTGCAAGTTCATCTGTTTTCTCATTTCCAGGGGCATCACATTGTCCTGGTATCCACTGCAAGACTAGTTCTGCCTTTTCTGAAAGTGAACATGTGTTGTTCTTTATTGCTTGGATGAGCCTGCCCTGGTTTGGTCTTGACATTGCATGACTGACTTTGCATCGGTGAGAATGACAATTTTTGGACTTGGGACTGCTTGTGTGTTGAGAGTTTGTATGGCTGTGTGGAGTAACATTGCCTCTGTTATAATTTGTGCACCTTTCTTTCTTCCTGAAAAGATTATGTTTCTGTCTTTCCATTTGGGTAGGTTATATATATGCCACAGATGAGATAGAGCTGCTTGCACAGAACAGAGACAGATGGCGAAATTTGATAAAATATCTTTAAAAGAATTGAAAACTGCAAGAACAAAAATTCAGGAGAAGGAGTATCTTGGTCTACGCCCTATGGGCCGGCTACGGCTCGAAAGGTCAATAGATAGATAGATATAGATGCCACTGCCTCCATTCTTTGAGGATTCAGTTGCGGATTCATCTGTGGAAACCCGTGTCCATATATATATCTCTGGGGTATTTTTCCTGGAGCATGACAAGAGATAGAGCTCTCATTTTGGTCTTGGATTGCTCATTCTTGTTGACTATTCCTGAGACATCTGGAATTATTTTTGTTTTATTTTTACAGTTGGGCCATGGTTCGGGTATGGGGTATTCACACAGATCTTTGTTTTCTTCTAAAGCATGTGAGTGTAGCCTGAAGGTCTCCGATGCAAGGTGGTTTGGGCTCTTCCTTTGGAGTCTGTTTTTTTGTTGTCTTGGAATTTTTGGTGCAGTGGGTGATCTGGTAGCCTTTTAAATTATTCAAACTGGATGAGAGTTTTAAATTCTGCAACAATTATGAAGTAAAATTAACAGCCTTAGAAACAGCAGTACACCATCTGAATACTATTTTTGGTGCCTACCATCAAAGAAAATAAATATATTCATGTTTCCATCTATCAGTTGTCATTTCAAGCTGAAGAATGAACATAGGGGAGAAATTGTAAACTCTTGTGTCTGTTCTTTCAATTGTAAGACCTCCCACAGGACCTGCAATGTGTCTCACTACACAGCTCTGTTGTGGGCAAGTTACTCAATCTTGACGAGGGACCTATATTGTGTCTCACTACACAGCTCTGTTGTGGGCAAGTTGCTCAATCTTGACGAGGGACCTACATTGTGTCTCACTACACAGCTCTGTTGTGGGCAAGTTACTCAATCTTGACGAGGGACCTATATTGTGTCTCACTACACAGCTCTGTTGTGGGCAAGTTACTCAATCTTGACGAGGGACCTATATTGTGTCTCACTACACAGCTCTGTTGTGGGCAAGTTACTCAATCTTGACGAGGGACCTATATTGTGTCTCACTACACAGCTCTGTTGTGGGCAAGTTACTCAATCTTGACGAGGGACCTATATTGTGTCTCACTACACAGCTCTGTTGTGGGCAAGTTGCTCAATCTTGACGAGGGACCTATATTGTGTCTCACTACACAGCTCTGTTGTGGGCAAGTTACTCAATCTTGACGAGGGACCTATATTGTGTCTCACTACACAGCTCTGTTGTGGGCAAGTTGCTCAATCTTGACGAGGGACCTATATTGTGTCTCACTACACAGCTCTGTTGTGGGCAAGTTACTCAATCTTGACGAGGGACCTATATTGTGTCTCACTACACAGCTCTGTTGTGGGCAAGTTGCTCAATCTTGACGAGGGACCTGCATTGTGTCTCACTACACAGCTCTGTTGTGGGCAAGTTACTCAATCTTGATGAGGGACCTGCATTGTGTCTCACTACACAGCTCTGTTGTGGGCAAGTTGCTCAATCTTGACGAGGGACCTGCATTGTGTCTCACTGCACAGCTCTGTTGTGGGCAAGTTGCTCAATCTTTATGAAGGAGCTGGTGCCTGCTGTTGTTGCCTCTCATTTTAATGTTATTTTTAGTGTTTCTCTAGGACGGCTTAGTTTTTTTTCTTTTACCCTCTGGTCCCCATTTGAGGCCCTGCTTTGAGATTCACTTGTTGTCACTTCTCATCACATGACCAACATAAAACCACCTTCTTCACTTGATATGTAAAAGTGTTCGTTAGCATCATCTGTACATTATAAAGAGTTTTACTATCACCTGTCATTGCTGCTCTCTCTCCGCCTTCATTGCCAGGTTATCTATAAAGATTCTCTTGTCTCTTCTGGTTGAGCTTTTTACTTTGTTGTCTAGTTCTTTGTATGTTGCTTTTGCCAGGTCTTTTCTGAGATATGTCTTTACAGTTATCATAGCTGTCTTTGCTTCTCTCCTTTCTTGTATGTGTTTCTATGTAATATCAGAAATCTTAGCCCTCGTTTCTATTTTCTTAAATCCAGCATTTGCTTCTGCTGATGACATTAGAGTTGTGCTGTGAAATATCCACATTTCATCCATGGTCTTTAAGTTAATACAATAATAAATACAAGTTCAGTATCATAGCAGTTATTGAGCTCCAGGTTGAAGTTTCCATTAATGTTCTCATCTTTCAGTTTGTGCCTATCTTATGAGGCTTCCATTAATGTTCTCATCTTTCAGTTTGTGTCTATCTTATGAAGCTTCCATTAATGTTCTCATCTTTCAGTTTGTGTCTATCTTATGAGGCTTCAATTTTTGTGTGTTGGATTTTCAGTTTTAATTTTATCTTTCCAATAGATAAATTATGATCACTGTTAACATCCGCCCCACTTTATGCTCTTGTATCTATCAAAGATCTTAAAAATTTCCTTCTAATACACAGGTGGTCAATTGGATTTTTGGTTCTATCATCAGGAGATAACCAAGTTGTTTTATTTATCTCCTTGTGTGGGAATAACTGTAAACAAACTGACAGAGGGCAACAGAAAACCTCCATCATAATTTCTTTGTACAATCATTAATTGCCACAATAGTAGAATACACGACAACAACGTTAAGAGGAGTAAGACAAGGATGCATCCTATCACCAAGCTTGTTCAATTTATACACTGAGCAAATCTTTAAAAACATCAATGAGACGCCAGGCCTTAACATTAATGGGAAGATAATCAATAACCTAAGATATGCTGATGATACTGTACTACTAGCAGAAAATCCTAAAGATCTACAACAATTACTTAATGTAATAAACATGACAAGCAAAAAATATGGAAGATATGAATATCAAAAAGACTAAAACTATGATCATAAACAAAGAAAATTTACAAGACCTACAATTAAATATCAAAGTTGAAGGAATACATCTTAGAGACAGTCCAGAGCTACAACTACCTGGGACATACTATAACCAGTGATGGAAAATGTACAACTGAAATAAATAAAAGAATAGGAATGGCAAAAAGTAATTTAAATGCCATGAAAAATATACTAACATCAAAACAAATAATACCAGGGCTAAAACTAAGAATAGCAAAATGTTACATCTTCTCAACATTCCTGTATGGTGCAGAAATATGGACATTAGACCAGAAAACAGAACAGAAAATTGAGGCCTTTGAAATGTGGATTTATAGAAGAATAGGCAGAATTGGATGGAAAGAAAAGAAAACAAACGAGGAAGTTTTAAAACAACTATAAATGAAAAAAGAACTACTAAACACAATTAGAGCAAGACAAATGAAATTTTTTGGTCATGTTAAAAGACACAACAGTCTAATAAAAGTAATATTAGAAGGGAAAAATACAAGGTAAAAGAGGCAGACGAAGACTAACATGGACGAGTAACATCAAAAGATGGACAAGTCAGCCTATGGCAATCTGCACCATCAAAGCAAGAGACAGAGTGGAATGGCGCTCCATGGTAGCCAACCTTCGATGCGGAGACGGCACTCAATGATGATGATGATGAACGTTAAGGGGGATTCCAATGGAATACCCTCGTTCGGTAGGTGATATCATGTGCTACAGGTGATACCCGATCGTCGTCAAGCTACTGTAAGCAAGATAAAGATAAAACAGATACTGAAGATAGGTACTTGGAATGTGAGAACACTCAGGCAGAAGAGAAAACAAGAAAACGTCAAACAAAAAATGAAAAGGATGGATTTACATTTATTGGGACTGTGTGACATGAGATACACTGGATCAGGGTAGATATATTCTGATGAACATAAAATCATATATTCGGGAGGTATCAAACACCAAAGAGGAGTAGGTGTCATCTTGGATGCAGAAAGAACAAGAACAGTGAAAGGCTTTTAGTGAAATTGAATAGAAAGCCAATACATATAAATCTCATACAAGTTTATGCACCAACAGCAGACAGTCTAGAGGAAACAATTGATAAATTTTATGGCGAGTTAAATGAGGCACTTCGTGAATGCAAACCACATGAAAACACCATAGTTGTAGGTCTCAACACAAAAGTAAGAAAGGAAAGAGTTGAGGAAGTAGTTGGTCATTATGGCTTGGGCGAGAGGAATGAAAGAGGTGAAAGACTTATTGACTGGGCAAGAACACACAACATGAGGATAGGAAACACCTGGTTTAAGCAACATCCAAGACGTCTGTGGACATGGAAAAGCCCAGGAGACAACGCATGTAATCAAATTGATTATATAATGATAAGCAATAGATTTAGAAACAGTCTGGTGTGTGTGAAAACTAGATCTGGGGGAGATTGCAATAACGATCATGTACCAGTTGTGGGAAAGCTGAGAGTAAAATTAAAAGCAGCAAAAAGAGCCTAAGTTAACATCAAGTTAAATTTAGATTTACTAAAATCAGACAAGAAGCTGCAAGACAAATATAAAATCACAATTCAGAACCGGTACAAAGCAATAGAGAAGATACAAAGCATTGATGAACAGTGGGAAATGCTAAAAGAATCAATGCAACAAACATCAAAAGAGTTCATACCACCAGTGAGGACAAATTCAAGAATGAAATGGATGACATTTTGCGGCTAATGGATACAAGAAGAAGAAATAAGGATAACAAAGATGAGTATAAAAGATTAAATAAAGAAATTGTAATAAAATGCAATGAAGCAAAAGAAGCCTGGCTAAAATAGAGATATAAGGAGATTGAAATGCAACAAAAAGGTGATGACAAGGTTATATAAAAAAAATTGAAGAATTAACATGAAGAAAAACACAAATAAAAAACGGGATGTTTAAGATCAAAGGAAGGAGGCTGTTGATTGAACAAGAAAGCATAAGGGAACGATGGACAGAATAAAGATCTTTATAATGATGAATGAACAGAAGTAAATATTAAGGAAAATGGGGAAGAACCAGAAATACTCAAAGAAAAGGTGGAAGACGCCTTGCGGAATATGAAAGCAGGAAAAGAAGCTCCTGGACCAGGTAATATAACTAAAGAAGGGATTGAAGCCATGGGTGATTTTGGAATAGAAATAATAACAAAAATATTGAATGATATCTACAACACCGGATATATACCAGACGACATGCTCAAATCAATATTCATAGCCCTACCAAAGAAATCGGGTGCGATGGAATTCGATGATCATCGCACACTAAGCCTTATGAGTCATATGACTAAGATATTACTAAGAATCATCATGCGAAGAGTGCGAAACAAAATCAGTCCAAAATCGTCATTTATGAGTCGAGATTTCTATTTGGATAACAATGGATGTTTTACTATGATGGTTTGTTCAATTATCGATCAAACGTCAATTGCAAGATGAAGAAAAGAATTCCTTTATCTTGGATTATATAGCCAGCCATATTGACTCATTCCAAATGAGCCCAGCAGGTTCTAGGAAGTAACATAAACAAACCAGAAATCACACAGCTCACCATAGACATAAATAACCTAATGAGCACACATGACACAAGGCTAGCGTTGATCCCAGGACCCTCCAACACACAATGAAAATGACATGGTAGACATTAGGTAATAGAGGATCCAGACAGACACAATTTAACACAGACACCTCATTAAACACAGCCAAACAAATCATAAACTCTAACAGTAGAGAAGATTGGTTGAATGGATGGGACATTGGGGGAGGGGGGGGGGGGAAGAACTTTTTAAATACATGTCAAGACCAAACACCCATGACAACATTAACAACTTAATAAGAAGAGACCAAACCACCATCTTCAGACTGAGAACCAGTCATATACCACTGAACAGCCACATCACTAGAATACGTCATCATCATCAAGTACCGGGTCTGCTGGCGTAGGCAATCATGTCTCTCCACAACTTTCGATTTCGACAGTTATTTATCATTTCTGTTGTTGACCTTCTGCCAAGCCATTCTCTTAAGCTGTCTGGTATTTTTTCCCTTTGTTTCCCTCTATTTCTTTGTCCCTCAATTTTCCAAGTTGTTACAATATATTCCAGTTGTACTCTTCTCATACAAGGCATTCATCATTACATGGCCAAGGAGCATGAAACAGTAGAATATCACCTTTTTGACTGTCCAAAGCTCACTGACATCAGAGCAACTCTACTTCCTCAAAGACCTGATAAATGGAACACCTTGTACGGAACTACAAGGGAACTCAGAAAATCTTTCAGATATCACTACAAGGCACTGGGCTGAAGGGCGTCAGCTCACGGGCTACTGGATCCATACAACAAGAGAGTAACATGTTATTGCTACTACTGTATATAGTCTGTACTACTTTACTATATATGATATTACCTTGTGTAGTACAATTAATTAATTACTAGAAGTAAATCGCGATGTTCTGTCAACTTTTGGTCAAATTTGGAGTATTACGTTGACATGTTTACTCTGTAGTCCAAGAGAAAGGAATTAGTGCAATGCTAAGGCATTAACATTATGGGTGGGGGTGCTGTTGTATTGGCTGCTTGCAGGCGCAGTCAATAGTTTGAAGTGAGTTATGTTGAGTAGAGTGTTGAATATATAGGGGACACTTCCAGCTCATGTGACTGTTCCAATTTCTCATACGCGTGTAGGAAACATCAATGTTTTCATTTCAACCTTCTAGTTAATTTAAACTGCCACTTTCTATGGCTACCTTCGGGTGCCATGCTTTGTATATTAACACTACTTTTACTATGTATAGATTACACTTTATATTAACACTACTTTTACTATGTATAGATTACACTTTATATTAACACTACTTTTACTATGTATAGATTACACTCTATATTAACACTACTTTTACTATGTATAGATTACACTCTATATTAACACTACTTTTACTATGTATAGATTACGCTCTATATTAACACTACTTTTACTATGTATAGATTACACTCTATATTAACACTACTTTTACTATGTATAGATTACACTCTATATTAACACTACTTTTACTATGTATAGATTACACTTTATATTAACACTACTTTTACTATGTATAGATTACACTCTATATTAACACTACTTTTACTATGTATAGATTACACTTTATATTAACACTACTTTTACTATGTATAGATTACACTTTATATTAACACTACTTTTACTATGTATAGATTACACTTTATATTAACACTACTTTTACTATGTATAGATTACATTCTACATTAACACTACTTTTACTATGTATAGATTACACTCTATATTAACACTACTTTTACTATAAGTAGATTACACTGTATATTAATATTGTTCTGTATTATATTGTGTAATAGCAGGAAATCAATAAGAGAATTAGAAAATAAACGATATACTTTTAAAAACAAATGTCTAAGGAAATACTTGGTATGCGGCGAAATGGACCCAAGACCAGTGCTTAAATAAGAGAAATTGATGTGCAATCTGTAGATCAGTATATAACGAGTAGAAGTTGAGCATATGTTGACCATACAATAAGAAGAAACAACCAGAAATCACACAGTAAACCTGCCGGATATGTTGACCCTGCAATAAAACAAAATTAACCAGAAATCACACAGTAAACCTGCTGGATATGTTGACCCTGCAATAAAACAAAATTAACCAGAAATCACACAGTAAACCTGCTGGATATGTTGACCCTGCAATAAAACAAAATTAACCAGAAATCACACAGTAAACCTGCCGGATATGTTGACCCTGCAATAAAACAAAATTAACCAGAAATCACACAGTAAACCTGCCGGATATGTTGACCCTGCAATAAAACAAAATTAACCAGAAATCACACAGTAAACCTGCCGGATATGTTGACCCTGCAATAAAACAAAATTAACCAGAAATCACACAGCACGCTCTTACATAGGAAACAAAACGAAAAGGATGCAAAGGCTGACCTCAAGAGACACTGAAAAGAACTATGACAAGAAAGACAAAGATAGCAGGCATTAACTTCCTCAAAGAGATTGAGAAGTTCGTTGACAATAGAGTAGAGACTTGCGCCAAGATACACAGTGAGCCCTATGTGACTGAACCGGAAGCGTGAAATTTTTAACACTGTTTGCTAAATGTTTCCCTGTATATATATTCTATATGTTGCACTGCTTATTTAATTTTTGTAACTGTCTATTTTAGTACACATTTACATTGTAAAGTCAGCTTAAAAAAAAAAAAGAAGAAAACTTTGTCGCGTCTCAGGTGGGACTTGAGAATGTTGAAGAACGATGGAGAATGCACAAATATAAAATAGATATAATATTAAATGTCACGTGAGGTCGCGTGCATAGCTGCAGAAAACTTGTCAAATAAACATGACATGGTATTAAACAGCTTAACCTGTAGAGAGGCGAAATAAACTACCACGTTGGTAAAACTTTTCATCAGGTACAAAACACAGAACTGTTTTCTCTCTACCACTCACAATCATCCTGCACTCCGGGTCCAGAAAGGGTACCTACCTAACCGACACTCCGATCGTAGCACTCGCCCATTGGCTGTTTTCAAGCGCGACAGGAACTTTCGGGATATTTTGGTTAGGAGCCGCCTGCAGGACCTGGGGGGGGGGGGGGGGGGGGGGGGGGAATGGTCCGCTGCAACATATCATGCTGTATATGCCCTTTCGTACAACAGATTCGCCAAGCCCTCCTCCCGAATGGCCCCTTTGATATTATTGAAGGCTCCTAATGCGTATCCCGTAATCTTACATCTGCAGATGCTGTCATAAGTCGTATATTGGCCAAACAGGTAGATGTTTAGGGGATTGTGTCTGTGAACACTTGTACAACATCAAACGCGATTCCGGCACTGCCATCTCCTATTTCAGATCTCTAGACCATCCCACCTCTGACAACTGCCAAGTTATTGTCTTCCTCTCTTGCACCTCCGATACCCACACTCGGTTCGCCTTAGAGAAGCGACTCAACCCATTTTGGAACTCTCCATCCGAGATGGTTAAACTCTTTTCACTCTTTCCGTTAATTACTGGCCTTCTCTTACACTCTCTCCCGTGTCCTATCTTTATTCCTCGGTGCGTTATCTTTATCATCTCTCCCGCTATTCTTTCCCCATGCACCTCTTTTTTCTCTTTTTTCTCCTACTCTATGGAACCACTCCTTTCATCCATCCTTAGGGACCCTTTCTCATTATGTTTGGTTCCTATTTGATGCTTAAGAACCTACCTTCTCTATTGACCATTTATCTTGTGATCAATAGACACATACGTCCTGGCCATACATCCTCTTCCGTCATTTGAGATTAGTACTTGTCTTTCGTATTTGTTATTGTATTAATATTTATGTTGTACCTGATGACGGTTCTTTCTCCTAAATGTCGTAGTTTATCTCGTCTTCTGCACGTTTGGCTGCTTAATACCATTGGATGTTTATTTGACACGGAGAATGTAGTGTTCGTGCCCATATAACTTTGTTGCCAGTAATGACGTATGTTGTTAATTTGTGATTACCTAGAACATTAGCGTTACTCTTTGTGCATGCAGCCTCAACTTGATTATGTATGCGCTCAGTATAGTAGCAGTAAAGATCCCGTGTAACATTATTGCTGTGGTTAGTGTTGTTTGTTTCACTACGTTATGAATGTTGTTTATATTTGCTTCATAGACTCCAAATATTTATAAAACTGTTGCAGGTCGGGCATCGTTTTTTTTTATTTATATATTTAACTTTGTTTTAGTTTTCAGCAAGTTAATAAAATATAAAACAATTATATTGTATATTAACATCAAAATATACTAATTCAGAAAATAAATTATAAAAACTCAAACCTGTCAACTGTTCTGGTTAAAACCTCTGTATGACAGTCCGATTACAACTTTATAAAAACAGATACTAAAACCTCTGTATTTACAGACCAATTAGAGTCAGAACAGCAAAGGTAGCAATGACTGGCACAAACTAAGATAAAATATGAAAACCCAAATTACTCAGAAAAAAAAACCAATGTTCAGGATTTCCAAATCAAATGTATCATCCTCCCCTTACTTATGCAAACGAGAGTTGAATAACAACTAAAGAAAGAGAAAATAAACTGGATACATTTAAAAACAAATGTCTGTGGAAACTTCGTATACCATAGAATGAATTCAAGATTAGTGCAGAAATAAGAGAAATGGCAAAGCACCCAAAAATACCATCTACATGTATAATCAATAGAAGAACGTGGTCATATGTTGGCCAGTGATGAAATGACACACCAAGAGAATATCGAAATAGTTGATCGATAGTATTATCAGTTTCTGATCCGCTCCTTCCCGCCATACCAAAGCAGCTTCTGCGGCCTATAAAAAGCCATTGCAATTAATGGCAACTTTAGACGACTGAAGAGGACATCAAGGTGCTGGGTTCATGCTAAGACAAGTATACCACGACAAGACAAGTAGACCCCGACAAGACAAGTATACCACGACAAGACAAGTAGACCCCGACAAGACAAGTAGACCCGACAAGACAAGTATACCACGACACGACAAGTAGACCACGACAAGACAAGTAGACCCCGACAAGACAAGTATACAACGACAAGACAAGTAGACCCCGACAAGACAAGTATACCACGACAAGACAAGTATACCACGACACGACAAGTAGACCACGACAAGACAAGTATACAACGACACGACAAGTAGACCCCGACAAGACAAGTAGACCCCGACAAGACAAGTATACCACGACAAGACAAGTATACCACGACAAGACAAGTAGACCCCGACAAGACAAGTATACCACGACAAGACAAGTATACCACGACAAGACAAGTAGACCCCGACAAGACAAGTATACCACGACAAGACAAGTAGACCACCACAAGACAAGTATATCACGACAAGACAAGTATGCCACGACAAGACAAGTAGACCACGACAAGACAAGTAGACCACGACGAGACACGTATACCACGACAAGACAAGTATACCACAAGACAAGTATACCACGACAAGACAAGTATGCCACGACAAGACAAGTATGCCACAAGACAAGTATACCACGACAAGACAAGTATGCCACAAGACAAGTATACCACAAGACAAGTATACCACGACAAGACAAGTATACCACAAGACAAGTATACCACGACAAGACAAGTATACCACAAGACAAGTATACCACGACAAGACAAGTATACCACAAGACAAGTATACCACGACAAGACAAGTATACCACGCTAGTGAAGACTGTATTCGAACAGAAGTGCGGCATAGAGTAAGTGTAGGTATTTGGTGCCGACTATACATTGTAAGCTCTTGAGCCAATGCTGCAGGAGGTCGACGCCTGGGAGTCATGACCCAGGCGGATCCCCCCCTCCCCCTTTTTAAGAGCATCAAGAAGCTAATGGGCCGCTACTTCTGATGATCAGATTGCCTCCTGCTAACAAGCTCTGTATAAAGTGTTTTCTATTATTATTATTATGAAGACTTTATACATTGTCTTTTCTTTAAATGTTTCTATACCTCACCCACCCCTGATTATAAATAACACCACCACCACCCCCCCACACACACACACATTTGCTTTTCTGAAAGAAACATTGGCTGGCTTGTTGATTGATTATTCCTTGACACGAGCTCGGGCACGTTAATTAAAGCGAGGAAGATCACTGGACACCCAACTACAAATGATATGACCTTGTGAGGTCAAGAGTTAGAGTTCACTAACCTACGGCATCATGTGTTATGAGGCATCTAGCACAACTGGTTAGATATGTAAGGCATGTTGGTAAATATAGCATATAATTGAAGGCATGTGTGTCTAGCACAACTGGTTAGATATGTAAGGCATGTTGGTAAATATAGCATATAATTGAAGGCATGTGTGTCTAGCACAACTGGTTAGATATATAAGGCATGTAGGTAAATATAGCATATAATTGAAGGCATGTGTGTCTAGCACAACTGGTTAGATATGTAAGTAAATACAGCATGTAATTGAAGGCATGTGTGTCTAGCACAACTGGTTAGATATGTAAGTAAATACAGCATATAATTGAAGGCATGTATGTCTAGCACACCTGGTTAGATATGAAAGTAAATACAGCATATAATTGAAGGCATGTGTGTCTAGCACAACTGGTTAGATATGTAAGTAAATACAGCATATAATTGAAGGCATGTGTGTCTAGCACAACTGGTTAGATATATAAGGCATGTAAGTAAATACAGCATATAATTGAAGGCATGTGTGTCTAGCACAACTGGTTAGATATGTAAGTAAATACAGCATATAATTGAAGGCATGTGTGTCTAACACAACTGGTTAGATATGTAAGTAAATACAGCATATAATTGAAGGCATGTGTGTCTAGCACAACTCGTTAGATATATAAGGCATGTAAGTAAATACAGCATATAATTGAAAGCATGCGTGTCTAGCACAACTGGTTAGATATGTAAGTAAATACAGCATATAATTGAAGGCATGTGTGTCTAGCACACCTGGCTAGATATGTAAGTAAATACAGCATGTAATTGAAGGCATGTGTGTCTAGCACACCTGGTTAGATATGTAAGTAAATACATCATATAATTGAAGGCATGTGTGTCTAGCACACCTGGTTAGATATGTAAGTAAATACAGCATGTAATTGAAGGCATGTATGTCTAGCACACCTGGTTAGATATGTAAGTAAATACAGCATGTAATTGAAGGCATGTGTGTCTAGCACACCTGGTTAGATATGTAAGTAAATACATCATATAATTGAAGGCATGTATGTCTAGCACACCTGGTTAGATATGTAAGTAAATACAGCATATAATTGAAGGCATGTGTGTCTAGCACACCTGGTTAGATATGTAAGTAAATACAGCATGTAATTGAAGGCATGTGTGTCTAGCACACCTGGTTAGATATGTAAGTAAATACATCATATAATGAAGGCATGTATGTCTAGCACACCTGGTTAGATATGTAAGTAAATACAGCATATAATTGAAGGCATGTGTGTCTAGCACACCTGGTTAGATATGTAAGTAAATACAGCATATAATTGAAGGCATGTGTGTCTAGCACACCTGGTTAGATATGTAAGTAAATACAGCATATAATTGAAGGCATGTGTGTCTAGCAACATGCACGTGGACAGCCCTGTCAGGCATGATTACAATGACCAACTATACGTGGATGTTTGACTTTCCGTTAACATGCAAATAGGCCAATAGTTACGAAGCAAGAGTTGGACAAGTTGTTTACCTTCTCTGAGTCTCCCCCATCACCCCCATGCAAATGTGTACACATACACACCATCATTTTATGTTTGTCTTTTATCTTCTGCTATCATTATTTTATAAGCCACTTCAAGTTACCACTAATTAAACCTTATCTACTGGTCTGTACGTAGGACATGAAATGCATGCACATTTAATGTGTTTTCTTTATGTTGTTATCCTATTGAAATTGTGGTTGTTTATGTCTCCCCCTTGTCTACAACTAGATTTTGTGAATTGCTACATTTTAGTATCGCTGATTCTTATTTATGTTTGTTTCTTCTTTATTCTCTCTATTTTTTTTCAATAACAGCTTTACTGTATTCCTGCATGGTGGCTGCAGGGTGTTGTGTGTATCTCACCTGCGTGTAGAAGGCAGTAAGGTACTCGATACAATTTTAATGTAATTATACAGCTGTAGTGGGTACGCACTAAACTGGCATCGTGGATACTTCCAAATACTAGGATACCACTGAGACCATTTTTTTAAAAGAAAGAGTAGACATCTGTGTCATTGTCGTTTTATTTATTCACGAAAAGATAACGACAGAGGCCCCAGATTAGGCACAATATTCGATAACTAAAACAACGTATAAAACCAGTTCGCTGAAGAAATAATCAACACAAATGTCTTCATCATGTTGGAAGCAAATCTGTATAATTGTGACCTGTCTTTGGGGTAGTCAGGTAGTTCATGGTCTTATATAGATCTGTTGTGAGGGGCGGGGAGGGGGGGGGGGGGGAGCTTGCAGGGCCGGATTTACATATTCGTTAAATAAGCTATAGCTTAGGGCCACACATTTTCAGAATTTGTTTTGAGACTACACTATGTCCATAGACTCGATATGAATTCATGTTTCGTGGGATCTTCTGGTATTACATTTTTAAGGAAGGGGAAAAGGGGGGGGGGGATGTCCTCAAAGTATCATCTAGCACAAGGTCCCACCAGTGTGGATCCGACACTGGGTAAGACGAACTTCGATTGGGTTTGGGAAGTAAAGGCTTCTCAGTGCAGTCGTCGCGTAGTGCACAGGGTCGAGTTTTTCTTTCATTATCAGCATAAGAAACGCATTGACTGCTGTGAATCAGGCCCGTAGGCGATTGTTTTATGTTTTCTGCCTGATTACCTACTTCTCTAGTAATGTGGTGATAAAGTGCGTGTAAGAAGCAAACAGCTAATAGGGTCACTTATTTCTGCCAGCTGAACACAACACTAAACTAATGAACTTAAATGAACAAAGTAAAGAAGTCATGACACGGGATTGTTGCGGCACCAGTATGCAAGAACTTTGAAAACTCGAGTTCCAAAATCGACCATCAATTATTTGTAAAGGCACACGCATTGCCTCTGTCCCTCTCTCTCTCTCTCTCACTCTCCCTCTCTCTCTCTCTCTCTCTGCCACCTCTCTATCCCCTTCTCTCGTTTCCTTTCCCTCTCTCTCCCCTTCTCTCTGTCCCTCTATCTCCCCTTCTCTCTCTTTTCCCCTCTCTTCCTCTCTCTCTCTCCTCCTCACTCTCGCGTAAAATCATTGTTTTATTATATCCAAGATCAAGAAGTGACTACATCAACATCTTAGTCCTGTTGAGGTGCCTAGTCTCAAGGCAGTCGATAGATATCGCGGTGCCAACCTCGCAAATTATTTCCTAATAAGTTTTTTTTAAATATTTATTTCACCAACAATCACTTATTGTTACCAATGTTATTACACGCAGAGATACACCAGTCGGTTCAATGGGGCACTTACTTGACTTAGCGAGCATTAGAGTGCCATATAGATCTGATTAGGCTCGGGCTTATTTGAATGTGGTAAGGGACATAAATCATCGGCTTCAAATATGTGCAGTTACTGTAAAGTTGATGGTCAATGAGACATGTGCAGTTACTGTAAAGCTGATGGTCAATGAGACATGTGCAGTTACTGTAAAGTTGATGGTCAATGAGACATGTGCAGTTACTGTAAAGCTGATGGTCAATGAGACATGTGCAGTTACTGTAAAGTTGATGGTCAATGAGACATGTGCAGTTACTGTAAAGTTGATGGTCAATGAGACATGTGCAGTTACTGTAAAGTTGATGGTCAATGAGACATGTGCAGTTACTGTAAAGTTGATGGTCAATGAGACATGTGCAGTTACTGTAAAGTTGATGGTCAATGAGACATGTGCAGTTACTGTAAAGCTGATGGTCAATGAGACATGTGCAGTTACTGTAAAGTTGATGGTCAATGAGACATGTGCAGTTACTGTAAAGCTGATGGTCAATGAGAAATGTGCAGTTACTGTAAAGCTGATAGTCAATGAGACATGTGCAGTTACTGTAAAGCTGATGGTCAATGAGACGTGCAGTTACTGTAAAGTTGATGGTCAATGAGAAATGTGCAGTTACTGTAAAGCTGATAGTCAATGAGACATGTGCAGTTACTGTAAAGCTGATGGTCAATGAGAAAGAATGGTCTGGTTACATCTTTACCTAAGTAATGGACAACACAACATCGAACGCCCTTGCAGGCTAACCAATCATTCAGCTCGGCAGGAAGTGCCGCAACTGGGCATACGGAGCTACCAAGGTCGTAATAAGGAGTTCCATCGAAAAAATGTGTCGTCACCTCAAGGTCCCATAATCTACACAGATGGTTCTGCATCCCGCGGAGAGCGCAGTAGTTGGGGTTTTGAGACATACCAACATGGCAGAGAAGTGGTTAGGAAATATGTAGCATTACGGTGTCCGGCATGAGAATGGAGAGAGAAGTATCAACGACGGCGACAACATAGTTGGTTGCACAGAATGTGGATCACGCAGTCTTGGTGACTGACTCGCAAAGTATGCTGCAGACGATTGGCAGGCAGTCTCTGTGGCATGAGTGGGTGCAGCTCTTGGATGGCTCTAAAGTGGTTGTACTCACGATGGTGAACACGGCAATGAAATAGCCGATAAGCTCGTTGGCAGCTCTGGCACCGAGTGGGCCTGACTCTGAACAATGGGACAGCGTCAAGTTTGTTCTCCATTCTCTAAGAGAGGAGGAGAATGGGTGGGGCAATGATGTATATATTGAGAGACCGAGGAGTCTAAAGGTGGGGCAATGATGTATATATTGAGAGACCGAGGAGTCTAAAGGTGAGACAATGATGTATATATTGAGAGACCGAGGAGTCTAAAGGTGGGACAATGATGTATATATTGAGAGACCGAGGAGTCTAAAGGTGGGGCAATGATGTATATATTGAGAGACCGAGGAGTCTAAAGGTGGGACAATGATGTATATATTGAGAGACCGAGGAGTCTAAAGGTGGGACAATGATGTATATATTGAGAGACCGAGGAGTCTAAAGGTGGGGCAATGATGTATATATTGAGAGACCGAGGAGTCTAAAGGTGGGACAATGATGTATATATTGAGAGACCGATGAGTCTAAAGGTGGGACAATGATGTATATATTGACAGACTGAGGAGTCTAAAGGTGGGGCAATGATGTATATATTGACAGACTGAGGAGTCTAAAGGTGGGACAATGATGTATATATTGACAGACTGAGGAGTCTAAAGGTGGGGCAATGATGTATATATTGAGAGACCGAGGAGTCTAAAGGTGGGACAATGATGTATATATTGAGAGACCGAGGAGTCTAAAGGTAGGACAATGATGTATATATTGAGAGACTGAGGAGTCTAAAGGTGGGACAATGATGTATATATTGACAGACCGAGGAGTCTAAAGGTGGGACAATGATGTATATATTGAGAGACTGAGGAGTCTAAAGGTGGGACAATGATGTATATATTGAGAGACTGAGGAGTCTAAAGGTGGGACAATGATGTATATATTGAGAGACTGAGGAGTCTAAAGGTGGGACAATGATGTATATATTGAGAGACTGAGGAGTCTAAAGGTGGGACAATGATGTATATATTGAGAGACTGAGGAGTCTAAAGGTGGGACAATGATGTATATATTGAGAGACCGAGGAGTCTAAAGGTGGGGCAATGATGTATATATTGACAGACTGAGGAGTCTAAAGGTGGGACAATGATGTATATATTGACAGACTGAGGAGTCTAAAGGTGGGGCAATGATGTATATATTGAGAGACCGAGGAGTCTAAAGGTGGGACAATGATGTATATATTGAGAGACCGAGGAGTCTAAAGGTAGGACAATGATGTATATATTGAGAGACTGAGGAGTCTAAAGGTGGGACAATGATGTATATATTGACAGACCGAGGAGTCTAAAGGTGGGACAATGATGTATATATTGAGAGACTGAGGAGTCTAAAGGTGGGACAATGATGTATATATTGAGAGACTGAGGAGTCTAAAGGTGGGACAATGATGTATATATTGAGAGACTGAGGAGTCTAAAGGTGGGACAATGATGTATATATTGAGAGACTGAGGAGTCTAAAGGTGGGACAATGATGTATATATTGAGAGACTGAGGAGTCTAAAGGTGGGACAATGATGTATATATTGACAGACTGAGGAGTCTAAATGTGGAAAAGGGGCCTGGTCAATCCAGATTGCGTAGTTGGAAAAGCAGATGTATCTACAATCAACACGTTACAAGAACAGTCAGTCTGCATGCGTTCAGAGAAATGCTGAGACGGGCGGCGGAACATTTAATAGGATGTCCCAATTGTAATGAAACTGATTCCATGAACATCATATAATTTTATTAACAAATTAACATATATTTATATTGTGTTACAAGTTTTAAAAATGTTAATTTATATTGTTACTCTATATACATATTTTCAACATTCACTTTCCTCATATTTTGTTGTGGTAAAATCCTTCATATGATATATATATATATATATATATATATTTTTTTTTTTTAAAGGCAACTTATTATAATTAAAATGTATTTGTAACCACATTCTTCTTCTTTCCTTTCACATTTGCCTTTCAGCGTCGAGGGGAGATATAATTTGCAGTCTTTTGCTCTACTGTTCACCTCTGCTGCTGTTGTTTCCTAGTGCTTCTAATATTCCATTGATCCATCTTTTTCGTGGTCGACACTTGGGTCTGGTGTCCTCACAACGTTTTTGGGGGATCATTATGTTGTGTTTTTATCACTCTGCCTTGTCACGTGACCAAACCGCTTTATCTGTTGTTTCTTTATATATTATATTACGGGAGCTATTCCTAGCATTTTTCTCAATTCTTCATTTGTGATCTTGTCTCTCAGGCTGTTTCATGTTATTCGTCTAACACATTTCACTTGTCCCATCGAAATTCCATCCTAACCATCTAAAAATGTTAGACCATGTAAGATCGCATGTGAGACTCAGCGATCTAACACGCTGGGGAAAGTCATCCGGGCTAACCTCAACATGTGTTTTAAAATTAAGCCCTTAACTTACGACTGGCTCAGCAGGTCGGTAAGAGATAACAGTTTTATGTTCAGAGAAATCACAGAAAATGTGGATAGATCACCATAATTATTATGATAATATGGCTTAAACATCTTCTCTTCTACATTTCAGCTCCCCGTCGAGCATAGGTCTTCAACAAACGCTTTCCAAGTCGTTCTGTTTTTTGCCATTCTTTTAAGATCATTCCATGTCTTCCCCATCATCTTCGTCTCTGCTTCTATCTGTCTTCTCCAAGAATTCCTTGGTCTTCCTCTTTGTCTATTCCCCCGGGGATTACAAAAAAGGGCCTGTTGTGTAATACTCTCAGTTGGCTTCCGTAGTGTGTGTCCTATCCAGCGTCATCGTCTTCGCTGTATCTCTTTATCCACTGGTATTTGACTGGTACATTTCCATAGTTATTGAGTTATTGAGTTATTTGCGGGTCATCATCATTGCACTCCGAACATGTCCATAGGTGCTCAGATCCCCTCCTCAGCAATTCCCGCAGTGTCCAGCGACTGATGACTCCAGTCCTATGTTGGTTGATAAGTCTTCTTACATGGCCACTAAGTTTCTCATTTCTGGCTGCGCCCATCTTAACTCCCATTTCCATCATCCGAAGAAGTGACGTGGATTTCCATAATTCTATGTTAGTGATTTTGTCCTGTTCTATCTTTTTATTCTGCGTAAGCATCAATTAATGAAAGTCTGTATCTTCATTATTGTCAATTTTGTTGTTCTCCATGTTTCACAGCCATATAGTAGGATCCACATAACATTTTAGTTCAAAATTTTTATTTTTGTATGTAACCTAATTTCTTTGGATTTCCATATGTTTCCCAGTGCAACGAAAGCTACTCTTGCTTTTGATATCCTTATTTTGGTATCATTTTCTGTTCCTTCCTCTTTATCTATATTACTACCCAGATATATGTAAGATTGTATTCTAGTAGAGGTATTTCTCCTAATTTTATTTGGTTATTGCCAACTGCATTAATTCTCATAATGTTGGTCTTATCTCTATTAATCTTCAGTCCTAGCTGTTGTGATCTCTCATCAAGTATGCTCATTTTATCATGCATCTGTTGATGACTGTGTAATAGGAGAGCTTTGTCATCAGCAAAGTCTAAATTATCAAGTTGCTTGGTCAGTGACCACTGGATTCCATTTCTGTTGTTTTGAGTTATTGATTCTATTAGGTATGGAAGGCCTCGGTATCACTGCAAACGAATTAAAATCCATAATCGCTCAACCGCCCGTGCCAGTGGAATCATCCGAATTACTAACTCATCTCCCAAACAAAGAAAGGTAACTGTAGTCCCCATCGTAGCAGTCTCAGCACACGCCAAAAGACATAAGGTGAAACCGCGCAGAAAGTGAACACAGCCAACTGTTCCCTGTCATACGATATCATCATTCATCGTAAACAATTGGAATATCGAAACATGATCAAAACGGATGAGACACACAGCTCATGGTGTGCACAGAGCACTTAACTCAGTAGCTCCTGCAACAAGCCGGACTTGGAATATGAGGAAACTGCAACAAGGAACACCCTTCAGACATAGCCTTCAATGGTTCCTGCCGCCTAGCCACCATATACCTGAAGTTCACGTCCTCCCGAAAATGATGATCGTCATATTGAGAACAAAAAATGTATAGCGTTTGATGATGTTAGGACATCGTTCTTGACTGCAACCAAACATATAAACACACAGTTAGTCGTCGAATTATCCCCGTCACACATCAAACAACAGACCGTACGGTTAGCGTACAACGAACGAAACACGGTGCAAATTCCCCAGAGGAAAATCTTCGGTCGACTTGACTTCAATCCACATTAATGCGTTTCAGCATATAAATAACTTGCGTCAAACAATTCCAACGTCGGCCATTGAACAGCATTCAATGTGACGTAAACCGCATGTCAACACTAGACAGTGAAGGTCGCTTTTATAATCCTTGACTTGTCAAAAAGGAACATAGCTTTATGTACTCGGCGGCGCAGATTTGTCCACTTCGTCGGCGCAGATTTGCTATTAGTAGAATATCATTTTGATTTCAACACAGAAAATTGATTCAGAGAGCCGAAATTCATCAAACCCCAGATGCATTTCTGCAGCGATCGAGAGAACGTGAAACGTTCCACCATTTTGAAACGGAAGTTTTGAGTTATTTTCATAATCCAATCTATAGCCAGTAGAAAGAGAACTGGAGACAGAAGGCATCCCTGCCTTACTCCTGTTCTTATTTCAAATGCTTCTGTAAGCTGTCCTTCATGCACCACAGTACACTTCGTTCCTTCATACATTGTTTTTATCAGGTTAATAAACTTTATGGGGATTCCGTAATGACTCATCAATTTCCAAATCATTCTTCTGTCTAAACTATCAAATGCCTTTTCGTAATCTATGAATCCAATATAAAGTGGGCATTTTAGTTCTAAACTTTGTTCAACTATTATACGTAGAGTAGTTATTTGATCAGCACATGATCTGTAAAGGTAAAGGTAAAGTACGAGACTTGAACCGGCGTCTTAGCACGCGTGTTTCCACCCATATGTGCTCGGCCGCTTATCCAGAAATGTCGGAGATTTCTGGATAGTGTCGCCTCAAGCATAGAAACATAGATACGAGGCGACATTCATCACCTTCCCAGGGTAATACCATGGTACCCATTTCTGCCAACGGCTGGTTCGACCGTGGGGGTATTTTTTTTTCTTCCCCCAACCACGAGTACAATTCACACTGCTCCCAGCGGGAATCGAACACAGGTTGTCCGAGTGTCGGTAGTCCAGTCGGGTGGTTTTCCCAACTAGGCTGCCGAGGCCCCCGCATGATCTGTTCTTCCTAAAACCTACTTGTTCATCTCTCAAATATATCTCTATAGTCTCTCCAGAATGATTCTGCCTAATATTTTCCTGGCACTGATAGTAGCATAATTCCCCTATAATTTGTGCACTCCTGTAACCTTCTTTTCTTTGGTAGTTTGATTATATAACCTTCTTTCCAGTCTTTAGGTATTTCTTCCCTCTCCCAAATTTTATCCAATAGATTATGTAACATCTTGGTAGAGGTGTTAATATCTGCTTTGATGGCTTCCGAAGGGATTTCAACTGGTCCTGTGGCTTTACCATTTTTTAATAGCTTGATGGCTTTCATTATTTCTACTTTGCTTGGTTTTCCACAGTTAACATGTAACTCTTCCTCTGTTGGTAGTATATCAGGAGGATTATTTGAGTTGGGTCTGTTCAAAAGTTCTTCAAAGTGCTCTTTCCATCTCTCCATTTGTTCCCTTATATTACTAAGCAGATTTCCTTTCTTATTTTTAATAAAGGCATTGATCTGTTTATATTTCCCACTTAATTTCTTTGTGCTGTTGTAGAGTTCTTTCATATTTCCTTTATTTGCTGCTTCTTCTGCCTCTTTAGCTAGTTCATCTATATATTTCCTCTTATCCCTTTTAATGCATCTTCTCTCTTCTTTGTTCACCTCTGTGTAAGCTTCCTGTGTCTTGGCTTTATTACTTCTCGTTTTGCTTTTATTTATGTCTGCTTTCTTGTTCTTTCTTTCTTTAATTTTGTCCAGGGTCTCTGCTGTCATCCATGCCTTATCCTCTTCTCTTCTACCTTTTAGCTCCCAGTGGAGCATAGGTCTTCAACAAACACTTTCCAAGTCGTTCTGTTTTTTGCAATTCTTTTAAGATCATTCCATGTCTTCCCCATCATCTTCATCTCTGCTTCAATCTGTCTTCTCCAAGAATTCCTTGGTCTTCCTCTTTGTCTTTTCCCCTGGGGATTCCAAAAAAGGGCCTGTTGTGTAATACTCTCAGTTGGTTTCCGTAGTGTGTGTCCTATCCATCGCCATCGTCTTCGATGTATTTCTTTATCCACTGGTATTTGACCGGTACATTTCCATAATTCCACGTTTGTGACTTTGTCCTGCCATTTCCATCCCTTTATTCTGCGCAAGCATCCATTAATGAAAGTCTGTACCTTCGTGATTGTCAATTTTGTTATTCTCCATGTTTCACAGCCATATAATAGAACCGACTTAACATTGGAGTTGAAAATTTGTATTTTTGTATTTAGCCTAATTTCTTTGGATTTCCATATGTTTCCCAGTGCAATGAAAGCTCCTCTTGCTTTTGATATCCTTATTTTGGTATCGTTTTCTGTTCCTTCCTCTTTATCTATATTACTGCCCAGATATATATAAGATTGTACGTCTAGTAGAGGTATTTCTCCTAGTTTTATTTGGTTATTGCCAACTGCATTAATTCTCATAATGTTGGTCTTATCTCTATTAATCTTTAGTCCTAGCTGTTGTGATCTCTCATCTAATATACTCATTTTATCTTGCATCTGTTGGTGGCTGTGTGATAGGAGAGCTATGTCATCAGCAAAGTCTAAATCATCAAGTTGTTTGGTCAGTGACCACTGGATCCCATTTCTGTTGTTTTGAGTTATTTTCATAATCCAATCTATGGCCAGTAGAAAGAGAAATGGAGACAGAAGGCATCCTTGCCTTACTCCTGTTCTTATTTCAAATGCTTCTGTAAGCTGTCCTTCATGCACCACACTACATTTTGTTCCTTCATACATTGTTTTTATCAGGTTAATAAACTTTATGGGGATTCCATAATGACTCAGCAACTTCCAAAGCATTCTTCTGTCTAAACTATCAAATGCCTTTTCGTAATCTATGAATCCAATATAAAGTGGGGATTTTAGTTCTAAACTTTGTTCAACTATTATACGTAGAGTAGTTATTTGATCAGCACATGATCTGTTCTTCCTAAAACCTGCTTGTTCATCTCTCAAGTGTTTCTCTATAGCCTCTTTTAGTCTCTCCAGAATGATTCTGCCTAATATTTTTCCTGGCACTGATAGTAGCATAATTCCCCTATAATTTGTGCACTCCTGTAAACTTCCTTTCTTTGGTAGTTTGATCATATAACCTTCTCTCCAGTCTTTAGGTATTTCTTCCCTCTCCCAAATTTTATCCAATAGATTATGTAACATCTTGGTAGAGGTGATAATATCTGCTTTGATGGCTTCCGAAGGAATTTCATCTGGTCCTGTGGCTTTACCATCTTTTAACAGTTTGATGGCTTTCATTATTTCTTCTTTGCTTGGTTTCCGCAGTTAACGTGTAATTCTTCTTCTGCTGGTAGTATATCTGGAGGATTATTTGAGCCAGGTCTGTTCAAAAGTTCTTCAAAGTGCTCCTTCCATCTCTCCATTTGTTCCTTTATATTACTAAGCAGATTTCCTTTCTTATCTTTGATAAAGGCGTTGATCTGTTTGTATTTTCCACCTAATTTCTTTGTGCTGTTGTACAGTTCTTTCATATTCCCTTTATTTGCTGCTTCTTCTGCCTCTTTAGCTAATTCATCTATATATTTCCTCTTATCCCTTTTAATGCATCTTCTCACTTCTTTATTCACCTCTGTGTAAGCTTCCTGTGTCTTGGCTTTATTACTTCTTGTTTTGCTTTTATTTATGTCTGCTTTCTTGTTCTTTCTTTCTTTAATTTTGTCCAGGGTCTCTGCTGTCATCCATGCCTTATCCTGGCGTTCTCTTTTTCCTAGTGTTTCTTCGCATGTCTCTTTCCATATATCTTTTACCTGTTTCCAATGATCTTCTATATTTATTGTATTTTCTAGTTGTTGGAGGACTTGGTATTTGTTTGATATTTTTGTGACTGTGAATTTATCTTTAATTCCTTGTTCTTTAAGAAACCCTACATTGACATATTTTCTACCCTTATTCGTTGAAGTATTTTTTTTTTACGTTTGGCTATCAGAAGCTACATCTGCCCCTCTATATACTTTTACATCCTGTAAGGATGACTTAAACTTATTATTAATACCTATGTGATCAATTTGATTTTCCGTTCTATGATCTGGTGACACCCATGTAGCTGCGTGTATTCTTTTGTGTTGGAATATCGTTCCTCCTAGGCTCACTTGATTAAGGGCGCAGAAATTGACAAACATCTCTCCATTCTCGTTTATATCTCCAAGTCCATGTTTTCCCATAATCTCTTCGAAGCCTCTGTTGTCTGATCCTACCTTAGCATTTAGGTCTCCCATCAAGATTATAATATCCTTGGCTCGTCTTGCATCCATCTGACATTGTAACTGTTTATAGAAATCATCTTTAACTGAATCATCCTTATCGTTGGTTGGTGCATAGCATGTGACATTTTATTTTGTTTTTGGTTGTTTTAAATGTTGCTCTCATTAGTCTCGGTCCTACTACTTCCCATTCTATTAGTGTCTTCTGTGCATTCCTTGATAGCATTATAGCTACCTCTTCACTATGTTGTGCTCCTGGTTCCTGGTGTCCTGATGATAAAATCATCTCTCCCGTATTTAGTTTTATTCTTTCCGTTCCTAGCCATCTTGTTTCACACATTCCCAGAATATCTATCTTGTAGTTTGTCATTTATGCTGCTACTTGTGCCGCTTTTCCCTGTTCGTTTAGGGTACGTACATTCCAGGTACCAATTCTGGAGGATTTCCTGGTAGACAACGGGTGAGTCGGCAACCCGGACTCCTTACGGCTTTCTCCGGCTTGCGTCATATGTCTCTTAGACAGAGAGCCCTTATCTTCCTGGATGGCGGATTTACTTTTTTTCTTTTCTTTGACTTGTCCATGTTTGTGAAGTTTTTTCGGCTTATTTTTTTACAGTATGGGATAGCCAGTCCCATGCCCAACACTCCTTTCTCGCCTCTTACGAACATGCCTGGTAGGGTACAGCACCGCTATTCTTTACTCCCCTTTCGGGCCCCGGCAGCGATCGGGCGATGGCTTAAACATAGATTACCATATTTATTATAATAATATGGCTTAAATATGTTGAGTTCATGTATCAAGAAGACGCTCCAATAATTTAATATTTAGACAATTCTTGCTTCGTCTCTGAGGTTTAATCTACACCAGCCTCAATAACTTCTAGAAAAGGAATTTATTTTATTGGGGGGGGGGAAGGGGAAGGTCATTGTATTGTTTGTGTTTATTCGTGGTATATTTTTATATTATTGTATTTTGTATGATGTGCTTCCCTCCTGCTAAGTTTAATTTCAGAAACGTGAACTGAGATGCTGGTTTGTCCATTCCTGCAGTCATACATATACTTCCTTCGAAAGCAAAGTTGTAGCTTTTTTTTTTTTTTTTTTTTTAGTGGTTTGGGGGTTGGGGTGTCTTGCACTCATCTTAATGAGCGCGAAAGAAGCAAGACGACAATTGCAATCTTTCACAACACAACTAGTCCTCAATAAACGTTGTGAGAACACCAGACCCAATAGTCGACCACAAAAAAGATGGATGGATGGAATATTAGAAGCACTAGGAAACATAACAGCAGCAGACGCGAACAGAAGAGCAAAAGACTGAATATTATATCTCCCCTCGACGCTGAAAGGCAGATGTGGAAGGAAAGAAGAAGACCTGTAATCAACATTGATAACGAACGTTGCCACAAACTGCCGTGCTATACTCTAGTCTAGGTGTCTATTACGTCAAACATCCACTTCCGGAAGTCTGACCAATGGGATCGTTTGTTGTCCTTGGTTTCTGGCGCGGCGTCGTGTAGATACTCATTTTTCGTTATTTCTTTCTCGAAGACATGAACTCACTATCCCAATCCGTTCAATAAACTTAATTTTGGTGAGAACAAAGTGTATCTTAGTTGTAAGCTTTTCGTGTTTTTTTTTTCAGTCTTATACTTACACGTAAATTTTATTGTAAATTTAAAATGTTATATTATTGAACTTTCAAAGTCAAATATTTCAAATGTTGTTATTTTATTATTATAATATAATTATATACTATAATATACTTAAAAAAATTATGTATTTAATTTCACATATCTGATATAATATTATATAATATATATTGACTTACTTGACTTAGTTTTAGTTAACTTAATATTAATTTTTATAGTGGTAACATAATTATATTATCATCATTAATAACTTATTTTATTAATTAATAATAACATATAACCAGAATACCTTATTGTGTTAACTGATAACAATTAACATTAACTTATTTTTTATTAAATAACAATAATCATATATAAAATATAATTTTATATACACTTTACAAATATGCTTCACTTTATGGACGATAGGTTTTTAACGGTTTTACCATTTTCAATTAGTACTCAGAATTATTAGATTGGATTTGCAAGTCACATGTGGTAGGCTAGGGAAACATTTTTTTCGTTTATCATAAATAGCTTATCTCATGTAACTCCTATCAGGATGAGTTTG